>JASVER010000105.1:230335-693473 GCA_030449065.1 Oceanodroma leucorhoa
ACCCCTAGGCTCATCTCTCTCGAGCGTGGCTCTATCCCCTTCCCCCTTCTGTAACTTAACCAATATTAATATATAATTAATGGTCTGAAGAGAGTAAAGCCTTTTCTGTTACACCTATACAGTATTTTGAGAGCACTGAGTCTATCTTCAAGTCCCTCTCTGCCATCCATCGAGAGACTAGATGGTCCCCAACAGAATTGTTGTCCCCAGTCTAGCTGTGTGAGTGTATGTACGTACCAGGCAGCAGAATTGAATTAAGGGTGGGTGGCTTACTGCGCTGTGTGGCTTACTGTGCTGCATGGCTTATCTGCACCAGGTATTTGCAGCTTCTCACGGTGCTTGCATTACCTTCAGTATGTTGTTGGCTTAGTGGGATCTTAGGGACATGGCAATCAAGATATAGCATAATGCTAGAACTAAAACTCAGGCTGATATCCTCTCCCGTCCACCTCCACCAGTCCATCTTTAACATTCATGTGTGGTCTTGCTGAATCCAGAGTTCAAAATAGCTGGATTTCTTTTGAAAACACTTCGCAATACAGGTTTACCAGATATATGTTATAACGGAAAGGTAAATGAAGTGCAGGGGAGGCTTGCAAAGCACTTAATAACTCAATCTTATGTGCTAATTAAGCACCTAACCTCTTGTAGTGGTGTAGGGATTTTCTTAAATTTATTCARCTGTATATATTGGATTTTCTTCTTAGAGGCAATGACTACTGAGCAGTAGGTAGGTACCTTATTTCTAGACATAGGAACAATCCAGTTTGTCTACTTACTTACTGGCTTTTAAAAGTAAAATAAAAAGTCAGGTTCCAATTTTGTGGAGGTTAGGAAAGGAAAGAGTATTCAAAATTACTTGTGGTTTGGTTTTTGTTTTTAAATCGAGGCTTTTTTCCTCGTAACTACCTTCATTGAAACTAAAATGCTTTCAAGTACACTCTAAATAAGCAAATAGAGATGTCATCATATATACAGTCTACCCTGAAGACTTATTTGTGGGTGAACTCCAGCATAAAGAGCTGTCAGATGAAGAAGAGGTATCATTATATTTTACTATGAAAGAATTTTTTTCTTTATTCTGTTCTGTACTAGTAAATATTGGGCTGGCAATATGTGCAAGAATATATGTTAATATAGGTATTTTCATACCTATTTAAGGTATAACTTTAAAATGTCTGTACTTTTTTAAAAATTATTTTCTTTTTAGTTAATGGACTAATTTTCTGTAAAGAATCCCTACCTGTAAGATCTGTTTTTCTGGAAAACTTAAGATGATAACTAGAATGACTGAAACCTTGTTCATGCAATTTTTGATAACATATATTGTCAAAATGCTTTGTTAGACCTATTCATTATTTGTATGACAGGTAAATAATTTTGCTGTGCTGGAATATATCACAGATGTTAGCCACTGGAAAGAAATATGAGAAAGCTGAATCTTTAATTTTTTTTAGTTGATTTTAATTTTGGGGTGAAAAGCTTTTACTAGAATGATATCCCTGTCTGTCTTAGGAGTGACGGTTGGAAAACTTGCAGCTACTGCTTTGGAGGTTGCTTGTGTGTCTACAGACACATGAACTTTCAATGTGGATATTAACTGTTATTCTAGTTCTAAGTCAGAAGATGCTGCAAGAAGTCTTTTATTCTTTGTATCTCAATTTGGAGGTATTTTCACTGCCTAAGCTGTAATACTTAATCATCTAAGGCTTTCATGCTTGTTCTATATTTATAGTTTAATTGATTTTTTTCAAGTGATGCAGTTTCATCATGTTGTGATACTTTTGGCTTCCAAATTTACTTTCTATGTAATTTATGATCAATATGTCAGGAAAAGTTTGTGGGAAATCACTATAGATAAGGAGCAAGTGATAACCTGCACACATCGCTTAAAATGAAGTTTATCTTTTAGTTTGGTTGTTGCTTTAGTAATGCCCTGTAATTTATATGGAAACTTGCAAATATTGTATTGTGGTTAAACACCTCATGGGATTTTTCTGCGAAATATTAGAGTTGAATTTTATATTAATAGGGAGACATCTAGTTTCTTATTGGGAATGTAGAAAAGATGAAGTGTTTCCTCTGCAGGAGGTGAAAATAGAAGCTGATTTTCACAGGTGTTGGGTTAAACTTCAGTCTTCTATATGGAAAATCTGGCTGGATAGTTTAACCCTCATTAAAATGCATTGATAATAGATATGGCTTTGAGGTGTGTAAATAATTCTTAACTACATGGGAAGAATAATCAGAATATAGATTACTACAAAAATTTCAGGTTCACTAGGGTTGTTTTTTTCTGATGATACTTTGGGAGATTATTTCAACCACCAAATAGGGAAAGCTGATGCATGCTGAAGAGCATTTGTGTGGGTTGTCTTAGGGCTATACATTGATACAAAAACACCTTTAATTTGTTATACCTCTTTGTATTCTCATTTACTTTATTTCATATCTTCTAAATAAAGCAATAGGTAACCATAAAATGTAACTGTTATTGAAAGGACATACAAGAATTGGCCATGTCTTTAGTACTACAGTTTTTCCCTTCATTGTCGGGGTGGTCACTCAGGCAATGAAAGTGGGTTAGAAGCACTATGCTTTCATAAATGACATTCCCACAGACTCTGCAATGTTTACGATTTTCAAGAGCCTAACGTGGAACTATGCATTTTCAGTCGTGACTCTAAAGAAACTCTGAGAACACTTGGAGTGTGGTAGTCCCCTTCTAGAAAAAACATGAGTGCACCCACTTGCAGGAGTAGAAATCTCCTCATTTACCCAATGAAATGGTGGTAATGAATGATTTATTTAAAACAAACAAGCAACTATTCACAGTTATATATGGTGTGATTATATGTAGAAGGTCCTTGAGTATATATTCAGCAAATCTGCTCTTGATTTAATTCCTTGGTAACAGACACATTAATGGTAATTATACTGAGAATCAGGTCATAAGTTTCTTTACCAACAATTCCTATGCAAGTTGGAAAGAAACTAAATGCTGGCATGGAAAAGGTCTTTTTAAAAGTCAGTGTCCAACACATAAGATGAGGAAAACACGAGATTTTTGTTCTGCTTGACTGCAGTGTTATTGTAGGAGAAGGCATGCATAACCAAACTTGTCCAGAAATGTGTTTAATGTACTTGGAAAACATTAACTTATTTCTGTAGCTGTATTTGTTGCTCCTGTAAGCCTGTTGTATGGTTTGATTATGGGATGGAATTCCACATGTTTGTTTTATACCTTAGGGTGAAAATAACTTTGTTCTGAGGGTGGTTTTGTTTGGTTTTTAAAAATTAAAATATAACTCTCAACTTTCTGGATTCAGTATGCTTATTTTAGGGAAAGGGGAATAATAGTTAAAGTATTCACTTATTGATAGTGTTCAAATTTGTCTTATTTAGTTCTTTGATTTGTTTTGTGAATTAGCCTCCTGCCCAAGGCTACAAAGTGGGAGCTGGGATTTGCATGTAATGGCTGGTCCTGGTTGCTCAGGGCAGGAGGCTGATTGCTGGTGTTTACAGCTGGCATCTGGTCTTGCCTGAGGTCTCAGTGACCCTCTGCCTATCCCAAAGGCAGTTGTCATTGCAGGTTTCTTTACGTGCTTACACGTACCCCTTTATATTACACTGGGGTTGATAAGCTGGGCCTGTTTAAAATACAGCTTTAAATACATGTCATATATGGAGGAAAAGTAGTAGAGCAGGTGCTAATAACTCAGCTGCTCACCTCTCTTCTGTCCTCCTTCCCTTGCCCTTTAGACTAGGAATTCGCAAAGTTGTTTCCTTACAGACTTACTGAGTGTTCGGCATGTTAAGCTAGGACATGCAAAATGACTTAGGCTGGGGTCTGTGGTGTAACACCTGTAAAATAGCTCCTTCAGGAGCTTACTGTCTGCAGAGTAATGTTGAAGGCCATGTAGGTGGGAAGTAGAGAGTCTGGCTTTCTCTGCTCAGGTCTCCCAGCTGGTGGCAGTTTTCTGGGCCTTGATTAGGCCATTTGAGCTCTAGTTGACTAATGGCTCTGGCATCCAAACACTCAGCCATTTATCCCAGCCTTGGCACAGTTTCCATGGTCAGCTGGCTCTGTCAAGGATAGCCTCAGCTGGGGCTCTTTGCACACTGTAAACACAAATGGTGAACTCTGACTGTGTTACTGGTTTGATTTTACGTAAAATTGTAAAAACAAGGAATTCCAAGTTTTCATTTCTGAACTCGATGCAAATTGGTCACACTAGCAGGTCTGAATTGCTTGTGATGACTTTCTAAGTTACTATTTCAGTTGGGGCATCCAGCATATAATCTGAAGATATTAAAACAAATGTAACTGTGAAGAAATAGCATAAAAAAAACCCTGTAACTTTAATCTAAAACTAAGCACCTCTCTGATTTTATAATGAACAGCAGTGTGTAAGTACGTGTTACTCTTAGTTCTTGGATAGCTTCTATGGATGCTGGGAGGCAGGCTGTTAACAGTTTATGGCATAGAAAAGAGCAGGTCTGACTTGCTGGAGGATGTGGAAATTCAGCAATAACAATGCATATTGTACGATCTCTTTGATAGCATTCACAATTCTTGTTATTTTGTGAAAAACTTCGAAATGGAATTTCATCCTTGTCGCAGACAGCTTTAGGGTGAAATTCCTGTCATCTCTTGTGTCTAGTGGACAGCATTCAACGGAGACCTGGGCTTGGGTTTAGAGAGTATAATATGGTTGAATTTCATGTAGAAATTGATACATAAGTGGAGAAGAAATGTTAGGGGTTTAAGTTACGAAGAACATAGGGGAACATAATCTGAAAATTAAACCTGGCGTACCAAATCTACCTCAAGGTTATCCAGGTGACATGCTTGCCTTTTTACAGAGAGGGACCTTGGTATGAAATGGACCTCTAATTACTTGTGCTCCTATGCACAGTCAGTTAAATAAAAACCATCAATTTTTTTATTCAGTTTTATTTTTTCACAGTTATAAAAGATTTGGGTTTTGGGATTTTTTTGTTTTTTTTTTTTTTTTTTTTCTGGACAGCAAGCATATATATATAAAATGTTTTTGATGCTATTTTATTGGCTTCTATATTTGAAGCTTGAACAAGTGAGTAGCAAGATCTAGCTATATTGTAACACTTGAAAAAATAATACGCTGCTGGAGAGTGATTAGGGTTAGATATCAAAATATCTAGCGAAGAATAACTTTCTTGTTTTACCCATCAGTGGACTAGTGGGTAGAGAGCTATTTCTGCAAGTGAAAAGTGGGTCGCTTTTTTTTTGACCTCAGGGTGGAAAGGGAAAAAAAAAGACTGCGGTATAATTCATGTAGTCACATGGCTTTTTGGTAAAAGATAACACACTGCTGAATAAATAGTTTAAAGCTCAGCTGCTAGAAAATTAGAGAATGTGAGAATGAAGGTTTTGTATACAGTCGTAATCTGTCTTCACCTTTTTGTATGTTCTTGATAATTAGATAACTGCATGTTTTCTTTAGCAATAACCATTCCTGAATAAGAAAGCCCATTTTCTGGATAAAAAAAATCAACATACCATGATTAACTGCAGACTGTATATCAAGAACAATTTCAAAGCAATAGGAGTGTATAGTGTTTTATATGGAAATAGTGTTCAGAATTCACCTAAAGATCACCTCTTCCTTTGTTCCCCTCCTTTAAATACAAAAGAAAACAAAAACCCCAAACAAAACAAAACAAAACAAAAAAAAGACCACAAACCCCAAAACCACACCTTTGGGAAAGAATGGAAGTAAAATACTGCTGATCTCCTACGAAAAAATGCAATGTGCTGGCTAAATAAGTGAGTCTTGGCCACTTACATACACTTCTGATTTCCGAAAATATACAGCAGCAAACTATCAGTTGGCTGACAAAAAAAAAAGTATGTGAGAGTACTTGTTGAATGTTTTTGTGTGTCTAACTTCTGAGTTTTCTGTGAGAAGGGAATTGTTCTAGCTGCTTCTAAGTATAGCTTTCACATTATTATGCGAGGATGGATTATTGCACTGCTGCTTTGCCTTTGGTAGTCTATACAATTCTGCATTTCATGGCTCTTCATGCATTTCACATTTGCTTTTTGTAGTAATGTGTGAGTAGATACGATGTTTCATAATTTTAAGTGATTTTATTCTAAATTGTTCAGTTCCTTTAGCTGCTTAAAAGAAAAGCCACCCTATGTTTTAAGGCAGATACACAAATAAGGGAAGATTGCAAAATAGTCCTGACATTGGCCAGCTGTCTGGGAAACACTTATATTATGCAAGTCTCTTTGTAGCTAGCCTCTAGTAAGTGAGGTATGATTTGGTGATTGGTATGGTAATTAACTTGGAAAACTATCCTCTGCTTCGCTTGCCAACTGGCTTTATATGCTGTGATGTTAATTGGTAAACTGATCCAGTGAAGAGAGGCTTGAAATGTTTACAGGCTTGACTGTATTTAATTCATCCCTTATTTCAATGAATGGCTCTTTTCTGTTTGGTGGTTTGTTTGGTTGTTTGTGGTTTTTTTTTTCTTCATTTGTGAAAACTCTTTTTTCAGAGTTTTGGTGTTCATGAAGATTTTTCAAAAAAGAAAGAAAAAAACAAACTCCAACAAAACAACTTTTTTTTTTGTGGAATGTTCTTCTTGGATATAAATTTCTAGCTTCATGAATTTATGTATGCTAGGCTGTAAAATATTGACATGCTTTTAATGTTAATTCTGGTTGCCTTACATACGGCCTTTGTATATAAATTCCTGAAACAAAATGCTATTTGACAGAACGTGATCTGCATTAACTCAAGACTGTTTTGTCAGTTGAGAGTAAACAGAATTGTTTTATCGTAGTGAAACTTGTATGATAAATATAGAAATATGTCGGAAATCTATAAGGGAGTGAGGGATTTACTAGTTACAGATGATAAAAACTTGTGTTGACATTGCCTTCCTGCTTTATAGTAAGTGCTTGGGTTTTTTACTTATTTAACTAAGGCAATGGCCCATGCCTGACCTAAGTATACATTGCAGGGGTTACCTGTGATTCTCTTAAGCTGGGTACATTTAGAACATGGAAGCCCCTCTATATATGCATGTATGTTCTGGTTTATAATGTGCTAATTTTACAACTTATTCTTTTATTTAAGAAGCATTTGTTCCTATAGGTATTTGGGGTGTAATGAGGCCTTCATAGTGTTGTGGGTTTCTCTGAAAAAAAAACATAGCTGAAACATAGTGAATTATAAGAACTATCATTAAACATAATTCTTGTTTTACAGGTTATTCAACAATAGTTATGAACTCCCGTTTACGAGCCTTAGGTGGGAGGATAAATAACATACGAGCATCAGAACTACCAAAAGAGAAAACCCGATCAGAGATAATCTGTAACGTCCACTTTTTGGATGGCTCAGTACAAAGCTTCAAAGTCAACGTAAGTCTGGAAAACTACTTTTTTTTTAAAATACATAGAAATTTGTTTGAAAGCTGAAGATCAAATGTGGGACCCTGAGGTATAGGATTTCCAAAAGATGTTGAAGATGTGGCTTTGCCGTTACAAATTGCAGAATTACTGATTATGAAATGGATTTATAAAGTGCTATTTTAATTTTCTTTAAAGTCAACCAACTGAAATGTCATAAAATCATGGCAGGTGGCTTCTATCTGGAAAAAGGTCTTCTGTATGATATGGGAACCATGAAGAAACAGATATGGTGATCATTATCAGCTATGAATAAGTAATTCTTATTTAAAGGGGACTCCCAAATTTGGATGTGCTCCTCCTTTTCTCCCATCAAAGGACTGGTAGTACTAAAAGGAGGAGGCCTTGGAAATTCCTGTAGGGATGTCAGGACATATTTTCTGAAATGCAAAGACGCTGTAAATAGTGAAGACATCATGGCTTAATAGGACACTTCTGTTCAGTCTTTTGTACTTCAGTGTAGTCTCTTTATCTGGGAGCATGGAGGGAAAGGGGATTAACGAGGTTTGTACTCTACATTTTTACTGTATTTTAGTCTGTAAATATTTTGGTTTATAACCTTCAGTACTGATTAAAAGTATTAGTTCATTTTTAAATGAAAACGAAGGAAATGCCTTCACTCCTCAGTCAACTTTCAATAGAATTATCTGACCATGCAGAAAAACTGTGGATGAATTTAAGTATAATCGTGTGCATTTGTGTATATGGTACTTGTTTTATCCAATTTACCCTGTTTGAGAAGAAGCCTTTTGCTGAGGAAGCTGCATTGCTGGATATCTCAGATTATGCAATGCTTTCTTATAGGAGATTCAAAACTTCATCTGAAAACTGTATTTTCCTAAGTATTATTACAGTTCTCTTTGCAGACTGATTTTATTTTTGAACTTTGTCTGTTGGATGTTTCTTGAAATTGAAATTATTTGATAGGTAAACAGATGATTTTCATTCTAATTCTAATTATTTTCATTCTAGTATATGCAGAATTAGTCTCATATTTTAGTATATATTTTATATACTATAGATGTATGTATATTTATATACATATATATGTGTGTGTATATATATGAGGTAGCTAACATTCAGGTGTGGGGAACAAGAAGAGTAGGTAAGAGAAATATAAGAGAAAGAGCAACACATTAGTATACAATTTCCATTGTTCATCTCCAGCATGCCCTATAGGATTGCCTTGTCTGTCAATGAGCTAGCATAATTGCCCTCCCCTCCTGCACAAGGACCTTTGAAAAATGAGGAATTTAAAACTTTTTGAAATCCATGCATAGTAGTATATTATTCCTTGTAAACAAGTGTTTACACAGCTTTCAGTTTGGTACTTGGCCTGAAGTCCAGCACTGTACAACTGAATTTTGTGCTTCTCATTTCATCCTTTAAGCAGTGAGTGCAATATGATAAATGGGAACCATTTTAAAACTCCGGACCCAGCTGATTTCTCTCCCTGCCTTCAGCTTCCTCCCACAGTATTCCTGCTGGTTACCTCCTTCGTACAGGAATTGGAAGGGCCTCATTTACCACAGCTGTAATGCTGAACTGCCGTAGGGGTAATGCAGGACCCGTTATTGCTTTATTGAAAAGAAGCGGGGAGCACGACTACCCCACTATGTTATGGGCTAATGCAAGGAAGAGGTTTACTAGATTGATGTTCTTCGAGTACTGAGCTTTCATATTGGTACTGAGGGAGCCCGTGCTTATCTACCAGGATGGCCCTTCCTGATTATCTAACCTTGATGAAGTGAATGGGGAAAAGCAGAATACTGAAAGCTTGGCCTTCGTCCATTTAATAGCGTAAATGGAATCAAAGAGTCTTCCCATTCTAATGACAACAGAGTGAAAAATAACTGAGCATTGCTTTGTCATGTAGCAGCTATCTGAACGCAGAATTCTTACTGCAAGAGGATTTCTTTCTTTCAAAGGCATAGGGAGATTATATAGAAAAAAAACATGAAAGAAAGGAAACATCAAGGGTAAGAAGAAACTCGAGAGAAATTTGCTTTGAGTTTAAGCAAATAGATATTCCTAAGTTGTCATTTCTAATATCTTGTTGGCACTGCACAGATGCTCAAGACTAGTAAATTTGAGTTGGATTTAAATTTAATACAAAGATGATAGATTAAATAGACTAAACTTACAACCCGTTGACACACTGAAAAGAACAACTTGTATATTTTGAAATTTTGAACTAGTACTAAGTGACATCTTTAAAATGATGGTAGGACATTCATGGTATCTCCAAATACTGAGCCTTTTAGAGAACACGGAGAATAGAGATAGGACTTTTTTTTCATTCTGTAGCAACAGGATCGTTATAGAGCTCACACAGCTGATTTTTATTGAACTTTGTTAGCAAACTGCATGGGCTTATGAAACTTTCAAAGTTATAGTTATAGGTGTGTCTATCATTCTGCTAGATGGTACTTTCTTTTCCCAGTGGTTGTATCTGTAGCAGTGTGAATGAAAACCAAATATCCTAAAACTGGGCAAAAGAAGAAGGAAGATGGGTTTTGCTTATGGAAATAACCTGAGGGACTTTCTATCTATTGAGAAACCTGAAGATAGCGGCATAATTTTATTCCTGCAAATTTGTTCTTATTAAGCGGTTATCCCAAAGAATATCAGTAGCCTGACCAACTGTAAATAAAGACTTAATTTCAAGAGAGCAGTGCCATTTTTCTCCTGGATTTTTGGCTTTGGCAGAGTAATGAAGTGATAGGCTTTTTGTTCATTGTTTTTATTTAAAGGTGTTTATACTACAGTTTTGGTGAATCTGAAATTTGTATTGATGGTATCCCAAAGAGTTAATCAGTATAACTTGTGGTATGTGCTGCTCTTAGATCATCATTATCAAGAAAGTTCAGATGGGAATAGAGACAGACACATTCCACTACATTGCTTACAGTCCAAACAGAAATATATGTTAACTCCACAAGGCTGAAATGGCCTTTCTTGTCTTTCCCCCATTATGTGTTTCAGTGTTTAGATGGAACATGTCCAAAAACCAGGCAAAGAATAGAAGATGCATGTAAGCTAGGAGTTGGAAATGTTCTTCTTCCAAAAACACATTTGAGACAAAGTCTTGACTGCACTTGGTACCGAGTGTTGCACTTGATTTTAATTATATCCAGGTTTTCTTCAAGCCTCCCAATAAATTTCAGGTGTTTGAATTTTGTGATAAGGTTAATTCACTCTGTCTCTGATGTCACCTCTGTCTTGTTCTAAGGCTGTAACGCATAAGCTTTCCACATGGGGAAACGTTAGTTGTCATTCTAACACATACACAATGTACACACATACCATGTTTGGGTGTGTTTAATAGGTGTATATTGAGCAAGAATGCAAATTTATTTGTAACTTTTGGAATAAACATGCAGGAATTTTCCATTATTGCTCTACTTTGACTTATTTACCAGGAATGACTACTTGGGAAGTATGCCTCTCAATTTCCTGTAAATTGACTTTTGTGAAGGGGTAATATTTACAGTGTCAGATCACTTCTGTATTGCATTGTCTTTCTGAGTTGACACATGTCTTAGTATCTGTGATTTTGCTTTTAGACTACTTGGCTTTTAGTAATAGAGTTTCCTTCTAGAAATAAAATGATTAGGCAGTAATAATGAGAAAAGCTGCACAACTTGAAATTCAAATCGTAAGAAATGTTTTTCCTTCCCCACCATCTCTGTTAAGCTCCTTCTTCCAGTATTGGAGAAGGAACATGATTGTTACAATTAATACCAACAATTACTATTGGTATGTTTAAAATAATGGGCAGAGACACAAGTCTTAAAGGTTCTTTTTGATTGTGGATGTGAGTTTTATAATTTTAAACCACTCACAGTAAAATGCAGTGATGCAGAATTGTTGGATCTTTGTCACTAAGTTTTCCTACTGGATATTGTTTGATAATACAAGACAGTTTAGTGCTAATCTGTGTCCCTGCATGTTGAAAGAACTGCTGTATGAAGTTTCAGGTTGGCAACAAATATTTAGGTTTATATTGAGGCAGATCAGTATGCTCTATGACTGGAAAACAGTAAGACAGTATGAAATTTGATGATGCCTTTGAGTACAGTGAGAAAGTGATCTGACCTACAGCAGGCTTGTTAGTCTTAGCCCTTTGTGGGGCCTGACTTCATCATAAATGCTGAAGGAAGGAATTAGTGGAGGGGAGATTTTTCCAAAGTTAGAACTAGAATGACTAACCTCATGTATATGTTTGCTTTAAATCATTTTTGAGGCAGAGGAAATGCAGTGGGTGAAGACTCTGTGGGCTTGGATAAATATTTTGTATGACCTTTGTATAGGAAAATACTGTGCTGGAGTGTATGGAATCTAGAAGAGTTATGGGATGGGCAGGGAGTTGGCTCAAGAGGTGGCAGTAGATCTTGCTGAAAAGGAGAGGTTAAACAGTGCAAGGACGAGTTCTTGACTGTCAAATTTCATTAACATGTTGCTATTGAATTGTTTTCAGTAAATCAAAAATGTAAGGTTTGAGGCATTATTAACAATAAAAAAGATACAGGAATATGAGGTTGCAGATAGATTATCTTGAACAAGGAGTAATTGCAGTGAGGGAAATCAGTAGTGTAACTCATCTTATGAAAGCTATTAGTTTAATGTTTTTTTAAGCTTAATTTTCAGCTGCAAACAACAGAGGAGGAGAACATTGGTAGTTTGCAGGCTGAGCTGCTTGTGTGTTACCGTTCTGAAAAAGGTGAGCACTATTATGCACCAGGCAGGAATCTTCAGCAAGTATCAAGGAAGTATTAAGAGTGTTAGTCTTGGCATCGAGGCTACCCTCCAGGGAATGTCACGTGTGGATCCTGGCTACTCACAGACAAAAGAGGGAAGTTCTAGTCAGGCAGGCATAGAAAGTACAACTAGGATGCTCTGCAAAAGTCTGGACCTAAGGAAAGAAGAGGCTGTTCTGTTTATTCTAGCTAAACAAAATGTTGCATGCTCTGAATAAGAGCATCAGGTGAGTAAATAAATTCCAGGAAGAAAAAAGGACAGAGTTAACAGAAGAGCAAATAAATTGGTGATGTGTAAAATCAGTGTGGAAATTAAAAGGAAGTGTTGCACTTTGTTCAAGCTCATAGGCATATTAGGACCAAAGGACACAGGCTGTTTCATGGTGGATGACTGTTACAGGCTAAATTAGGAAAGGATGACCTCAAACAGCACATGAGGGGCAATGGGTATTGTGTCTGAAGTGTGACTGAATTTGCAAAAGCTTAGATGGTGCTTAACTGTGAGGTTATCATTGCCAGAAAGAGGGGGCAAAACTCTTGCAGAGGAGAGGGATGGGGAGATGTGCTACATGTTGCGCTGTCCTCTTAAAGTGCCACTTTGTGCCACTCACCTTGTAGAAGTTAACAAACTGAAAAGGATTACTTGCATATTTACCCCTTCACTCCAAAGAACTAACAGTCTTCACTTATGTTTATGCAGTTCTTAGGACAATGGGTCTTGATCACTCCAGCTTCTAGGCAGTACTTGACATTAAAAATAATGAAGGGGTTCTTTCTCTTCAAAATCGTGTAGCTTATAGAAATTAAACTTGACTAACCTAAATACCCTAAATATAGCAGGAAATTGTGTGGCACAGGCAGAATATAATAGGTGTTAGTTATGACTGCTTTAAATATTAATTTTTGGCCTATCCAACATAAGGTGAAATACATTTCAAGGCAGATTTAAATGGAGGTGAATGATGTGTGGTTATGAGGTGGCTGATGCAAAGCTTTTAACAGTTCAGAATAAGGATTGGTAGATGTCAGGAAGACGAAATAAGTGGAAATTTCTTTTCAGGGTGGAAACAAGAAAACCTCTTGGAAATATTTCTTTTTAGTAGAAAAAACTTCAAAATTCTTAAGATTATCTTAAGAGCTTGTGTCATTGTAACAGAAGAGGCTAGTGTGGAAAGTGCATAATTTTTTTTTATCTCATTGTAGAAAGGCAAGGGCTTTATTAAGAATGTCTTAACTGCTTGCTGTCATGGTTGACAGGGTTAAGGAGAACTTGGTTCTAATGCCCCGTTTAGTTGAGTGGTGTTCATGTGTTTTGCCCTCTTCGTATGGCGGAGGGGAGTGAAAATATGATGTGTTGTAAAGCACTTGACACATTGTAGTATTAGAGTACACTGTGGCTATAGATTGTATTGGAATGGATGTCAAAATTCAAAAGCAGTGATGTGACCTGCTTAGTCTGCCTCACTTTACACCTAGGTCTCAAAACTCTTTATGTGCAAAATAGGTTGAAGATTAGAATCATAGAACAGTTTGGGTTGGAAGGGACCTTTAAAGGTCATCTAGTCCAACCCCCCTGCAATAAGTAGGGACATCTTCAACTAGGTCAGGTTGCTCAGAGCCCCGTCCAACCTGACCTTGAATGTTTCCAGGGATGGGGCATCTACCACCTCCTTGGGCAACCTGTTCCAGTGTTTCACCACCCTCATTGCAAAAAATTTCTTCCTTATATCTAGTCTAAATCTACCCTCTTTTAGTTTAAAACCATTTCCCCTTGTCCTGTCACAACAGGCCCTGCTAAAAAGTCTGTCTCCATCTTTCTTATAAGCCCCCTTCAAGTACTGAAAGGCTGCAATAAGGTCTCCACAAAGCCTTCTCTTCTCCAGGCTGAATAACCTCAACTCTCTCAGCCTTTCTTGATAGGAGAGGTGTTCCATCCCCCTAATCATTTTTCTGGCCCTCCTCTGGACCCGCTCCAACAGATCCATATCTTCCTTGTGCTGAAGGCTCCAGAGCTGGACACAGTACTGCAGGTGGGGTCTCACCAGAGCAGAGTAGAGGGGCAGAATCACCTCCCTCGACCTGCTGGCCACGCTTCTTTTGATGCAGCCCAGGATACAGTTGGCCTTCTGGGCTGCGAGCGCACATTGTCGGCTCATGTCCAGCTTTTCATCCACCAGTACCCCCAGGTCCTTCTCAGCAGGGCTGCTCTCAATCCCTTCATCCCCCAGCCTGTATTGATACTGGGGGTTGCCCTGACCCARGTGCAGGACCCTGCACTTGATCTTGTTGAACCTCATGAGGTTCACATGGGCCCACTTCTTGAGCTTGTCCAGGTCCCTCTGGATGGCATCCCATCCCTCAGGCATGTCAGCTGCACCACTCAGCTTGGTGTCGTCTACAAACTTGCTGAGGGTGCACTCGATCCCACTGTCTGTGTCACTGATGAAGATATTAAACAATACTGGTCCCAATACGGACCCCAGTGGGACACCACTCGTCACSGATCTCCATCTGGACATTGAGCCATTGACCACTACCCTCTGAATGCGTCCATCCAACCAATTCCTCACGCACCGGACGGTCCACCCATCAAATCCATACCTCTCCAGTTTAGAGAGAAGGATGTTGTGGGGGACCGTGTCAAAGGCCTTACAGAGGTCCAGATAGATGACATCTGTAGCCCTTCCCATGTCCACTGCTGTAGTCACTTGATCGTAGAAGGCCACTAGGTTGGTCAGGCAGGACTTGCCCTCAGTGAAGCCATGCTGCCTGTCTCGAATCACCTCCCTGTCCTACATGTGCCTTAGCACAGCTTCTAGGAGCATCTGTTCCATGATTTTCCCAGGCACAGAGGTGAGACTGACTGGCCTGTAGTTCCCTGGGTCTTCCTTTTTTCCCTTTTTAAAAATGGGGGTTATGTTTCCCCTTTTCCAGTCAGTGGGAACTTCACTGGACTGCCATGACTTCTCAAATACGATGGATAATGACTTAGCAACTTCATCCACCAGTTCCCTGAGGACCTGCAGATGGATCTCATCAGGTCCCATGGACTCGTGCACCTTCGGGTTCCTTAGATGGTCTGGAACCTGATCTTCTGCTACAGTGGGCGGCTCTTCATCCTCCCAGTCCCTGCCTTTGTCTTCTGCGGCTTAGGTGGCAAGGATCAAGCACTTGCCGGTGAAGACCGTGGCGAAAAAGTCATTGAGTACCTCAGCCTTCTCCATATCCTGGGTAACCAGGTCTCCCGTTTCGTTCTGGAGAGGGCCCACATTTTCCCTAGTCTTCCTTTTATCCCCAACGTACCTATAGAAGCTGTTCTTGTTGCCCCTGACATCCCTGGCCAGATTTAATTCTATCAGGGCTTTAGCTTTCCTAACCTGATCCCTGGCTGCTCGGACAATTTCTCTGTATTCCTCCCAGGCTACCTGTCCTTGCTTCCACCCTCTGTAGGCTTCCTTTTTGTGTTTAAGTGTGTCCAGGACCTCCTTGTTCATCCATGCAGGCCTCCTGGCGTTTTTGCCTGACTTCCTCTATGGCTCCTGAGCTTGGAGGAGGTGATCCTTGAATATTAACCCGCTTTCTTGGAGCCCTCTTCCCTCCAAGGCTTTATCCCATGGTACTCTACGAAGCAGATCCCTGAAGAGGCCAAACTCTGCTCTCCTGAAGTCCAAGGCAGTGAGCTTGCTGTGCGCCCTCCTCAGTGCCTTAAGGATCTTGCACTCCACCATTTCACAGTCACTGCAGCCAAGGTTGCCCTTGAGCTTCCCATTCCCCACCAGCCCCTCCTTGTTGGTGAGAACAAGGTCCAGCATAGCACCTCTCCTCGTTGGCTCCTCTACCACTTCGAGAAGGAAGTTGTCAACACATTCCAGGAATCTCTCAGATTGCTTATGCCCTGCCATGTTGTCCCTCCAACAGATATCGGGGTGGTTGAAGTCCCCCATGAGGACCAGGGCTTGTGAACGCGAGGCTGCTCCTATCTGTCTGTAGAGGGTTTCATCCGCTCGGTCTTCCTGGTCGGGTGGCCTGTAGCAGACCCCCACCATAATGTCACCTGTCCCTGCCCTCCCTTTAATCCTGACCCATAAGCTCTTGGTTGGCTCCTCATCCATCCCCAGGTAGAGCTCCATCCACTCCAGCTGGTCACTGACATAGAGGGCGACACCCCCTCCTCGTCTTCCCTGCCTGTCCTTCCTAAAGAGCCTGTATCCCTCCATCCCACCACTCCAGTCATAGGAGCCATCCCACCATGACTCCGTGGTGCCAATAAGATCGTAGCCCTGCAGGTGTGCGCACGTCTCTAGCTCCTCTTGTTTATCCCCCATGCTATGTGCGTTTGCATAGAGGCATTTAAGTTGGGCCTGCGATGAAGCTGTCTTACTGGCTGGGGTTCCTTTGTGCTGCTCTTCAGGTGCTCTCCTGCTGACCTGTGATCCTTCTCCAGGCTCTGGGCATCTGTTGCTGGCGCTGGCCTCAAACTGGTAGGAGTGGGATGGCTTGAGGTTCCCCTCCCCCAGCAACTTTAGTTTAAAGCCCTCTTCACCAGCTTGGCAAGCCTATGGCCAAAGATGCTCTTCCCCTTCTCTGACAGATGGACCCCATCAGCCCCCAGCAGACCAGGTTTCTCAAAGCGAGTCCCATGGTCTAACTGACCAAACCCCTGGCTGTGGCACCAGTCCTGTAACCATTTGTTGACTCGCCGGATTTGACTGGCCCTTTCAAACCCCTTCCCTTTGACTGGGAGGATTGATGAAAAAACTACCTGCGCTCCAGGGCTCTGTAATCCTTCTTGATAGTCCTCACACTGCTCCTGGCTGTATCACTGGTGCCCACTGTGCAGCATGAGCTGTGTGGTGACTTTATTTTTAGGTTTATAGGTTGAAAAATAATTCAGGTGTTTCTTAAAACAAAGCCAAAGCCAATTAAATGTAGATTTTCTTGAGAAAAACAACAAAAACTCTCAGTTTCGGGAATTTTAACAACTGAAGAAGACTTTAACAGCTTAAAATGACATTTTGTACTTAGCTTAGATTTCTGGAGTGGGTTCTTGAGCTAGGCACTATGGAAGAAACTTTGTGCTTTTAATACCAGAGAGCAAGAACTGGAACCACAGAAAAGTAGTGTTGGAAATTGCTTTTGATAGGAAATGTGGAGAGGAGGAAGAGAAGGAAATAGTAGGTATGTAGGTGGAGGAGTCTAGTACCGGCTGAGCAGCTGGGTTTAGGGTTGGGAGACCAATGGGAACATTGCAGAGAACAGCAACTACCGAGCAAGAATGTTGTAGCAGGGAGCTTGCTTGTCTTTACAGCGAAACAGTGAGAAGACTTAGCAATTAATGCGTGCTGGGGGAGGGGCGGGGGGAGAGAGAAGGAGAAGGCATCTGAGTTGGGGTGAAGGACCAGAAGCATGAAAAACGAGGAGGGAATTAGGAGATAATGCTGTTGCAAAGGAAGGAGGCTGAAGGGAGTCGGAAGTGTTGAAATTCAGAGAGAAAATTAGCAGAAGAATCTGCCCTCTGTGGTCTTCTCCTGCCCTATTTGTAATGAAACCTGAGATGCCTGAACACTTTCTTTCAATAAAGTGTATGTCTGGTCTTCTGTAATTACTGGTTTTGGTCACAATATAACTTCAGTTGCTCATTTAGCTCGTGTCAGAAGTACGCACCATAGTTGTGCAATTATGCTTCTGACTTGTGCAGGTGTCATGTGATGTCACTTAAAAGTATTTTAACATTCTGCTTATAAAAACAGAACCCTGGGGAAACGAATATGGTATGTATAGTAAGGCAGTGCTAAAGATGAACGTATACACGTCAGGAAATGCCCATTATTTCAGAGGGTTAAGGTGGCATCTGCTGTTTTCATAGGGCCCTCTTGTGTACATATATGGATAATCTCTGATAGCAAATCTCAGTCTTCATAGTGGAGCCCACCTCATTGATGGTGCTGGACAGAACTGCCTGACAGGCTGGACAGAACTGCCTGACAGATGCGCGGCACCGTGGCTGTGTGTGATGAGGAATGCTTGGTCGCATGGTCCTTACCTGTCCCTGAGATTTCAGTTTTTAAGCTGGATCTAGGTCTACACTATTTCAGAAAAAAATTGGGTTTGATCAGTGCCGTGGTTTGACTATCCCAAGGAACAGTAGCCTGTTCGAAAGGAGGGGAGTAGGAATGTGCAGCTGGGGAAGAAGGAGGGGACAGAGCTACTGCTTTTGTTGGCTGCACAGACTTACACGCCTGAGTGGACTCGCATTTATTGTGAGACCTCAATTGTTTGTTGTGAAAGTTAAACAAGATGGGAGGCTGTTGGAGGGGAAAGGGTAGTCTCATACATAAGACAATCGAGTGTTGCCTACATTGTTTTCTTTATATGTGACTTTACTCCAGAAAAATGGGCACAGCTTTTCACAGGAGGCCAGTGGTTGGCTGTTACCTTCCCTTGCATCTGGAGCATAATGTAGAAACACTGAGCATTCAAATCACAAATGAGCTACTAGGAGTTCTGCTCTAGCAGTAGGAAGTGTTGGATAACATTCTGTCCTCCAAAATAAGGTAGCCAGGTGGGTGTCTTCTGCCTGAATCTTTGTTCATCTTTTCCAATCTTTTAAATAGGAAGAATGCTTTTATGACATGAGGGAAGACTATGGAATATGTTACTATTTAAAGCACTCAATTACAACAGTGTGGTACCCTGCTTAAAAAAAAAAAAAAAGATAAATCTGTCTTCTGAACAGAACTTGAGTGTTGTCTAATAAACAAGGTCTCGACGAAGAGAATTGAATACAATATTGTTAAGTGAGTACTCTTATGCACTGAGTAAGACTGGGGCCATCCACAAAAATGTGGTCACTATCATGCTTATACATTAAGTCCTTTGTTTCAAGAGATTGGTTAAGAAATTTGTTTAAGAAATCAGAACTTAATTAAATCAGAACTTAATTTTCAGGAAATTTGTTTTAGAACAAAGTGCTTGTCTTTTGCAGGTTAAATAATTTTCCTCTGGTAAATTTTTTTTTTTGCACATGTGCAGTTTATTTCTGCTTTTAAGAGTGAGATTTGGAAGATCATATGAAAAATTAGTTTGCTATAGTTTTTTGAATAGACAAGATACCAAACAAACTGGCCTGTGTTTTTTTTCTGTCCAGCAATTTTGTATATAAAAATCTAGACCTAAAATGCCATATAGTTTTGCAAGCTATTTATTATGTATTAGCATATTTAGGATTGCAGTGTTGTTGAGGGGGTTTTGTTTGGGTTTTGTGGTTGGGTTTTTTTAATAGAATTGGTTCACAGTGTTCTTTGGCAGAGATCGGTTAATCTGCTCTCCACAATGCCATGGCATGGAGATACTTGTTTGGTTTGGGAATAATTATACCGTGCTTACGCTTCTGGATCTCCACTGCCTGTGTAATTCCCTGATGCACCAGTTGTTTTGTGATACCTGTCTTGAGGGACGTCCAGGCAGAAAGTGGAGTGGCTGAATGGCAGCTGAGCGTGTGGAGGCTGAGGGGCAGGTGGGACTTCAGGCTGAAGTACAGGATCTTACGGCTGGAGCACAGCATCCTCCTACTTTTTTTTCCCCATCCTAGTGTATACTGCCTTTGCCTTTTGACAGCTGACATGGAAACAGAGCGAGCTGCTTTGGTGGTGACTGCAGGGGCCAGAGCAGCCCCATGTGGCTGTAAGCCATCCTTGCAGGCTACAGCTCCGGAGAACGGCACTGCTCCTAAAGACTGTGGTCAAGGGAGAGGTTGTTTGCTTAAAATCAGGTTGCTGGACTGACCTCAAGGGCTTGAGTTCATGTCAGTTCATACTATGGATTTCACATGCCTAATGTATTTCAGAAAGAAAGCCTCTTTAAAAAGAAAAAAAAAAGATACTTTCATCAGAATAAAGTTCTTACTGCTGAGAAACTTTGAACCAATGAATTAGCAGCTAATTTTATTCATGAGTTACATTTTTAAAAAAAAAAAATTATTTCAATTAATTGTATCTTAAAATGTGCAAGCGTTGCAGAGTTTCACTTCTAAAGTTTTCTTGTTTTCAGAAACAAGACACTGGACAGATTTTGTTGGATATGACCTATAATCAGTTGGGTGTGACGGAGAAGGAATATTTTGGTTTACAGCAAAATGAAACTTCAGTAGATTCACCTGTAAGTATAGTAAATAATAAATGTGTGTGCATGTATATGTGTGTATACATATATATACGCGTATATGCATGTACATGTATTTATACACACATATACATGCACACACATACACATTAAAAAAACGGTATTTATTTGTAAATATTTTTAATCCATCTAATAGTTTTTCATTTCACAGCGATGGCTTGAACCAAACAAACCTATTAGAAAACAGTTAAAAGGTAAGACTTGTCTTTAATATCTTGATTGTAACTGTGTAGTCCTGCTTTTCTGTGTTCCTATGACTAGAATAAATACAGTTCTTGTAAATTAGTGCATCCAGATGGTAGATTTTCTTTAAGATCAAGTCTTATCTCTGCCAGTCTTTTCGGCAGAGCTTTCTACATCTCTTACTGCTACCTGAGTGCTAATGAGACCTGGTAGGTCACTAACTTTGATGCTGTAATAGCATCTAAACCTGGTTTCTGAACAGTGTTGGACATCATGGCCATGAAAGCAGTAGTCATATCATGGTGCCAGTAAATTCCTCCTGATAGGGAAGATAAAGAAGAGGTGTTTTGATCGAGGGAAGTGGAGCCAGTTTCATGTGTAGGTTCTGGCAATTTCTTGTCTAAAGTAGAATAAGAAAAAAATAATTTTATGCTTGTTTTTATTAAAAACCAACCAAACAAAAAAACAATACCATACACTGTCAAGTGCATGTGTTGTTCTAGTATGTCTTGTTTATAAACAGCTTTGGGTAACACAGAATGCTTACCAAGAAGGACAGGCTGGCCAGCATGACCCTGCCAGATAGCAGCTTAGGAGGACTGAGTGACACTGTCCCAATTTGTGCTGTGAAATTTGAGCTGTGTTATTCAGCTCTCTTATTTCTACCATATGCTGTAGATTGAGTATGAATTGAAATAAAAATACATGAAGTTAACATGGTGAACTTCTGTTAATTTCTTGTATTTAGATGTGAGATAGAATTGAACATTATCCCTGTTGAGATGCTTCAAATATATTTGCTGCTTTTTTCTTTTCTAATACCTATGAGGCAAGGATAGCTAAATAATGCCTTTTATGTAAAGTAGCATATACAAAGTACTTTAAATGAAAGCATCACAATATTTGAGAGTGTTTTCTTCTCATAGTTGGTGTTGGGGAATCAGGGGAGACTTCTCATTGTTTCTTTTAGTTTCATGAGAAAAAAGCATGAGATTTCTATGTGATTGTTAATGTAAATTTTCTATAAATATAGAAATAAAAACCTTGGGCTCTTTCTTTTTTAAACAAAAAATTGATTTGCTCTTCTAAAATATTGCAGGAGGGTTTCCCTGCACCCTTCGTTTTCGTGTAAGGTTTTTTATACCTGATCCTAACACACTTCAGCAGGAACAAACCAGGTAACTTCTGTTTGATGTTTGCTTCCATTAACTAAGAATGTATAAAGCCCTCCTTTCCCTTCTCCACAGCTTGGCAAACTATGCTTTATTATAGCATAGTTATACGAAGTATAACTCTTTGTGTTAAATGTGTTTGGAATTGACAGCTTGATGTGATGCTCATAATGAATGGTTTCTGCTATACACAGCGTACAACTCCAAAACACAGCCGGAGTATAACCTAGTACAGAGACGGCAGTTGGTTTATTTGCACCTCGGTTTCCTGTTTGGTGGTTTTTTTTTTTTGAGCCCTTCGTCACTTGAAGTACTTACCTATTGTATTTTTTCTCCTTTTCTTTTCTGATCCCTTAATTAATCAGCTGCAATGATTAAAAAATAGGGAAGGTCAATGATTACGCTGTCTGCATGCCCCAAGTCTATGTCAGAAGTTTTGTATCAACACTGAGTCAGTTTTGAACATGTGTAGTAGATTTAATGCCGAGGGCGTGGGAGGGTGGAGTTTATTTTGCTTCAGGAAGAACAGATAACAGTTCTTGTTTTCTAGTTTGCCCATTACTTGTAACATGCAAAGATCTATAACGCTTCAGTTTATAGTAGACCTTTAAAATTTTCTTTTTTAGACCTATCTACGAGCTTTTGGGGTGGTGGGGTACATGAATTATAAGAAATTTTTAATTAATTTGTCACAAGGCTTTAATTGAATACTTGTTCAGTGGGCATGGTTTGGAATTTAGAATTCACAGGCACCCATTAATCTGGCATTTTTGTAACATTTTTGTAACATTTTCATTGTTCGTTAATTCAGTGACTTGAGAATATAAATCATATAGTATATTAAATGATATTTCTTGTAGAAAACTTAGCTATTGACCTGTTTTGGTATTTGCTAATCATGTAGTTGTAAGCTGTTCTGCAGTTTTAAACTGAAATTATTCAAAGACCTGCTCCTTATTGTTCTTCACATCCCAACTCTCCAGTATCACTGTGAAGTAACATTGTCAAACACACTAATAAGAGCAAGACTGAACTGCTCTTGGAGAACTGTTTAAGAGCTTTTTGTCAGCATATGCTACTTGAGAAATGTCTCATTCTCTGTTGAGTAGTTCCAAGATAGACTATCACAGTTTGGGGTTGGGTTTTTTTGGGGGGGTTGTGGTTTTTGTTGGTTTGGGGTTTTTTGGTGTTTTTTTGTTTTGTTTTTGGTTTTTGTTTGGTGGGGGTTTTGTTTGTTTGTTTGT
The DNA here is from genome assembly GCA_030449065.1 of Oceanodroma leucorhoa. Classification (NCBI taxonomy): domain Eukaryota; kingdom Metazoa; phylum Chordata; class Aves; order Procellariiformes; genus Oceanodroma; species Oceanodroma leucorhoa. The sequence goes on from JASVER010000105.1 coordinate 253,341, forward strand.
TTTTTAAGTTACATCCAAAGTGAATATTCCTGGGAGAAAAAGAGCCCAGTTCTGTAGTGGTTTGGCATTTGTAGTGTTCATTGTGGCATTAATACTGTGGTCCTGGAGTTGTAGTACATACTGGCAAAGATCTTTAAAACTGTTGTGAAAGTGAGTGGGTGTATGATTTTGTATTTGTAAATGCCACTATGCTTTATTCATCTGTTTGTATAGTTTGCCAGGAAATCTAATAAAATAAAACTAATACCTGTAACCATTTAAACCATACCTTTTAAATGTGAAAATAAATGTATGTTTGTTTGTTTGTTTTCCAAAAAAATCTTTTCTAGGCACTTATTCTTCCTGCAATTGAAGACTGATATTGTAGAAGGAAGGTAATAAGAAGAATCTTCAATTTCTCTATCATTCTTTTTAAAATAAAATTAAAAAAACCCCTACCTTTTTCTGAGGGTATCGTTGCTATAAAAATGTACCTTGTGAAATACTGCTTTAAAAGAAAATCAAATTGCTAGGAAACATCACAAATTTTCACATAGCTCACTTACTAAGAATAGTTTAGAAGTCTGTTGTGAATGAGCTGTAGGAGATGCTGTGTGTCTGCAGGTGCAATGTCTTTATGCAAGGTATGGTGTGCCAGATATGGTATTCCGAACGTGGAGACCCGCTGTCTAGTGCGGTAATCAGGAGGGAGTAGCAAAAGGGCAGTTCATGCTATCTTTCCTCATGATTTCAGGGCTATATTCCCTATATGGTGGGCATATACCTAGTGGTTCCTTTGCCTGCGATTCCTGTGTGTTTGTACATTTTAGAAAAAGAGGAAAAAGGTGGTCTGAGTATGTGCTGCCAAATGTAAATTGCCTTTAGGTGTTGTCTTTTTTCTTCTATGGAGTCAGTTTTGGTCATGAGATCAAAGCTGTCTTTGTGCTTGGCATTTGGCTAATTTTAGTGTTTGTGTCTAGTTTTTAAATACACCAGACTGCAGCTATTAAAATAATGTCCAGAGCCCCTTAAAAATTCCTTCTCCTTTTGCTTTCCTGAAAAAGCATCCAGCAAGAATACGAGCATGTCCTTTCAGGACTAGTTACTTCCATTCACTGAAGAAGCTGTTACACAGCGGCTAGCTCTTAATGTCCGGTCCTACTGTGCTTTAACAATCAAACTTCGTAAGAAAAAAATCAGATAATCTTTGAAGATAAATGAGTCTTCATGTACTGAACTAATTGCAGAGGCATTGTTAACAATACATTTGTACAGTCTATATCTAAATAAAAATATTTTCTCCTCTTTCCAGGCTGACATGCCCCATTAATTCTGCTGTTGTCCTGGCATCGTATGCAGTACAATGTAAGTAATAACCAATCATTATTTTGTTAATAAATGTATTTGACCGACTACTTTCTCTGCTGTTCAGCACTGACAAATAAGGAAGGATTTCTTTCCCTATCTATTTGTGCAGAATATTCAAAATGCTACAGGTGATGCTTTGTAAAGAAGGTGCAGGTTATTAAAGCAGCCTTCAGACAGTCTAAATAGAAGTAGTGTACTTGTTAGGTCTGTCAAAAAAAAAAAAAAGTTGGTGGAACAATAACATTGTTCTTATTTATGTGTGCTTGTACTGCTGACAAAAAAGGCAGGATTTCATTGCCATTGGAAACAAAATAATCACATTTACTGTGTGTTACAATAGGAAAGCATTCCAGGGAAATAAGAGATCATCTAGAGAACAGTTAAGGGGAAGGTAAACTCATGATTAAGAAACTCCACTGTTATTATGTAATGTTTTTTCAGGGAATTTGTTAGATATGTAAAACTGTCTGGCACTTTGCAATACATTTAAGGTGACTCTACGTACAAGAACTTACATCCTTCTCATCTGCCTGCAACTGGCAAAAAGAATTTCTAAGGGTGATATTAAAAAAATATCTTTTGTAGGAAAACCAAAATGAAGCCTGATCCTGTGCCTTACAGGCATCCTAAACAGATAGTGAAAAACAGCTAGAGGAAGACCTTTCTCATTAACAAACAAACAAAAAAATTGAGAGTTTAGTGGAGTTTGTATATTTGTAAAAATGATTGTCAGAGGAATAGTTCTGTAATTATTTGGCTGATGTGTATTTATCCCATTTCTTTATGGAAAGGCTAGCAAGGTCCACAGAAATGACTGAGGTAATTTTTGCTTGAAGTAAGGACCAAGCTAAATAACTAAAATATGGTTTTCAAAGGAGAAAGTGATAAACTTGATATCTGTGAAAATGCCAAGTGGCTATGAAACATTCGCTTTTATACTTAAGTATATCATATGTTGCGCCCTTTTATTAAATGGAACTTTAACCACATTCAAGCTTAGTAAGAACAGTTGAAACCAGAACAAGTTTTCCATAGTAGGCGGGAGTCCCAGTTCTGTTGCCAAAGGAAATGCGTCCCTGCTTCTGTATTCCTGGGGCACAGTAGGGCACTTGGAAGGCTGAAGCACTCTCAACCTTTAGGATTGCTAAATGCAGTGTTGCTGACCCGATTGTGCTAAAGCACAAAAATGTAAAGATACACTGAAGAATGCAAATTTTTTATCACAAAGTCAGGCTTATCATGATTTTTAAAATTAATTACGCCTCAGCTAGTGTACCCCAAATCCCAAAGAAATTCCTGTTTCCCCTTCAGTTTTATGACCGTTCCCTTTTTAGTGCTTTTGGATACCTACTAATGCAGTTATTTGTACTAAAGGAGAACGATAGAAGGTCAGTGAAGATTATGGAAGGGTGCTAGTGTGTTTTTAATCTTTCTCTTTCCTGGTGCATTCTGGAATTTCCCACGCAGCTATTTTCCTGGCTTTCCTAACTCATGATAGTGCTATTATTACCAGTTTTGTGTTTTTTTAATAAAAAAAAAACACTTTCTTTTTTGCTAGCTGATGCCCTTTCTGTTGCTGTTTGTATTATACCTATATTTATTCTCTGCATTGGCAAAGAATGAAACATTTAATAGAAAGACGTATTCCCTTAAAGGAAAAAAAAAAAGGGTTTTGTTTTGCTACCAGGTTGTTGCCATTTACCTAACGATGATGGCATAGGAAAGAAATTCTGGAATCTGAGTCTGTAGGTCTTCTTATCTAATCATGTTTGCTAGGATTCTTGTCAACTTAAATTGTTTTAAATAGTTTTCTTTTGGCATTTTAATTTCTAATCATACTTATTAAAGAGAGTTGAAACTCTTGGATATGAGGTATCTGTTTATTAAAAAGCCATTGTCTGAAGTTGCCGTGGATCAGTTCCACCTAAGCTGTTTCTTATTACTGCCACTTCTCGGTGGTTTTTAGGCTGCTCTCTCCTTCTGTAGCTTCCCTTGTATGCAGAAGGGGAAATCATCGTCTGACAACCTTATGGTTATTTATTTAAAAGGCAGAGCAGTTGTCACTGGCGGGAGGGCTGAGGCAGATGTCTTTCATTGTGCRTGAAGTCTGATGTCTGATATTTCTGCTCCTGCTTTTTAATGACAGTTTTCACATGTGGCAGTTGTATGGTTGGCCTTCACAGGCTTTGTCTGAGTTTTGCAAAGGGGACAGTTGGTGGTGATGTCTGTTGTGCTGCTGGAGTGCTGCTTTTCCATATTGCCTTTTGCAGAGGTGTTTGGGTTCAGCACAGCACTGCGGTTCTGAAATAAAGCTCTGACATGTTACTGTGCACCCTTGTGGCACACTCTGTGTTGTCTGGTGGTGCTGAGTTAGAGGAATACAAGTGGGTGTGAATACTGCGTCTAAATAGCATGTGACTAAACTTGATTATGAATACAGTTCAGACACTTGAAGAATAAGTTGTTAGTTTATTATCAGTAAACGTGCTTTGTGACAGAAATGATCAGTGGATTTTGAGATCCTTTTTTAAGGAGAACTTATTAAGGTGCATTTCAAATAATTTCAAAATCGTTAAGTTTGAAGGATATTCTCATATTGAAAAAACAATCTAATGATAAATTGTACGTCTTGGTTTTTACTAGTGTATAATGGGAATGTTGTACAGTCCATAAAATTAACTATGCAGTGTGTGTATCGCTTTTTTTATTTAAAATATCACAAAGCTGATTTAGCAGCACTTGTTTTCTATCACTTTGTGTAGTAAGTTCCCATTTCCAGAACAGTATTTAAATGACTGACTACTGGTATGTAAGAAGTCCCATGGGTTTGGTGGGAATATGCTCTTATGTACGTAAATCCTTTGCTTTTACTTGAATCTAAAGCACAGCAACAAAGCCAACAAAAGATGTTATGAATACTTCTAAGCTTTCTTTTTCCTGTGCATCAATTGCTCAGTGATTCATTATGACTGGGGTCTTTCTCTTATCTCGTGTGATATTGTTCCCCTCTCAGCTCTGCTTTGAGAACCAGGAGGTTTCTCTAGCACGCTGCTATCTATCTTTGGGAGGTTGTTCAGGAAGGGGTTGACTGATTGCTTGGGATTCAAATGGGCTTTAATGTCTTCTGAAAAAAGGAAGGCTGGTGAGGGTGAGGATTTGAGGAAAGCTGAGCTTAATGTGCAAGTCCCTCAGGAGCTAGGCGTAAAAGAGTTTGTTAGAATTTTGGGAACGCCAGAAGGCTGAGATCCCAGAGGAGGAGGTGGACTTGTAGGATTTAGAGGAACATCAACAGCAGCTCCACAGTGAGAGTCGCACCACATAATTCCCCCATCAACTTTCTTGTGGCCTGATTCTCCTAACTTGCCTTCATTTTGCCCCTCTCTCTTTTTGTAGAAATTACGTTGAAACCTCAGACTTCCTAATTTATGGAGACCTGCCTCTTTTCATAGCTGGCATTTGGGGATTTTTTTCTATGTGTGCTCCCTGCCTACACTTTTTTGAAGTGAAATAGCGCTCAGAAGGACATCATGTAAGCTGAGAGATTTGCTCAGAGGTCAGTCAGGTTCCTGCTACTCTCCAGGGCACCTATAGCCCTTATGCCTCAGAATCGAAATCAGACTGGATGAACAAAGAACTTTGACCTGAATTTCCAGTGTTTGAAATTATTTACTAGATGTGTTGAGTAGTCTGAGGATTGTGTGCATGTCCCATCTGTTCTTCTGAAGCCTGCAGCAATGCTGTTCAGTCACAGGTACCTTTTACCACGTCTTACAGTACCTGTCATCAGCAGTATCAGAGTGTTATCTGTGTGATGGTGATGAAACTCCCAATACAAGAATCTGCTTGGAGAGATTAATTGAAATACATGCCCATTTCCTTCCACGTGGTTCACTGTGGTCTAGATTGCTGCTCTTGAGATTGCTAGTATCTCTTTGTACTACAGCTCTTCTCAGACTGTCCCGATAGTTTATATACAGCAGCTCTCTAGCTGTTTTGGACTATTTTCCTTTAATTATATTTTACAGTTGTGCTAGGTAATACAGAGGCCACTTCAGGAGATCATTACTTCAAGTATGGTTTGTCTGGTGTTCTCCCACTATGCCACAAAAATTTTTTTTGAATCTGTAACACTTCAAAACAAAGTACAATGCTGTAATCTCTGGAGTGGAGAACCCCAGACTGGGATATTTGCCAGTGCTGTAGTTGAAGGAGCTGACTTTCTATGATGCCTTGTAGACTTGGTACTATTCTTCTGTATTTTTAAGGTGGATGAAACCTATTAAATATTTTTGTGTAACATAACTAAAAAGGGGAAAAGAACAATTACCCAAGGTCAAGGTCCATGTAGTACAGTGTTATACTTGTGATAATGAGTAGTGGTGAATGCTTAGAGACAACGTACATGACAGAAGATCAGAGTAGTTTTAAGATGCATTAGTTCTGCAAAACCTCTTAACGTTTTGGGAGTACTGATAACTATTCCCTTAATTCTTTTATCCCCATACTTTTTCAAAATGAATACTCTTTGTACTTTGGATTATGTTTTGCTTTTCTCAATACTTTTTCTGATTGTGACTGTATGGTTTCTGAAGTACATGTTGTATTTGAGATGCAGAAATAGCAACTCATTATAACTTACATTTTCTAATTCATTTCTTCCTTTTCCTTGTGACTTTTTTTTGTTTGTTTAAATGTAGCTGGGTTTTGAGCTGCTGATTTTTTAATTTTTATTTTTATTTTTTTTTTTTTTTAATAAAAGGTATTACAGTGACTGACTTATTTTTCATTCTGGAGTGGTAATAGATAACTTGGAGACCACCATTGCGTATGTATAGTTGGCACTTTTTTCTACAAATGTTCCTTTATTTTTATCAATGCCTAATTTCTCATTCTGTCTTACCACAAAGTGACCAGCTGTCATAAGTGGTCATAAGCAGCTATTTACAGTCATCTCTAGATTGAACTGTTTTTTAAGGATCTTAGATGTGAAGCATTAGTTCCTTTTACAAAACGGGTTAGTTTTATCCACACGATAGATAGATCTACTTGTCCAGTAGGGACATCACGCTTACTTACTCGATGGTTGAGTTGGGTTAGAGTTCATGCTCTCGTCCTGATTTGGATACAGGTTCCATGTGTTGAAACACCTTTCCTTCTCTCAACATCAATTTATGAGGGTTTTGGTCCTTTTTGGAGTATCTCTCTGATAACCATTTTCAACATGGTGTCTTTAATCTCTACATCTACATGGATTTTGCTCATTTCAATGCTCCTTTTTAGTCTCTTTAATAAGTGTCTACATTTTTATGTTGGTTCTTTGAAACTGAATTCTGATATAGTGGATTATTTTCTGATTCCAGAAACATTTTCATACCTGAATACTTTGTAGTTACTGTTGAGAAACAGTAACTGCTTTGGTTTATGCTATGCAGTGCATCATCTTTCTTCTGTTCTCTGTTTGTGCCAAGAAGCAATTACTTGAAAAGTCTAAACTGATGAACTGTACAGATTAGGAAGTATCTTTTCTTTTTGTACCTCAGTGTTCATATGAAGATAAATTTATCATTAGCCTTTAAAATTGTATATCACTCTCATCTCAGCACATCAGTCATTATTGYTGTCCTAATTTGGAGGCCAGTCATGTGATCCTAACCATATTTTAATCCTGGATTGCAATTTTATACCTGAGGATTTTTACTCCTTGATAAAAGTTGAATTAGTTATATAACTTGTATGCTAGACTTGTCCCATTGTTTGGTTATTTTCTGTTCCACTGGGAACCTGATCTGCTTATGTAATTATGCTCCTTTAAAACCAGGCAACTCAGTTCATTTTTGTGCTTTATTCATGTTACCTAAAATATTCAACCCTGCAAAAAGTTATGAATTCAATGTGAAACTACTTGATTTTTTTTCTGGTACACTTCTCAGGTCTTTAGAAAGTTGATATTAAATCTGTTTTAAAGGGCTAGCTTTTGTAGGCATTCCTTTGGACCAAATTGTCCATATATCTATAACTGGAATGCCCATATGCAGAAATAGGTTCTGGTGCTATTACTTTGTATGTGATTTTTTTATTATTGTTTACAAGCAAACTGTGGACTTGGAGACCAACTTGTCTTCTGTACCTTGAAGGCTATCACATAGATGGGAAGTAGAAATCGGTCACCCTTTAAGTTATACAAAGCTAAAGGCTTATCTTTTCTACTATTATGTTTTCTGGGGCTGCCTGTGGAAATTGGGCCAGATTGAAATGGTGGTATTTTGGTACTGTTGGCATTCAAAAACAACAGGAAAATTAATTTCTAAAACTGGAACCGAACAAATAATTATCGTAGTTGTGTAGCAGAAAGCTCGGATGTCAAAAATAACTTCATATAAGTAAGAACCACAGGCAAATTTAGCTTGGAGGGGACTTCTTCAAAGTCAGATCAGATTGCTCAGGGCCTTTCCAGTTCAGTTTTGCATTTCCAATGCTGAAATTTCTGTTGTCTGTCACCCTTTTGGTTTGCAACTCAAACTCTGTCTTTCTTGCACCCTCCCTTTTGGGATAGTGGAAGACAGAAATGAGATCAGTGCCGCCTTACTCTAATATATAAGCTGACTTGGTTTCTTGGAAGAAAGCACTGCATAAATGAAGCCTCAGTAATTACTGTAAGAGTTGTTGGCATCAATGGCTTTTTTTGCTTCCATATGTGTCAGATCTTCCCTCTATAAAGCTCTCTTTTTTCTTTTTTTTTTTTTTTCTTTTTTCTTTTTCTTCCTCCCTAATGCAGCAATATATCTGGTACTCGAGCTTCTCTTTCTAGGAAGGATGCTTGTGTACCCATAGAATTCCTATTGAAATCTATCAGCGCAACTTAAATACACTCGTTCCTGGTCTTCCCTTCGTCTGTATCTGAATCTTATAAAAAAGATGTAATTTTTTTTCATTTTAATTAGTCCTTTTCTTTGATGCCTTCCTGCACAAGTGTCTTTCTGCTGCCAGGAGAAAGAGACAAAAATATATACCCACCACATTGTTCTAACTGAACAAATTCTTTTTACAAAGTCTGAAGAAAAGATGGCTTGTTTAGGCTTCAGTAAGGCATAGGCAGTTCATATCCTGTGTAAACATATATGATCTCAAAAGATTTATTTGTTTTTCAAGCATTTATAAATTCTTACTGGACTGAGAGCTCGTACAACTACTGTTTTGGTAGGGCAATATGGGACTTCATCCATGGAAAATTATTCTGTGGCTACTTGGCTATTGCACTATTCTTTTACTAAGTTACAAAAAAAAGTCCTCTTTTTATTGTATATGGCCTTCTGAGTGAATGGTCCATCGTGTTCCCTTCTTTAAAGTCTTTCATATTAGATATAGAACTCTAAAATACAAGAATCTGGTATTCAAATAACTGTGTTTTTCCCAGTTATAACGAATTAAAGAGGAACAGTTGACTGTTCTGAATGGAGAAAGGTAAAAATATGCTGTTTTCTTTCTGTAACTTCATCCTCATTGAGTCAGTATCTGCTGGCTCATGTGATCAGAGCAGAAGCTATGTCAGGAGAAACTCAGATTAGAAGTAGGTCTTTAATATTTCCTGCCCCTCTGTTCTCTTCTGGAGAAATCCAGTAAAAAGGTAGAAACCTTACGGGTTTTTCTTCTTACTGAGGTCTTGATAAGGTCTAACTTTTTTTTTTCGTACTTGGATAATTAAATCCTGCACAAGATCATTAGTCTTCCAAGTTGTCTACTAATCAGCATTTATAGTTTCTCTTCAACTGTGACAGTTGGCTCGGGAGTTGGAGAAGCAAGTAGTACTCTAAACGGCTGCCCTTGTTGACATGATCTCGGGTAGCTAGGAGGAAGAGGAAAAAAGACCAGAGCAACCTCCATATTTGGAAGATAAGCATGAAGATTCTACCTCATAATACATGAAGGAACAGCAGTTGCCCTCTTTAGAGAAGGTAAAACTACAGTAAAAAGTATTTTTACCTAATGCAAATAAAACTGAAGTGGACAATTACGTTGTCTTATTCCTGTCAATCTGGTCTCTTCCCATTGACAAGAATGTAATTCAAGCTAGCTGCAACAAACCTTAAAAATGTAGACTGTGTTTCATAGAAAAGATGGGTTGTGTTAATGACAAATAAAGGAAAGTCTTCAATTAACTACTGTCATCTGTGCAATTGCGTGGTTTGTTTTTACACTATTATTAACATACCTACTGTGTTCAAAAAGTTTTTATTTTTGTTTTTATTGTTATTGCCTTAGCCTTGGCAGAGACTTGGACTTTTTTTTAATATATAGATATTCCTAAAAATTACTTCAGTTTCTTCTTATACTTCTGGATCTTCTGTCTTGGTTTTTTTTGTTTGTTTTGTTTTCTTCTTCAGAGATATATTATGACAGAAGTGTTCAAATATGTATTTTGGTTCTAATGGTAAATACTTAGTCTTTTGCCAGCCATTTTGCTAACTAATTTAAAATTCAGGCTACCTTTAAAAAGAAAGGGTTAAGCATTGCAGGAACACCTGCATTCAAAATAAATTACTTGCTGTTTATCATTCCACTTTCTTTTTTATTTAAATATTTCCCTTGATACTGACAATTAAGTGTGCAACTATGTTAGCTTCTGACTGCATTTGCCTGGGAATTGTTTTGTATCAATTTGGTTCCGTTTTCTAGGCCATAGAAATCATGCTTTTTGAATATGTAACTGACAAATATTAGTTATCCCCTGCATTACAGATACTCCATAGTTATTGTAGCTGTAAGTTATTTATGAAGTCCACAACTTCTCTTCCCCCCCCCCCAACCTGAATCATTTAAATCACTCTGTTACACTTTGCGTTTTCTGGAAAAGAATGTTAATAGTATGTTCCTAAAAGTATGCTCTTTATCTTTGATTTAGTTGAGGGGCTTTCTGTGCTGAATTGTTTGCAGTCTATACAAGTACTTTCTTTTGTGTAATTTACAAGTCATACAAATAATTTCTGGGAAGCTTTAATGCTTTATATTAACTATTTCATGCTCCTTAGGGGAAAAAGCAGATTAGTACAGGTTCTAGTGATTTTCTTAAACATACCATCATTTTGGGGGTTTAATCTCTTCAACTATTTCATGAAAACACATTTCATGAAATACGGGGTTCGAATTACTTGCTTAATTGAAACTAGGTAAATTTGTGGCAAACAGGCAAGTACTTTATTTGAAGCAACCTCCCTGCTGCCTTAAACCTTGCATCTTTATAACAAGTAAAAGGTTTGTGTATGTTTCCCCAGATATAAACTTATGCTGACCTAGCTTTTAAAGAAAACCTTCATAGACTGAGGCTATAAACTTATGTCATTTATACTTTCATTTCTTTTCAGATATACCACCAACTGTGGATAAGAATTAGCTTTTATCTAGTAACTATTTAAAAATATCTACTAATTAGTATCATTTTTGAAGGGATAAAGTTTTAGGGAACTTTTTTTTTTTTTAGTTTATTTGGCTGTAAACATATATTTACTTTTGATAAACTCATGTTCAGCTGAGGCAAGATTAACAATTGAATTGTTAGGACAGAGCCACACAGTTGGTAGTTTGAACAATTTTTACCTGCCAGTGTGAAGAGTAGATGCTTTCTAAGTGACAGATATTGTTGAAGACTTCTAATATGTTATAGTCAAATAAATGTATATCAAATTGACTTCATTTGCTGTCTCTTACTGAAGCAATTCGATTTCCTTTAATGTTACAGTACTGCATGTCTGTGCTGATGTGGCATGTAATGCCTGTCTGATGGTGTCACAGCCTGTGATCCAAAAGTGGGGCTATATAAGTAACTAAAGTACTGAATCATTCAGTGCCTGAGATTATAGTTATGGTAAGCGTATTTTAAAAAAAATCTTTCTTCACTGATGTCATACAATTCCCTATGTTCAACACTGCTTGTCTGTTGGGAAATAATTTGTAATTCCTGCATTTCCCCATATGTATACGTGTTTTAATGAGAAGGAATTCCTTCTAAAAAATAATCAATTAACTATGAAAACCTTGTGTATGTGTTTCTTGTTTCCTAACAGCACAACTTGGAGACTATAACGCTTCAGTACATCATTCAGGATATCTGTCAAATTACAACTTTATACCAGAGCAGAACAAAGATTTTCTTACCAAAGTAGAATCGCTACATGAGCAACACAGGTAACATTAACTTTTAGTTCTCTCTCACCTCTTGAGTTTTTAAAGAAAAAAAAGATGCCAAAAGGAAGACTGAAGTTCTTAGTAGTCTCAGTGCGACAGACAGTTTTATTTCATATAGCTTCTATTAAATGAAATACTTGGTTTTATCACGTAGGTGCTAGACTAGTCATTCAGAGTATGATGCCAATGTGTTAAAACGTTTAAATAAATTTCTAGCTATAACAACCAGTAGATCAGTTAGCGTTATACATTATTAATGGCAACCATCTAGAACGCTGTACTAGATGTTTGAGGGGTTTTTTGGATCAAGGACATTTGACCATTTTTCAAATGCTATAGATTTTTTTTTGTCTATCTATGGAAAAAAACCACCCATTAAACACTTCAATTAACATTGTGCTTTCTCTCCACTCTCCTGAGTGTAATACAAAGGCTACAACAGATTATTCCAGTCAGTCCGCTGCTAATTACTCTTTCTGACCCTGCTGATTTGTCTCTTGTAAGACTGCAGCTTTAGAATTAGTGGTGTTGATCAGATACTCGCAAGCTGAATGCAAATATGCCAACCTGTGAAATTGTCTGTGAGCATTTGAGCAAATGAAATCCAAATCTCTATGGACTTGTTCTCTCTGTATCTTTACTGCAGCAGAATTATTTCCCACTCTCCTAGTTTCTTTGATTTATACCCTAAAATATCTCCATTTTCGTCTCCCCCTTATATTCATTGACTTTTTTGTCATCTTTCAGTACTCTCACTTCTCCCTCTTGTTTCTTTACTGCTAGTGGGTGTAGTGAGTAGTTCTGAACTTCATGTGTGCTGCCTAGCAGTCCAGAACATGCATGTTGCTTTGTCATTTGTGGGGCTAAAGAGAGAGAACCACTGAACTCTAACTGCAACCATTCTGGCTGTGTAGGTGCTAACCTGGACTGCTTTCCTAGCAGTTCATGTTCAGGAACACTACAGCTGAGGCCTCTACTCCTTCCAAATGAATTTGCGGTTTTCAGTAGGCTTAGAAGTTTTTAGGGGGGGACTTGTAGACAGGAATGAATAAATCTGCTTGTCTTTAGGAAGCAATCATCTCAGAGACCACTGAGGGAAGATTATGAAGAGTCTTGAAGTTGGGTTGAACTCATGTATTTAGTGCTATTATAGCCAGAGATATAAAACTGATTATGTCCTGCAGAGAAAAGATTAGAAGTTACTGTTGGTCCAGACAAAGGTGTGGTGGGGTCTGTTGGAAAGACTTGTTTCTTTTCTGGGTCCTTTCAGTGAAATTCATGCTTTCATTGAGCGTTTTTGGTAGAGTGAAGCCTTGATGACTGAGAAGTTTAACTGCTGTATTTGAATTCACGTAGGTGGTGGTAATTGAAGTTCTGAATAAAAATACTTGAGTAGACTGGACTGGGAAAAATGTTTCTCTATTGTTTTAACACCTTTTTTGAAACTTGCTCTTCAGGGCTATTTATTTTGGAGTGCAGGGAGAGGCAGACAAATTATTGTATATCCTGGCAGTATTTCTTGCATCCTCCTTTGGCATTCATAGTGAATACTTACATCTGAGACATGGTTTTGACTAGATCGGTGCCAGTAACATACTTGACAAGAATGGTTCTGGTGTTCACCAGCCCTTCTGAGAAGGAAAGACAGAAAGGGAGAATTTATCTTCTTACAATTTGAGGAGAACAGTGTTGTTTTGGAATGAGATTTCTGCTGATCTGGAGTAAATAATATTTGCTATAGAGCATATGGGATAATGGAAATTATTATCCCTTTTAAATTGGCATTCTTTAGATTACAGGATTGCAAAGGCAGCCCTATAAACATCTACCCTTTTTCATTGGGAAACTTTCCCAAAGGAAAACTAAAAGGCTGGAATTGCTGAAACACAATACAAACTTGAGAAGCCATGCTATGTCTTGTATGTTGTAGCTCAATGCAAGTTTTTTTCTAGCTAGTTTTTATCTTGTTTTGCAAAGTCTGAGAAAGTAGCTCTATGAACATGTTGATATCAGACAGTATTCAGTGGACAGTAAGTAGCTGTTGAGAAAGCAACTGTTGTTATATTGAACTAGTATAGCTTCAGAAATTTTCCTTCTGTGTTCATCCCTAAATCTATAGGGGGATTTTTCTGTATGTAGTTTCTTCGAACAAGGCTTTCTTACTGTTTTTTGCTTAGTACATAAGCAGCCTGAGGTCTTAGGATGTGGATATTATCCAAATCGGTAATGTTTTCGTAGTGCTTGCTAGATCTAGCCATCAGTTTGAGGAGAAGGATGCATTTGAAATTTCATATGATGCTTATATTCCAGATGATGTTTGTTAGCCCTTGGGTATCAACAGCTATAAAAATTGGAAGGAGACACAAAGACATCTTGCCTGTTTATCTCACCAAGTAACCACCACCTGCTTAGGGACCTCAAGGTTTCATTTTATCTCTAATTCAGTTGGGAGGTATAATAACAACAACAAGAAAAATCCTAAGTCTGTGCTGAGATACTTTTTCTTGTTGACCTTTCAAGACACAAGGCTTGATTGGTCTGGTGTAGATGGTGTATGCAAACTGAGAATTAAAATTTGCAGGCATATCTTGTTGGTATGCAACAGACTTTCCCTATCTTTCTGAACAAAGTTCTTGATCAAAATTAAAAAAATGAAAATAATATACTCTTGCAAACTTATTCAGCATCCTGTTGTATAATAAAATGGTAATTTTGTGGTTTTTTCTCTACCTTTCTGACACAGTGAAAGAGATAAGGTCTACTAATGTTTTTCAAAATCAAGGTGACAGTAGTCACTGTAGATGTAGATCTGAATAAGCAGTTTATCTCAGGATTGTGACAAACAGCTCTCTTTTTTTCTTTGTTCTTTTTTCCAATATTGTGACATCCTCAAGCCACACTGTTGGCAATGGCTTTCCAGTTCAAGGCAACTTTCAGTTTCATGGAGCATGATGTAATATTTCCTAGAGTGGCTGTTTCAGGGCATAGTATTTTGATGGCCTGGAATTTGAAAGGATGGATATTAATTGGAAGTAATAGATGTCCACCTTTTGAGGTAAAGCCCCTTTTAAAAATGAGAATTACTGCCTTATGTGGAATGCCTTTGTATCTGGACTTCTTGACATAACGCAATGTTATGTCAGCTTTTTACAGGTTGTATTTAAATTGCATTTGATTAAGGTAATTTTATAAGTGTAGTTTTGGAAGCTCACCTAGCAAAGAGTTGTTTTTACCTGCACTTAGTTGCAGATATGATAGGATGATACTGGATGTACTTTCTACTTAGTTGTGTGTAGATATTACACAAATCCGTCAGCCTCTCTTCTTATAGTTACTCGAACATGCTGTAGTGCCTGAATTGCTGATCTGTGTTGTGAGACCAAGATCACTGTGGGCACAGCACAACGTCAATAGGCTATGGCAGATTCCAGGTTAGAGCTGCCTCTTGTCTGATCAGTTCTTGACTGGTCTTGGCCATGCAATTTATTGGAAGGGGCTACTTTCGTTGTCATGCCTAAAGGAATCTTGTTTAGGCCACATTGCATTCTTCTCAGATGAATAGTTAGTAGGCTACATGGGAGAACCAGCTAGGTAGGGATTAATGTTGGATTCTTTGGTTTTTAAAACTCCTAGTAGATTCCATGTAGCCCTTGCATGAAGATAAATAATATGTTCATTTGAGGTGTAGGGATTTTTGAGTTTGTCTCTGGAAAAAAAGTCTCAGAATCATAGAAGCTTTCTAGAAGACCAGAAGATAGAATCCTTGTAAGTCTTGCAGCACATTTCACATGTAGCAGCAGGAGAAAAAAGCATTTTAGGACTTACACATTGTAGATAAACTCACATAGCTTTTCCTCGGTGAGCTTCGTAACTTTAACTTATTTAATCTTCTTTCTCCCCCTTATTTTTTTAGTACGTTCCTGCTTCTAATTTTTCTTCTAAATTACTTCCTTCTGAGAGACTATGCAATATAGAATATTTACAGATACAGATTGTTATAAAGGAAACTTTTATAGGCGAATTGTTTCCTCATCCCTTTAAACAAAACAGATAAAAATTATTGTTCTAAAAAGAACTGGTCCAGAGTGGCTATTATTGTGTATAATTTGCTTGATTCTTGGGAGGAGTTTAGGAGGGCCTTCACCAGTGAAGAACTCATGGCATTAGTTAATGAGGTTTATTTGTCAGACACTGGGCTGTGGGATTCTTCTGTTTTTCTGCATTTGGAATAAATATAATATGTCTTTCATTTTTGACTATGGTCCATACATATATATATATATTTTTTCCCCCCTCTTTTAGTGGCCTCAAGCAATCTGAAGCAGAGTCCTGCTACATAAATATAGCGCGAACACTTGAATTCTATGGAGTGGAATTGCACAGTGGTAGAGTATGTTTACATTGTGATTTTTTCACTTGGAAAAAAAAATTATATGCCTTTTTTTTACGTGAACTTAATAGCAGTAAAACCAGTAGCATTTAAGTATTGACTTTATCATGTTTTATTTTTAATTAAAGAGTTGGGTAATTTTTCAATCATTTCTGTGTAACATAGGTGCTGGAATTTCACCTAAATAAGCTAGATCTCGAAAGAGTAACAATGTATTTTTAAGATAAATTGTTTCAATGCTGCAATATATTTTACTTACTTTTACTAAAGTTTATGAATTTCTTTAGCATGAAAGAAAATTAATGCTCTGTTTAGTGCTATGATGTAGTTGGCAGGTGTTTTAAGAGTTTACTTTCTCTGAATTTCTAACACTGTGTTAAGAATATAGAGATTTAATTTTTTTTTTATTCCTGTATTCCCTGACTCCAGGCTAAATCTAAGCAGTATTTAACAGCATGGAAGATGACCACCAGAAATGTATTTGAAATCTTTCAGATACAGGGTCTACATTGATAAGAAACTTATCCTAGTATTTCACTGGTGACTAGGATTTAATTGTTTGATTACACTATCTGTCTGAGATGAATCCCCAAAATACGTTTGTTTTTTTAATTGTATCCTAGTGTGCAAGTTACCATTTGCTCTTTTATGTAATAGCAAATTATTTTGGCATAAAGCTTGTAGTATAAAAACTTAATGAAGTGTAGTGCAGATGATTGATTTCCTGAATGAAGATGACTACTGTTTTTCCTAACATTTTTCTGAGATTTGTTAATAATCCTGACACTGAGAATTTTAATGAAAAATCATCAATTTCTGTAGTGATGGAAGGGATAGAAAAGGTCATTTTCTTCCTTCAGCATGATGTTTTTTTTTCTGTTTTTTCTTTATGCTACCACAAATAATTGAGTGTTGCATTAGATTTCTAAGAATGCCTAAAGTACTCCTGTATAAAATCACTGTAATTACATTCATATTCATGAAATACAATGCTCAAATAGTAGAGGCCTTTTTTAAGGATGGGGAAAAGTACAAAAGAAAGGAAATAATTGAAGTGATCAAAATATGAACTGTCTGTGCTCATACCATCTGATATGAGTATCAGGAGAGGCAACTGTTATGGGACAACTGTTAACGGTGGTCAGATATCTTGGTTCACATGCATTGGTTATGGGTAAGTAATCTAGCGTATGTGAACAAATTTCTTATGTTGTGTCTTCTGACAATGTAAAAGCCTTCCCAATTTCTAATAAGGTGATTACCTTGAAATAGTAAATGGACATCTTATTAAATCTGACTTTGTCTAGATTCATTGTCTGTCCATTGGGTCTTCATTCACCTTTCTACTGTATTGAAAAACCCTTTACTGTCACACTTTAGATTTTCCTATATGCACTTAACTGGATCAGTCTATGCCTTTTAACTTCTGTTGTAGCCTAGTATTTTGATAAGCCAACTTAAGTTCTAAGACTTCACCGTCAGGCTATTCTCTTAATATTATTGGGATGTTGTTTCTGAAAGTTCTTCAATATTCAACATCCTTCCTGAGTTGTAGGCCACCAAACTACATGCAGGATGTCAGTAGTGGTCACACCAGTGCCAAGTAGTGAGGATAGTTTAGAGTGGGTTCAGACATTTTCAACTAAATGAAATTTCATTGCAGTGTAGTGGGCTGTTCTATCTGAGTAGAAATACCTTCTGGAGATACCTGCTTAAACATTATAGGTTTTTTTTTTCCCAGTTCATTGTTTCATATTTAATGACCTGGGGCTCACGGGTTGTCAGAATATTAGTCATGATCCCCTACTCTGCCTGACACCAAACTGTATGATCTGAATCAAATAGAGTACAGATCTATATCACAGCCTTCTCTTTTCCAGGCTGTTAAGATACAGACAGTCTTGCTACTGTTTCAATCCAAATGAATATTTTTATCACAATTCAATTTTTTTTAAGGATGAAAATATTTGAAGTGATCTGTTTTTTTCTAGCACTTGAACTGAACATTAGACAATTAGAAGCTGCTAGGAAAGAAATAGAAAGCAAAATAGAAAATGTCGTGCCACCTTTTAAATCTGTGCTTTTATTATTTGAATGTTGAGTTTTGTTCTTGCTCTCCCTTATCTCAAAGTGTGTAATGGAATAAGAAAAGTACAGAGAAGGATAACAGTCATAAATATTTTAAGGAAAAGCCTTCTGCAGCAGGTGAACAGCATGGAGAAAGTGAATAACGAACAATTTTTTTTTTTTTGCTTTCGTAGTAAAAGATTTAAGGAGCTTCAGTCTCCCTAGAAAGAGACAGGTTTAAGCAAAAGGAACTTTTTCCATATGGGTGCAATTGAACTGTGGGATTACTGCTATTTTAATGGATGACCAAGGTGAAATAAGTATCAAGAGGAGTTAGATATTTCAGTGGAAGAATGATTCACTGGAGTCCATTAAACATACAAAAAGCTTCTGATCCACGAAATCCTCTAGCTGTAAATCACTGGAAGCTGGGAAGGGGAGTTATTAGCAGAGGTGTGATTGGTTGTCTCTGGAGTTTTGTACTTCCAAAGCATCGGTTACAAGTCGTTGTTTAGACTGAATGCCATGAGGCAAACCTTTCAACCAACACGTTATCATTGATTATGCTCCTGAAGGCCTACAGGAAAAGTGACAGCACTGGATTATGTCAGAGTGGATGTTCTCAGCATTGTCTTCTGGTAGGTAGTCTTCCATTTGCTGAGTGCTTTGCCTGTGCTGCAGCAGTCCTGCAGAAGAATGCTCCTCAACATTTGGTCTCATCTGGTAGCCCATATTGGCTGTAAATTACACTTTTCTGAAGTTTGAAACAGTCTATTGCTGAAATTTGTAGTGAAGATTAGATACCTTCCCCCCAATATGCTGCTGCTTCACAGAGGCTGACACGTTATACCCAAGCTTTGTCAGGGATGTTTGCCGTGCCTCCTGATATCCTCCCCTCGCTTAGTACTGCTCTTAAATCACCCCTCCAGTTTTGTCAGATCCTAGTGCTTTGAACAGGTCTAGCAGGGACTAGTTAAACTGTGGCTTTTTCAAAGGCGTTATCTCTGTGGGTCCTTATGATTCAGCTCTTTGCTGCTAAAATAGTCTTAGTCCTCTTAGACTGTGTATGGCAGAGGAACCAGGTAAAACCTGACTTTTAAGAAGCTGATGCTCCTGTACTGGTGGTTGAGAGTGGGATACTTTAGGATAATGTTTCCTGAAGAACGGTTGAATATCTAGTTTTCTTAATTTTAATGTTTTATGGTACAAAGTTAAATATTTCACAGAAGTCAAGTGTGGGCTTTCTTTTTAGTAACTTGCTAAACATGAAACTTCCATGAGCTCAGTTTTCATCTGCAAACACGTCTGCTTTTCTCTGAGGATGAATCTGAACTGCTAAAATTGTAGTATTCAAAAATGGAGTAGTATTAAGAAACTCAGGACAGTGAATTCAATACTTCAAAACTGTATTGAGATTTCTTGAATTCTTAATCTCCTTCTGACTCTGGACTGCTACCTCATCTGCTCAGTGATTAGACTGATGTTAACTCATCTTTCATTTTTAGTCAGAGCGATGAAGATAGGAAATTTGTAGAATCAGTATTATTTCTATATCTACAAAAAAAAAGATGGTAATTGTAAATGAAATCAAATGTGAATTGGTACTTAACTAGCTAGATGCCTGGCATGATCATTTCTATCTTTATAATTTTTTTTATGATTATCTCTATAAAGAAACAGGTAAAAAGAAAAGTGTACGCATGTTATTTCTTAATTGTGCAATTTAACAGCATAGATGTTTTGAAAGGGAAATAACTGCACGTCTACATCATCTTTCTTTTGGGAGACCCTCTTTCTTTATGCTAGTCCAAAATCTTGGTTTCAGATTTTTTAGGTTTAACACAAGAGAATTCATTATAACAAATAGCATGGGAGGTTAGTGTTTTGGACTGGGGCAGAGGGGGGTGGGGAATGATCTTTGTTCTGACAAAGCTCCCAGAGAAAATAATTTAGCCTAATTAATCCCTATCAAGTGTTTAGCTAATCCTTTATTTCTGCTAAATCATGTAGGTTTTCAGCTTTTTCTCCTAAAGCTGTTTTTTCTTCACAGTATTGATTTTTAAAAGCAGGAACCTGGAGTAAGCTCCAAGTGCTAATAATACAGGTTTCTGCCCTGTATTATTAGGTTGGCTGTATCATGGCAGGGTCAGCTAAATTACATGCAATTCATCTCCTGAAATACCTCAGTTTTCTCCCCAAGTATTGAAATAAAGGGGTGCCAGTTCTGGATTCCTGTAATATGCTGGCATAAACTGGCAGTTCGGGAGCTTCTTCCCATGGAGATTCAGCTCCTCTAGCAGCAGTTCTTGGCAAAGTGAGGCAGAAGATTGCTGAGGATTATTAATAATTTTAGCTGATTCTGGACCACCTTGATGTTAAGTGTATTTGGACTGCTACCTACCTAATGATTTTCTTCTGTTATACTCAGAGATAGGACTGGTATTCCTCTCATCTTGTCAGTATTCAGTGTTAATGCACTATGTATTAAATAGGTTATGCTCATTCTCTATGCACTGCTGTGGTATTTCACTGGAGGTTTATAAATCACATTGCAAATTAGGTTCAGCTTCATCCATTCATATGCCTGTATCACGCTTCTATTCAACTGTTTTTAAAGGATTTATTGTAGGCTTTCCACAGTATTGTTACAGCACATGCTATCTGTTCTATTCTTCTGTGCCTTACTAATATAAAGAAATTGGGATTGGACATACAAGAAAAGTGTATATTAATTGAGCACAGAGTACCATCTAGAGGAGCAGCTAAGCTACTGAAGGCTTTAAGAGAATCCGTTACCCTTGGCCATCCTTTACAAAATAGTCTGAAACTACTTTTGAGTCAAACCTGATGTTTTAATCAATGGGTTCTACACTTACATGTAAATTTGTGCATGTGTTCAGCTCTGTTTAGACATTTGTGTAATAATGTATTAGTACGTGTTGATCACAGAGAAGTAGGAAGCCAAGATTTGTAACTTTTGTAACATCAGTTTGGGCTTAGACTTCAAATGACCATTCAGCATCCTCCTCCCCCCCCCTTTTGTTTCTTTTAACTCAAGTGTTTGCTTATACGTAAACATGTGTTTCCTCTTGAGTATCTAAATTTATACAAAGGATTGTAAATCTATGGATGCATTTTTCCACTTGAGTGTGTTAAGCTAATGCACAGTTTTTGTTTTAGTTAACAATGGATTCAGTTTAGTGTATCAAATGTTCATGTACACGTATATTCCTCTAGCATACTCTCATATGCAGAATTGGAGAGTGGTCACGTCCTGCGCAGTCTTTGTTGGTAAGAGCTTTTTGGAGAAAATAAGGAATTATTTCCTTCGTCTTTTTAAACAGCTTAGAATCAGGACATTTGTGTTCAGTTCCCAAAATTCTGTGACATTTACCTGACTGATTTTGGGAAGTACTTCAACTTCTTTCCCATGGTTAAATTAATAAGGCTGGACTTGAAACTTCAGTCTGATAGTGACCTAAAGAATACCTAGTGTAGTAAGATGAACATTACAACTTGTTTTAAAGAGTGGTAGTTTATAATACCTAGTAGATAACATTGAAGGAAAGAGATGCATGAGGAAAAAAATCCAAATATATGATTGAATTTTTGCCTCAGGAGCAATTTAAGTATAGAAAACTTGAAAATTAATTTATAAGTAGATAAATTGGAATGACACAAACTGCATCTGTGTTCTTACATTATTTTTCTTTTCCAGGATCTTCATAATCTAGATCTCATGATTGGGATTGCATCCAGTGGAATTGCTGTATATAGAAAACTCATCTGCACAAGCTTCTATCCCTGGTAAATTCCTTTTACTAGTAAAGAAATATGTCTGGTCTTTTCAATCTTATTTTCATTTGCTTTAACGTTTATTCCAAAGAAGCCTACAATACACAAATTTGTTCTTTATGGGGTATCATGATATTTCCTTGCATTGAGATAAAAATGAAACCTGTTGCCTAGGCTTTTAATTCTCTAAGACTATTGGACTCCTTGCTCTGTGTGAAGTCTTGATGAAATTAATTCACATACAGGACTCAGTACATGATTAGGAGGACCCTGTGGTCTTAGGGATTTGCTGCTCTTATACCAAATAATATGTCTTTTTTTTTTTTTTAAAATCAGTATTACTAGTAAAGTTCAACAGCTAATGGTCTGATCATTTTATCCTGTCATTCAGCAGGAAGATATTTGCTTCTCAGAAGAGAAATATAAAATGAGTTATTTGGAGTTTCAGATTTACTGGAACTAGACTAATATAATTTAGACAAATTTTTAAATGTCATCAGACAAGGCTATATAATGTTAACAAATTTTGGAGTCTCCGGGGGAGAGACCTTCTGTGATACTGAAAACATTAGAATGCATGATAGTGCTGTAGAAAATAATCTTTATAAAGCAGCAATGTGCAGAAGATGTCTAACATGAATGACATTAGAAATTAGTTAAGATAAAATCATTTATAGTATTTATGGGCTTTGTTATTTATACCATACTAAAAATTATAACATAAATTAGAAATTATATGGAGGCTGGGTCTTTCCTTAAGGTTTTTGGATTGGATCAGAAAGAATTTTTCCCAGTCTTTCTTCTTTAAAATAAGTATGAATTTGTTTTGTATACTTGATAAAGTCTAGCTTTATCATGTTATGCGTAATTTCTTCATATAATTTGTAACAGTTTTTCTGGAGAATATTTTCTTAATCATGACAGAAAAGTGCATTCTAATGGGTTGTACTTGGTTTTTGCTCCTTAATTATATAAAAAGGTGTTGCTTAGCAATATTCCTTAAATACTCAAGTCATTCCATCCTTTAATTATGAACGCAACCTAACAGGTATTTCCTATGGGAAAGCAATAAAATAGGTTTCAATTTATTTTTAGTGGAAAATATACTGCAGTCTCTGGATTTTTCTTTTTTCTTTGCATTGAGTTGTCTTTCAACTCACTTGGATGTACTGTAACCATCCTAAATGTATGTCAATAATGCTCTCATACAGCGCAGTGACAGCTTGTATTTTTCCATCTCTAATGCACACTAAAGCATAAAAGAATTTTATCTTTCATCTTTGTGCCCGGAGCTCTGCCCTTTCATATGTCAATCTCTCAGCTTCTTTAAACAGCTGCAGGTTTTGAAAACTGCCAGCTGGAGGCACATTTTCTGTCTTCTACAAGTCTTGTTGTGCCGACTTAGTGACCTAAGGTATGAGTGGATAATAGTAATCCTGGAAACCATAGCGATAGCATTTTAAAAGCCAGGACTATATGATTTTTAGGGAAGGGAAAGAGAGCTTTATAGCACACAAGACAGGAGGAATCCACGACTTCTGTGCTACTTCTACTCCTGGAGAGCACAGAGTAATAAAACATAGATGCTAAAACATCATTTACAAAAACCTATTCTCATTTATGAAAAGAAATGGAGGGGAAGAAAACCCACAGATTTTTCTGTTCAAATAATTTCCACCCTAAAATACGAGGTTTAGGCAGCAATATTTTCAGCTGACAGCTAATGCAATTGTTCCAAGCTTTCCTACTCTCTCTCTAAAAGTATCTTCTTAACTTGAAAGGAGCAAAAACTCACTACATAGGGGATAACTTTTTTGTATTTTATTTCTGGCTTCTTGAATGAATTAGTCATAATTCTTCATGAAGGAATGATGTCCATTCCCTGCCCCCCGAAAACAAGCAAACAAGGAAAGTCACAGGAGCAAACTAGCCTGTGCTGTATTTGTAGTGTACACTTTCAATTTCTTTTATAGACCTCAAAACAGGATATATTTCTGTAATGCCTGGAGTTTTAGTGTATCTTGGTTGGGCTGAAGGTGTGCAGGTAAGGAGATTCTTACAGAACAGTATATGCCTGAGAATGCAAGAAAAACCCCATTCAGATAATTGAAATAGTATTTAGGCTTTTTATGTAACATCATTTGTAGTAAGTAGTTTTTTCCTGTGGGCTGAGCAAGCTTCACCATAAATGTGGTAGAACTCAAGGTGGCAGCAAACACCATCAAAGCACTCTTTCCAAAACTAAGTAAAATACTGTGCAGCATTAGCGGATGACAACAATACAACTATGCCATATGGTAGTAGTCAAAGGTGACCAAAAGTTTTCAGGAACAGTACTGCCTTGGCAAAAGGAGCATTTTCAATCAAAGCAACCTACGTAAGAAGCTGACTGATCAGTCAGAGGCAATGCAAGTCAAGGCAGGTTTAAAAAATAACTCTGGATTTAACGCAGTATTTTATATGCTCTGGAAAGTTATTCTTGGAGGTGCTTAACTGTTTTGTGATAATTTCCAAATTCGTTTTGCAAGTAAAATATTATCTTAATGGCAAAAACATACAAGCACTCTCTACATCAGCAGCAATTAAGGTTGTATATTAAAAGCTATACAGTTTTTTTGCTTTGAAAACTTCAGAGAAACTGCTAGAGGAATGCATTCTACGCTGCTAGTTAAAATTTTAAAAACAACTCAACAGTCTTACATAGCAAGTTTGACAGAACCTTTCCTGCTGAATTTTTCAATGGCAAAGTATAAGACTTTCAGCTATAGAAACACTTTTGCTTCAAGTCAAAAATACCAGCTGTTAGTACTAAGTGCTAGGACTGAACTGCCAATTTGGTCAGAAATGAATAATTCTGTTGCCCACTAAGTGACAAATATTTTGACCCTTGTGAGTGATAGGAAGACAGGACCCAAAAGATGTATCGTTAATAATATGCTACAAGTATTGGGCGTTTTACAAGTAAACTGTGAAATTTCATCATTTGTGAATGTTGCATAGTCACTGGACGGATTATTGGTGAGTGATAAGGACAGCTGAGTCACCAGTTAGAATAAGAATAACTGCATTCTATTCAGATCATGTTTTGGATGTGGCATCTTCAAGCACTTGTTAAATCTAAATCCTTTGATACCTCAATCTCCTGGATTTTATGTGGATTGTGCTATAGGCGAACATTCATTCAACTTGTAGGTGTAACATTGCAAATGGTTTTTAGTTCATGTTAAATGAAACTGTCAGATTAGCCAGTGTTCTTTGTCACTGAATTAAATAGGTTTAGTTGTACTTTAAGAAGAATGAATGGAATGGAGAGGGATGCTCTACTTAGAGGAGAGTCAAAATAAAGAGACTTAAAGCCCTGATTTGACTTGAAGTGATTATGTGGTCATGCAGTGAATCGTGGTTTTTTTTTAAAAAGAAAAAAAAAAAGAAATTAAAAAAAAAAGAAAAAAAGGAAAAGGAGGGAGAGTTTGAGAGAGTTTTGGTATTTTTGGATGTTGGCTAGCTTTTTGTTGTTGGGTGGAGGGGTTTTTGCTTAGTCTGCAAGGTTAGTTTTCTGTGTCCTGCATTTCTGCTGGCTTTACATTAGGGTAAAAACAGACCATGCCAGCAACTCTGTAAGATGAGAATGACTCAGAAAACTTATTTGTTGAGGTTTAATCTAAGTCAAGAAAGAACCAGAAGTGCAAAATTTGTTACTTGGTACTAATTCAGGCAGAGTAGCACTAGGATTAAGAAAGGATTTATATATAAATGAGTTGTATCTCAGTAAATGCAACTTAAAGTTTATATGACTTATCGGGAAGTTCAGAATCCAGAAGTTTTAGATGAGCAGTACAGGTAATTACCATTTGAGGTAGCAAGTCAAATAGTACAAGTATTTCAAGAGTTGGCATGACAGAAGAGGTGGATATGATTTAAAATTTCTAGTAACCTGCACAAAAATTTGCCTGGTCGCCAAAGAATGTTGTGAATGAAATTCCTGTTTCTTTGTGGTTCCGTCATTGATGGAGAAAAGCATTTTCAGAAATGGACACACGTTCAGTTTTCCACCTCTTTTGTGCAGGAGAGGGGGTTTGTTCCTTCCGCTACCTTTCTTGTTTGTAACTTGCAAATATACAAATGAGGAACGTTGCTCTATAATTAAAGTGCATCTCTCTCATAGGCAGTGGGGAATGAATTATATGCCATTGTCCCACTTGCTGGGAGTGACGCAAAAACTGTGGTAAGAACTGAGGTGGTCTTCAAATAGCTCATACCTGATGAGATCCAAGGCGCTGTGAAATATTATCATTGATGAGAATATTCTGAGACTTTTAGCAGCAACCTTCCAAAACCCTTTCATGGTGTGTAGATGGTGTTTTTCAGGCAGATATGACTTGATCAGACCTTAAATAGCTTTCCCAAGGCATCCATATGATTCTAGCTCATCATAGATTCCTTTTTCCAAAATGTGTAAGTTTTCAATTATTGAAGTAGAAGTATTGTAGAGAAAACTTAGGTATTTTAGACAAGTCTTATTGTAGGAAGGTGCATGTGTACCTAGAAGTTTGTTTAATTTAGCAAAACTGGAAAGCATATAATTAAAATGAAAATTGCTTGAGCACCAATTCCAACCAATTGCTTGAGCACCAATATCCTTACCTTAGAAAATCTTTATTTGTACTATGTATATATAGAAAAGAGGTGTTCAGTTCTGTGTAAAATTACCACATCAATTTTGCAGCACTGTTAATAATTGAAGTGAAAATATATTAACACTCATTCTTACAGTTTTCATCCTTTTACAATTATGATTTTAACTACAATGTTTGTTTAGTTATTAATACAAGTACATGATATTTTTCACATTATGAAGCCAAATCTGTGAAATCTCTGGGAAATTTCAGATGTTGTATGACCAACCTTGTCATGTCATTAGGGTCTTAAATTTTGTTCCTTTAGTCACGGTTGTCATACGATTCTTAAGTTATACAAACTTGACACATTTAACATTTGTGTGGCTTAGTAAAGGATGGCATCAATTTTTTGCTCCAAGAATAGATTTGGTGGGAGAGAATTGCTATGTGAGCTATTTAAAAAGTAAATGAGGAAGAATCTCAAATTTTAAAAGACCTTTCCTTAGCTAAAATTTTTGCTTTGAGTTTCTTGACACCTATTTGCCACTCAACACAGGAGATGGCTGCATATTATTCATTGAATATTTAACAACTATAATCTTTTAAGCTTGCTGTACCCAGTATTATTTTTCATTGTTTCTTTCCCTTCTAAACATTTAGTATTTCAGAGTCTGTTTCTTTCTTTTAGGGTGAACATATTAAAAATTTCCTTTAAAAGGAAAAAGTTTTTTATACAACAACGGCAAAAACATGTAAGTACTCATTTCATTTTGTTTTGCTCAAGTGATCATGTTCATTTTTTTTTTTTGCCTTAAATGTTAAGACAACAAAAGGCTCTGTCTTGTTAACTCGCCTTTGAAATTCTGTTTTGTTAACTTGCCCTTGCTATTGTGGTCCTTTTATGCTCGCTCTGTTTCCCATTTTTGTTTCCTTTCCAGCATGGAATCTTTTCACATTCAGTCTCTTGGACTATAACTTACCCATGCAGGTTTCTTTTCCCATGGAGGCTTGGGGGAAACGCGGATATTCATCCGTTCTCCAGTATTTTGTAACCTAGCATATTTCCCTTTTCTTGCGAGCATCTGCTGCTCTTTTCTTCGATGCTCTCCCTGCCCAGTAGAGTGCCTCACTGCAGTGAATCTACTAAACAACTGCTTATGGGGCTCAGAGTTCTGGGAGAAAGGAAGGTACCTGGAGAAAAGAACAGGTCTGCAGCTGAAAGACATGAGGTTGGAAAGGGGGATAGTGCATCTCCTGCTGTGTATAACATGGAGCACTTTAGAGGTTGGCAAAATATGTGAAGATAGTTGACAAAACTGATGTACAATAGTTAAGAGTAGTCTTCATAATGCTGTGTGCTTTTTGCAGAATGGTTGTAATATTAGGCTATTTAATAGAGAAAAAAAAAATCTTGATTACAGTAGTGTATTGCCACAATATGAACAGATAAATTAAACTACCTTTTGAGGGAGAGAAGAGAATATTTAATGTGACAGGAAAAAATATGGAAATTAGTGACCAGCAGATATATAGATATTTTAATTCAGTTGAGGACAGAACTCAGATAGTAAAAGGTAAGTGTTAACTTATACCTGAATTTTATGAAGGCTCTTGTAGTAAATGAGTACTTAAACTGCTAGGAAGGCTTTTTTTACCCAAAAGGAGAGTATTTTCGTATTTTTTTTTTCTCCCAACACCCTCCCCCCCAGTTTGGTGGGTATCTCCCAAATTTGAGGAGTGTGCATCTATGTACGCATTCTTAATTTTCAGGGCTCTTTTGTAAACAAAGTTAGTATCTAGAGATAGTGTTATTGCACTAATGTTTACACACATAGAATACACAAATGAAACTGTTTTCTCTTTTGAGAGACTGTGTCCTAACCCACCATAGAGGGGTCTTAAGTTTTCTGCAAGCCGTAAGTTTCTAAATATATTGTTTATATGTAAACTTGTCTCAGTCTGTTCAAATGTATTTCACTGTATGAAGAAATGACTGATTGGCAAACCATTCTGCTAGCTTGTGAGTGTAATTGTATTTGTATTACACGCAGTGTAATTGTATGATACTCACAAGTATTACCTTCTTCTAGGTTTGAGGATTAAAAATTCACTGGTAAGGAGTCTTACTAAATTTGAAATATCTTCAAGTATACAAATATTGGCAGTTGACAGCAATTTCCAAATGTGTCCGTGAGAATAAATGTAGGAACAGAACTCTGAGAGTGTTTAGTAAATAGATAGTGGATCGTAGTGGATAGTAAAATGAGCGTGCTTACAGTTTTTTTGGAGTATGGAGAAATAAAGTGTCAGTATGTAACAGTTGCTGGACTCAAAGCATGTAAAATATGTGTGTTTATTGCATAAAGACTTTACTGCTCTCAAAAGTTGAATTTCTCTTTCTGGAGACCTGTGTCACCTTTGAAGAGGGCAGCATTATTAAAATTCATTCAATTAAGCTTTTGTTAAATGATGACAGTTTAAGGCCCTTGATTCTTTTAACTAATATCCTAACTGATCATAGTTCTTATTTCATAACCCACTGAGTACAGTAATGCACACTGTATCGTGCTTAGAGAGCTACAGAACTGTAGGAAAAATAGGGCCAACCACATGACCTTTTTACTCTTTCTCAGTAGATATGAAAAAGCAGACCAGGTGTGCTATTAAATCTCCAGATATATCCATCCTTGTCAGTTAGCCCCCTGTGCCTGAAATTTAGGGCAGCAAGTCTGCATGCCTGCAGTACCTCAATGTTATTGCTTTGAAAATCTTGCTGTCTCAGTGTGATGGGAGTGAGGGGGCAGCTGGACTACCAGGGGTTTTCTCCAGAATGGTAGCTCGCTTGAGGGGTTTGTGAGGGCAGAAGACTGAGGTCACGTCAGTCTTTGGATTTATCAGATTTTTGCTTGGAAGTGCAGGAGTGAATAGGTAAATGAGGCTGAAAGTAAGGAAGGTGGAAGAAGGTGGGGAAAGCAGAGAAGGTACTACATATCAGTAGGCAAGATTTTACTAAAGATGGCAACGGTGCTATAACAATTCAGGGTTTTGTATGTCATATGTAGATTTCTTTGCAAAAACCTACAGAAAGTTCTCAAAGGCTATGAATTTGCAATCATCTGGGATGTGCCATGTTTCATTGATTTATTCTCCTTACTTATCTTACTCCTTTTTTCTTTCCTTATGCCCCTGTTCTGAAGACTCAACTTACCTTATCTGTCTCCCTGCTGCTCACTTCCTCTTTTACCCTCCCACTGATCAGCTACTTAATAGAAGTATGCAATATTTCTGTTTCTACTGAAGAGCTGCCTAAGGACTGAGGAGCAAGACTGAATCAGTCAATGTCTGATGCTATAAAAGCTCATGATATGTAGAATTAATAAAGGGTGCAATATTTAAGGTAGGAATAGGAACTATGCTGGTTTACATGCAACATTTCAAAGCTTCCAGCAATTGAACTTTATATCCAGTTGCTCATCTAGTGCTTAAAACCAACTTCATTTTCTGCATATTAAAATGTTTTTGCTTTCTATGCTGTAGATACTTTTAAATTCTCTGTGAATGGAATAGGCATATATCTGATCAAAGTTTCTTTCATTCTTCCCTGATGCTGAAATAGCAAAAGACTCACTTTAGCTATTGAGAATTGTTCCCTTTACCTTAATGGTCACAAATTTCTCTAATCCCCATTCTTTTGGAACTTGAGTTGAAAAGTATGATAGGCACTAGATCCTTGGTTCCCACTAGAACGCTCTTCATATTTAAAATGGTGCATTGTTTTAATAGCACGACTTGTAAGGTGGCCTATTAGTGAGCCATATGGTTTTGTTAACAAAAGATTTTGTTAATTTAAAAATTGACTATGTTTTTCTGAAATTTCTGAAAGTATTTATCCCAGTATAAGTCCATATTTAAACTTTTAGCCCACTTAGAAGCTGTTAAGAAGGTTCTGTGACAACAGTTGGGAAGAAGGTACTTGTGGCTTAGAGAGCAAGATTAAATTCAAACCTTAAATCTAAAACCAGAATATTAATCTAAAAATTAAGTACTAAAACCAGTACTTAATTCCTTGTCTTTACACTATGGCTTTTCAGTATAATTGAGATGTTTGGATAATCTGATTTTTATGGCAACTGAAAGACCAGTATCCTAGGCTGACAAAAATAACTACACGCTTCCTTTTATTTGTCTTCTGGAGTAGTGTAAAATGCTTCAAATCGTATTCAGCCAACAGAGGGTACATAAAGATTTAACGCCAAATGGCATTTCTTAAGTGATGTATGCTTTCTATATTGCAAGAAGTTCTGAGTTAAAATTTCACAATGCTTGCACACTTTATTTTATATAAGCTAATTAGAAGCAACTGTGGTGAACTGACAAAGATGAATTGGTTCCAGTATGCATGAGACTCAAATAACAAACCCTACTACTTAAAAACAAATAAATAAATAATTTTTTAATAGATATAGGGAAAACATGCCTGAAAGATTGCAATCAGTTATTGTTTTGCAGTGCCTATGTAAAATCAAGGGGCAAATCCTTTTTTGTCTTTCTCTTGAGATTCTCATTGCTTTTCTAAAATAGTGACTTCAGTCACAGATTCTCTGAACTAGTCATAAAGTGACTTGCAGAATGTGATGTTGATCTCTGATACACGGCATTTGTAATATATTGCCTAGAAATAAAAAGAATACAAGAAAACCAAGTTGATTATTCCAGCTAAAATGGTGTGTAGTTACTTCCCAATAGGATCGTTGCTGTGAAGAAACAAAAGGACAATGGCAACTAGAAATCAAGGTGTTATCCAGGTGGGAGTATTTCTTGCTGGACTGTATAAGAAAAGAACTTTATTAAGTCTTTGAGTCCTTTAATAAGAAGGCTTTGCAACCCAAATCCTGACTTTCTCCAAAGTATGAGCTAGAAAGAGAGCTTTACTGAGATGGTTGCCTGCCTAATTGTATGCTGAGGTGTCAAAATTCAGTCATAATTCAGAGCAGCTGGGAAAGATGAGATATGAAATCAAAAACTTGCTTTTTTTCACTGAAGTGCTGAGCTGTGATAGCAATTAACTCACGTCTCATGTTGTCTTCCTTTCTCCTCTTTACTGTACTCTTCATTCCACTTTCTTTGCATCAATAACTGTATTAACTAACCAAAGCTATATCTTGTGCAAAACTCTCTTGGGATCTGAAATAGCTCAACAAGTGCTACAGTTGACAAGGGCATAAACGTGGGTGGCACAATTGTGTTACACCTGTGTTTCACTGGCACTTTGGCATTGAAGTTACAAGTAAGAGTTTGCACCAACACACATAAGCTTTGTATTCTGCTTCCTTTTGCTATGCACATTGTGGCCTCATGTTATCATCCAGAAAGCAGGATTGGATTTGAACAGCAATAGGAGCAGCTCCAGTCCCATCACAGCTACTTTCTTTCCCCTATGATGGATCACTGTTAGTATCTTCTGAAAGACTATCAAGCAGATGCTTTTTTGCATACTATGGCTCTTGAAAGAACATTATTGAATTGAAGCCTTATGTGAAGAGCTGGAATTCAAAGACTGAGGGGTTTTTTCCTTTCTACATTTCACTCAATGGAATGTATAAAAGAATTTTGTTTGTTATAGGAGGTCAAGATCTGACTGGAAACCTGAAACTATATTTAGCTGTTTAATATTACACTTGTATATACAAAATCTTTACCACTCTAGACTTAAATATTTCATTAACACTATAATGATTAGGAACTGAAAAACTTAATAGTTTTTCAGTATTGCTTAAACTTTTGAAGTATCCATTTTGCAGTTTAGAATTTCATATAGTTACAGGGCTATTTTGTCCATCTCCAGCTCAAAATCTACTATAGCTGATTTTTTTGTTTTCCTAAATGCATTTTTCCTGTTTAAGCTAAAAGTAATTTTATTGTTGTTTTATGAGCTTGTTTACTGTGTTTGATCTGCTTGTTTGAAACATGGTATTTCCTACCATTACAGAATGAATCCAGAGAGCATATTGTTGCCTTCAACATGTTAAATTACAGAGCATGCAAAAATCTATGGAAATCTTGTGTAGAGCATCACACATTTTTTCAGGCAAAAAAGTCACTACCTCATGAAAAAAAGATATTGTCACATTATTGGACCCTGGGTTCCAGAAATCCAGCAAAGTAAGTATTGTGTGAAACCATGTTTTGCTTTGTAATGGGAACGGGAGAATTTGTGTCAGTGATAACTCAAGTTGGAGTGGCAGAGTTCAGTTCTGCCCACAGCTGTGTCCCAGTCTGTATGTGAACCATTTGACAAGTTATATAGCTGTGGTTCTAGTTTCTACAACATGGTATCATTATAATAGAACTTTTCTTATAATTGCCTAAAAAAGGTATTTGAATATAAGTATGTTTTACTGGTATTGTTTCAACTTGCTGTTTCAGTTTGAGGTATAAAAACACTAGAAAGTAAAAATGTCATGTAGCTAATGATCCAATAAGAGAATTTGCAGAACAGATTTGTTTTGAACTGTTTACCCCTTAGTGTCATATATACACCCCGCTTATTATGTTAGGGTAATTTCTGGAGTGCGTCATACCAACCACTTATTACTGACATAAAGATGAAAAACTGTTCCATCGAAATATTCAAGATAGCACTTTTGTGACACTTTGTCGTGGTTTAACCCCAGCCAGCAACTAAACACCATGCAGCCGCTTGCTCACCCCCCCACTCCGGTAGGATGGGGGAGAGAATCGGGAGGGCACACAAAGGAAAACCCGCAGGTTGAGATAAAAACAGTTTAATAATGGGTATAAAACAAAGTAGAACAGTAATAACAACAATGATAACAACAACAACAACAACAGAATATACAAAGCAGGCGATACACAATGCAACTGCTCACCCCGACGTGTTACGAAGATACCGCGCCCAACCCCCAGAGCTCCCCGGTTTTTATGCTGGGCACGATGTCACATGGTATAGAATACCCCACTGGCCAGCTGGGTCAACTGCCCGGCTATGTTTCCCCCCAGCTCCCCTGCACCTGGCAGGGCAGGGGAGGCTGAAAAGTCCTCAGTGCAAGCACCACCCAGCAACAACCAAAGCATCAGTGGGCCATCAACGTTCCTTTCATTAGCAAACCCAAAACACAGCACCCCCTCCAGCTACTGGGGAGAGAGTTAACTCTGTCCCAGCCGGAACCAGGACACACTTCTAAGCTTTTATTTGCCTTGCTGGGTTCTGTTAGTCATGGAGCCTGTGGTTTCATAGTGGTGTCTAATATCTAGTTCCCCGAAAGTAATACTTCAGAGCCTGTCATTTTGCTATATGAAGTTGGGATTGTTCCTTCCCATATGCACCAACTGAGCCCTAACTTCATTAAACTTAATCTGCCAGTTTATCATCTAGTCACTTGACGTTGTAATGTCCTTCTGCATTTCTTCTTCTTGACCAGTTTTTTTGCCATCCTGTGTGATTAATATCTTCAGCAAACTTTGTTCACTCTGTTCTCTAGATCCCTAGTGAATATGTTGAACATAAGAGCCCCCAACAGATACCCCTCTAAGACTTCACTGCTGACCTTTTTTCACTGTAAATCTAAAACATTTTTTCCTATTTTCTCTTTATGTCACAAGTGAACAGGTAATTCCTCCAAGTGACCCTATTCCCTAGCTCCTTAGTTACTTTATCAGCAATTCAGCTACAAATGTGTCATATGGTGTGTTGTCATCGTCTCGTCTGTGTCCCGTCCCCACCCCCTGCACCCCTGAAAAAAATTCTGTCATGAAACGTATCAAAAATCTTTCATACTAATAGTGGATGAAAAAGAAAGTCTTATGTCATTATCTTCTCTGAATGTGAGATTTTGGAAGGTTCTTTGGTCCTTTGATCATCTGTAGTCTCTGTAGACTCTCTAGAAACCTGCTTGTTCTGATGATTTTTGGAGAAATATTTTATTGTTTTCTTTTTGTTTGTGGTTTTTTTGCAGTGTGTTCCCTTAACAGATTAACTTTACATTTAATTTCAGACTGATTCTCTCTTTCCTATTTGGATAAGTTTCAACTTTTGAATGATGTCATCATACTTCAAATAGCTTCCCAGACTTTGGTGGCTGGCTGGCTTTTCATGCTGTCCTATCTCTTCAGACACTGAAGAAATTCATACCAGGTGGACTAGTATTGCTTGTAAATGAAGCAGTTACCCCATGAGGGCTGTCCAACAGTAAGAAGGCTGATAAAATGTTATGTTTTCTGCTGTCCAACAGTAAGAAGGCTGATAAAATGTTATGTTTTCTGCTGGAGTGGGATTCCATATTTTCACCTGGTACTAGATCATAGCTGAAGCAAGTGAAAACAAGTAGTTGTACAAACAGTAATCTAATTTTCTTAACATTTTGCAGATCTGTATTTTGAGAATTAGCTCCTCTACAGAGTGATATGAATTTGTTCTTCCTATAGTGAAGATTTTTAGGAGATGACTTTCTCAAAGCTTGTAGGATTGTCACGTGCTGGAGTCTTTTATTTCTCTCAAATTTGCTAACAGAATCAAAATCCTGATGCTTGTATATACACATGCACACACAGGCATTGCACAGCCCCTGTAATGTTAAGAAAGAAAAGAGTACGAGTTCCAAAGGGTACCAGTTTAGTATCATTCCAATTTTTACCAAACATTTTTGACAAGTTTTACTGTTACAATTTCTTAATAACCTGTAGCATGCAGGATAGTTCTCATTGTTGAACTGAGTTGCTAAGAAGGACTTCTTTTCAAGTAATTTCATGTTCTGAGGAATTCTCTCTGGTGAACTGCTTATTTAGGCTCTTAAGGAATCTCTAGGGAGAACTGTTCATTGTGATATCTGCCATTGGCTTAATGATATCCTCTGTACTAATGCATTCTATGGCCATATTTATGCCAGCCACAAGCGTGAAATTTAGGATTTACGTGAATCAGAAATGACTCAGCAACCTTTACTATCGGAGACTGCTAAAGTACATAAGCAACAATAATTTTGGAAGACTTTCAGTAGTTCCTATCAACTTGGTCACTGTCACTCAGCAAATTATTTTCTCAAAAGATTTAAGAAAAGGTGTGAACAAGTCACTTCTGAAGTCATCTGTCATATATTGAAAATTTTGACTTTCCTACTTGTTTGTGATTGTGGAATGTTGTAAGAAACAACATGAGCTTCTACATTTCTTTTCAAGGATGGCTCTATGCTCATGTGGAAGCTACACAACCAAAAAAGGGATTCTGCATTCTCCCTTATGAAAGGGAGCAAAAGTTTGCATTGAGTAAAACAAACAAAAACAAACAAACAAAACCCAACAAACCTCCGTCATAAAACCAAACACACACACAGGAACCCCACAAACCACACCATACAACCCTGGAGGTTTTAAGATTGACTTGTCTTCGATAATTCTTTTCATGCAACTTGTGTCAGCTTTGAAGGGGGTTACATTCAGGTTTTACCACCTCAAATATCACAAGTTTTCCTCTGGAATTCGTGGCTTTCTTGTACTATGTTCTTTTACACTCATGTGAGGCAGATATCTTAGCATTTATTGCATCAGTTCAAAGGGTTGAACTCTTGCAACCCTTTAGTACAATTTCTTACTTGCACATCTCTGTGCCCTTCTAGATTCTCTTAGCTTAAGGTACTAGTGGAATTCCATTTAAATTAGGCTACTGAGTTGTATAAATCACCTGTAAGCCTTATTCTAAGGGCAGGCTGAATCACATCTGCCAGATTCTGAGGTAAGTTCATTCAGCGTTTTTGGACTGAATGCTGAATAACCTGTCCTAAGCGCATTCTCATTCCTTGCTGAAAAGCTAAAAAGGTACCTATTTTTTCACAAAGGATAACCTCAGTAATAGATGGGAGCAAGGAACTGTCACCTCAAGATATTACAGCACATTTCCAGAAAGGCATTAACAGCCTCTCAGTATGTTTGCTGGGAAATATTGTCATATTTGATGTCTGAAGAGCAGCTACTTGGAGTTCAGGAGATTGTTTGTTATGTACCTTAACTGAAATATCTAGAGAATATATTGTTAAAGTGATTCTGTGGTCAGGGTTAGGAGTTCGGGGTTAGGGTTAGGGCTCTGCCTTCCATCACACGAGTTATGTTGCACCTCAAAAGTCACCTGCATTGGAAAATGCATGAACAGGCACTTCAAAAAAAGGAAAACTGATTAATGCAAAATATGTGGAATTCTTCAAGATGCATTTTTCATAATACGTCCTCTTTTTCCATTCTCCCTCTCTGCTCCACCCATGTAAGGCTTCTCTGAAAGAACTCTTTGTTTTTGTAGAAGACCAGAGAAGTCGGTGCCTTGTCATTGGTATTCAAAAGACTTACAGAAGTAAAATGGGTAATATAGGCAAAAGCTTCTGAGTTCATGGACTTTGTGTTTACTAAGCTTAAAAACATATGTGGATAACTGATTTTCACATGTAGATGCTTCAGATTAAGTTTTCCCTCTTTGTTTTTTAAACTGGGAGAAACTTTAAAAATACACATTTAGAAGATGAAGGAATTAATTTGCTTTAAAATCATGAACAAGATATGTAAAATACTTCAGAGTATAAAAAAAGTTTTGGGTTGCTTTTTCTTTCACTTTTATAAACAAAAAGCAGTACAATGCAGAGCATACTTAAGATTTGATATTAGCATGAGTAATATCCACAGCATAAACAAGTGTTTTTTGGTGKTTTTTTTTTTAATGCCATGTAAAATTGAGCTATTTCAGCTCTATAATAAAGTCCTCACATACTCTGCTATCCCAGCCACCCATTATGTACAGCTCAGGACATAGAGAGCCAAAGGTGGTTTCTCTGTAACTCATAAATTGCTTCTTTTCGGTGAGAAATCCTAGGCCTGTAAACTTGAGGATGAGCAGCTTATCTTTCTGCTTGTCTTGTGGAGTGCTGTGTGAAGAGATGCATAAAAGTTAGTTAATTTCAATCTACTTTAAAAAAATCATTATGCTGTATAATTCCACTAGGAGGATATTTTTATTGCTTTCCTAGCTGAGGTTCTGATTCTGATGCAACTCTTCTCTTGTCAAGTTCTTGTCACAAGAAGCAGTCCAGACTTGGAGATCCCCCTTTTCACGTCAGATCTTTCTCTAATGGTTTATTCCTATAAGGAATGCATCACTCAAATGTGGCTTCCTTCTGGAAATAGAGAATGGTCTGGTGTAGCTCTCATTGGCTGAGGTAGCAGGTAGATGGTTAAAATAGTCCTGTGCTCAGTGAAGCCGTTAGTGAATTATTACCCCTTTATGAATTTTAACAGGGAACATCTAGAATCTTTTGCCTGTATTTGAACCATGTTTTGTCAGGCACTTGGTTCAGTGCCGATAAGACATAACAAATTTCCTGTTTCCCCTTCCATCATCTTAAACACAATTGGGTTATAAATAACTCTCAGAAAAAGTTATTTTTACCCAGGTTTGTGATTAGCACTGTAGCAGGGATTAACAAACAGTTTTATTGCTGCAAGTGAAGGGCTGCAAATGGCTCTGTGGGAATGTAAATGCATAAGTAAGGAGGGGCAAGCACAGGGGACTCTTCAAAACACATGAATTATAAAACTGACTTTCATAAGCATATTTTATTTCATTTAAGTTTTCTATGCCAAATAATTCACGTATAGTTATTTATTTCTTTTCAGGTCTGTAAACAGCCAGTACTGCAGAAAAGTTATAGGTGGGATGGTTTGGAACCCATCTATGAGACGATCTTTATCTGTTGAGCATCTAGAGACCAAAAGCCTTCCATCTCGATCACCTCCTGTTACCCCTAATTGGTAAATCCAGTTTCAGTCTTTCCTATAGCTTCCAGCCTCCTACCTTTTCTAATTGTATGTAGTCTAGCAGAATAATTATGTAGTGTGCACATATATACTTAAACATTGTTATTCTGAGAATATATATGATGACAGGAGAAGAGTGGGTGTCACTTACCTCAACTTTACCAAGGCTTTTGATACTGTCTACCAAAATATTATACCGAAGTTAAGACATTATGTTGTGAAGGGTGAACAACAAGGTGGTTTACAAAAAAAAAAAAAAAAAAAAAAAAGGTTGGATGACTGGACTCAGATGGGAGTTGATAATGGGTCGTACTCTACCTGGAGGCCAATAACAAGTGGAGTACTGCAGGCATCTGTCTTGGGACCTGTCCTGCTTAACATCTTTATGACCTGGAGGAGGCAATGGAGTGCTTGCTCATAAAGTTTGCAGATGACACCAAATTGGGGGGATGAGTCAATAAGTTTGGGGACAGGGCTGCTGTCCAAAGGGACCTTGATAGTCTGGAGAAATGGGCCAATAGGAACTGTATGAAATTCAATGGAGACAAATGCAAAGTCCTGGGAAGGAAGAACCCAGTGCAACAGTATTGTCTGTGAGGCAACTCTCTGGAAAAGGACCTGGTAATCTTCGTAGGCAGCAAGCTGTACATGAGCTATCTGGTGTGCCCTGGCRGCAAAGAAGTCCCAACAGCAACCTGGCGGTATGAACAGAAGCATAGATGGTAGATCAAGGGAAGTGATTATCCCCCTTTTGCTCAGAATTCATTAGACCTTATTAGAATGCTGCAGCCACTTTTGTGTCCACTAATACAAGAGACACTGACAAACTGGAGTGAGCTCAGCAAAGGCTGCCAGCCACCAAGGTAGTTAGGAGGCTGGAGCACTTACCCTATGAGGAGAGGCTGAGACAGCTGCACTTGTTCAGCCTGGAGAAGAAAGGATTTCATGGATGCCTAATAACAGCCTGGCAATGCTTAGGAGGAAGCTAGCTAGAGGATGAGGCCAGGTTCTTCAGTGTTGCATGGTGGGAGGATGAGGCAACAGGTATATGTTGAAACAAGAGAGACTCTGTCTGGATATAATGCTTCATCACAAGGACAGCTGAGCAGTGGTTGCTTAGAGAAGCTGGGTGGTCTCCATCCTTCAAGTTTTTTGAGATTTGACTGGATAAAGCCTTAAGCAGCCTGCTTTGACCTCAGCTGGCCCTGCTTTGAGCAGGAGGTTGGACTAGATGACCTCCATAGGTCCCTTCCAACCTGAATTATCCTATGATTAGAACTTTAACAATACAGGTAGCATTTTAGAGGGGGGAGACGAGGGTGAAACAAATCAGTTCAATGTACTGAACCTAGCAGTGTATGATTGCCTAGTATACCATACACGATGCTTAAAAAGTGATTATTTAAAG
Source organism: Oceanodroma leucorhoa (assembly GCA_030449065.1). NCBI lineage: Eukaryota > Metazoa > Chordata > Aves > Procellariiformes > Oceanodroma > Oceanodroma leucorhoa. The sequence continues at coordinate 292,957 of JASVER010000105.1, forward strand.
TGAGACCTATAGGCCTGTCATGAAGATTTCGGGACATAGATTGCAATGGGATAGAAATTTCACTTCGATAAAGTTTTATGAATTATTCTGATCTTCCAAATTGTGTTTGTGTTCCTTATTTTTAAGGCGGAGTCCTAGACTACGTCATGAAATTCGTAAACCACGACACTCATCTGTAGATAACCTTACAAATGAGATTAGTTATATTACTGAAACGGAGGATGTTTTTTATACATATAAGGGCTCCCCAACGTCAAAGGACAGTGATTCGGAGTTCTCTCAGAATCGTAGTCCACAGAGGAGGTAAGGACTTCTGCAAAGAATTCACTGCCTATTTTGATTTTTTTAAAAACACCAAACAAAAAACCAAACAGCTTTAGTATAAAACAATCATCGTCAGTTATAATATTAAAATGAGTTCAGTATTATGTTTGTATAAGCTTTATTTTGACAAATTGCGAAACTGCAAATGCCATGATACAAAATGACAAGCTAAAAACAAACCAGCCCTTCATCCCTAAACAATTCTCAGTAGTTAAGTTCTCAGTAAAATTAGAGAAGCTATTAAGGCATGCCTGTTCATACCTGTAATATCCTGTTTCCTAGTAGCTTCTGCATCCCTTTCCTACCTGTTATAAACTCTTCCTTTTTTGGAGGGCAGGAAAGACTTATTGGACTCTTTTAAGAGTTCACTCATGTTCCACATTATCAGCTCAGCATCATCCGTGGAAAGAGTTACTGCATTTGAGTAAACACAAGAACATAATAATGCTAGCGGTCATCCATCTTTTTCTCCCTCAAAGGAATTGTAGATTGCTAGTCTAAAGGCAGTGTCTGCTTTTTGCCTTGAGGCGTTTTTGCTGTATTCCTTGAGGACTAACTTTGTTCTTCCCTGAAGCGGTCTAACCACTGCTGGGTTTGCTTCCAGGGCTTGAAGCACCTGTCTTTGTGCACTGATTATTTGTTTGCTCATATATTACATTTTATGTGTGGCTTCACTCTTATCTTACAGAGGCATTTCTTAATGAGTAACTTCAGATTAACACACTATTAATTTCAGAAATAATGTACAAAGTTATTGGTTGTTCAGTCTCAAAAAGAAAACAGAGCTATTTTAAAACTTTCAGCAGGGGAGAATACTATGTATTAAAATGCAGGTTTCTTTGTAATGTTCCAAAAGCAAAATGGTTTCTAGTGATCCCTAGTAACTTTAAGGCAAGATGTATTTGGAGAAGCAATGCATTAACGGAGGCTGATAGGACTCACCTACCTCTGTGATAGTGTGCAGCTACTAATCGTAGCTTTAAACTCTGGATTTAAACTGTTTTCTTCAAATTTTAATTTATTGTTGTTTATTATTATTCATGTATTGTTACTACATTACAGCAGAGAGCTTTCTATGAAAGAAGGGAAAAATTAACATGTATGCATATTTTGGGTTTGTCACTGTGGTGTTTTAAATTGTTTTTCTATTTTTCTGACTGGAAGTCAGATGAACTTTAGTACTAGTAGTGTCAGTAATAACCATGATAATATATAAAAGTGATGCCTCTAGATGTTGCGAATAGTCGTAGATAGGAAGCCATGTCTTTCCTGTGTTTTAACATTTACAGATTATACACTTTTAGAAGTATTTTCTGAGTTAAAATAATAAGAGGCAGACCATAAGAGGAGATGAGGGTAGAAGCTGTAGACAGGAAACTAAGTTACCATGCTGTGTTCTGTGACTGGCGGGTTGTGTCCTGCCAGTTAGTACGTTGTTGGGTTTTTTCTTTTATTTCCCTTTTTCTTTTCTTCCCCTGTAGTTTTTTTTCCTTTCCTTCCTGTTTCGCCTTTCCTACGCCTACTGAGAATRGAGTGGGAAAGCCTGCTTTTATGCTGTTTCTCAGACAGTGAAAATAGGATGTTCTAAATTTGAAAACAGCACATTCATTTATTTTCTGAGCGCTAAATGACTACGCTGTATCTGAGTAATATCACTCACTGTGGAGAAGATTACTGTTATTACCTCATATAAACCAAATTTTCTATGCATCTTGTCACCAACGCATTCTTGGTTTCTTGGGGATGTTTATAATATTTGATATTCTGCAGATAACTGGAAAAAATGCTTGTATAAATCTGATGAATTTAAATTTGAAGTGTGTGTTTTGGAAGGAGAATGTAACGCATGGAATGAATGATCCTTTGTTGTACTGACTGTTACTTTCATGAAGTAAAACGGTCATTAACACTTTCATTTTTTACAGTTGAGGTAAAACGTACAGTAATCATACAAATTAAAAAAAGTTTCTTCTCTACACTGAAGTTAGTGTGTTAGTCCACATTCCAGTTTTTCTTCTTTTATATTCTTACAGTAGTCATTACTTGCCTCACTCCCCTTGTTGAAAGATATAAAGTAAAATTAAGTATATATGTGTAGTCAAATCTTTCTTTCCCTGAATGCTTTATTGAAAGAGGGAATCTTACCCTATCAGCTAAATCTGTTTTATAAAAAAAAAAAAAAGTTTAACCTGCATATCTTCAGTATTAAATATAGACAAACATTTGTCCTGGACTTTTACCACACTTCAGGAATATTTAGATATTAACTATAAATCACCTTGCAGTATACTGATAAAGCCAACTTACCCATTTTTGCCATGCTGGTCTTTAGTAGTTTTGAATTGACATAACTGAAAAATGTTATGGAAAAATATTGAAATTGTGTAAATCTGGTTTTCTTTTTCCTTAAAGGAGAGCCAAGAGTAGCTTCTCATAGTCCTGCTAATGTAGGTTGTCTTTAGAAGGCTCTTTCTTTACTGCCTGGCCTGCCATCTGAGACTATCAAAAAAGGTGTTAGTTAATGCTAATTATAACTAATGAATAGCTTTGATATGAAAAAAAAATCTGAAAATTTTTGGAGAGGTGCTAGCAAATGACTGTAAGATGCTGATTTTTAATTGCTGAATTGTTGTGTCTGGGACCTCAAATTGTAATTATAATCATGCAGCTGCTTGATTTTTGTAAACTAAATATGTTTACATCAATTTCATTTACTGTATCTGAAGCTCAAGACTGTGCAAGCTGCAGTTAGCAAGGGATATAGCTCTTCTCTATTTTTCAGGTTGCTATCAGCATTTCGGGGGGGGGGGGGGGATAGCTTTCATCTGTTTCACTGCAGCCTCTGGGTGATGTCTTAAGTCCTTTTTGTCAAAACAAGTGGTCCAAGATAGACCTACCTTCAAACTGATCTTTTGTGATATAGTGCTTTTTCAGACAAATATATAGGTACAATTGTATAACAAGAGTTACTATGTGCCTAATCCTACCAAAGCATGTTTGGAACTTTCATGGGTATCACAACTGTAGAAGCCACCACTGCTGGCAGAATACATATACCTGCACTTATTTCCCTACGTACCTGTTTTTACCTCCTGACAATACCAAGTATAACTGTTTTCTTAATAATTGATTTTCTTCCTTGCTGTGTTTGCTCACTTAAGAGAATCAATCCAGTTCTATTTTCTTTTTATAAAACAGTACACAATTTAGAAAACAAATAATGTGGAACAGCTCTTAGTTTAGAGGGCATAAAACACATAAGTTATTAACATTTCTTCTTCCATTTCTTTAAATATGTTGTACTGTATCGACAAGTCAACCCTAGAACTATGTTTACTGTTAAATACTTTTAAATAAGCATGAGATTGATGGAGATGAGGTCCAAGAATATCTTCTCATTTATTATATTGTTTCTCTGAAGTATACTGTGATTGTTTTAAAAATGTACTTTGCGTGAACATTCTGCCTTCTAACTGAAATTTATGAGGTATATCCTACAGGCTGTGACTGGCAAAAAGAAAATTAGAAAACAGAGCAAACCACGTGCATAGGTGAACTACAGAAAACGGGGGCAAGCTTGTGAGTCTTGTTGGTGTAGCTAGACTGCTTCTGCTACCCAAATTATCTAAGGTACTTTCACATTCAAGTACAATTTGAGGCTCAGACATAGTGAAAAGAAGCAATTTTTCTCACTCAGATTAGTGTCTGCAGAAAAGATTGGAGCTGTCTATTACATATGTATTATAGACAAAAAATTGCTCTAATCCCAAATTAACATATATTAAATAGAGCTTTATTCACAGGGCATGAATAGGTTTGCCTATCTAAGCCAACCATCTCAAATCACAGCCGCATACAAAACCTGTCATCAAAGACAGTGCTGAGGAGGACTTCAAGAAGACTTTTGTTTAGCCCAGGGCTCCCCAGCCTTTGTGAAGAAAGCTTCCCCTGTCAGTTCTTTCTCCTTTTTGTTGCCCTGCTGCTGTCCAACTCATCCGACTGCTACTGCCACTGAAAAATTAACACTAACACAGACATGAAGCCCACACTGAGCCTTCCGAAGTCTCATAGGTTGCTTTCTGTGTTATACCACACTTTTTGTTATGGCTGTGCCTCACCAGTTCAGAACAGGTAATCTAGTCTGTCTTCTGACTATATGTTGTACTCACTCTGTCACTATATTTATCCCATGTCTACAGACATATGCACATGTTACTACTATTATTTTGTTGTAAAAATGATTTCAAGAATAATATTGAGATAAAACATACTAATTAGTAAGTGCACTTGTTTGATAACTGTTTTTCAGTTAAAATTGGCTTTCTGTAGTCTTGACTCCCTGTTTTTCTTGCTTCCCTGTTTTTCTTTTTTCTTCTTCAAGCTGTTTTTCTTGAGAGATTTGCATTTTCTTCATTGAAGCACTGTTGCTACTGACTTACTACATTTCTTATCTTAAGCAAGGTAGAAAACCTCTCTGTTCTGTAAAGTTACATATCTTATCTTCAGATGTCCTTAAACACTGAGGTATGCATTAGGGAAGAGTTATGAATACGAAGTCTTGCGGCTTTCCTTTAAGATAGAAAATAAATTATATTATAAGGCTTTATTATTTCTAAAGTCATATCTGCTGAAAAGCTGCATTAATTTGGTTTGGTTTTTTTTTTTTTTCCTCAAAGTTGTGTCATACCAACAGGCTACCTGGCATCAACCTATCCTGACCATCTGCTATCCTAATAGGTAGCCTGGATGGAGCTCCTGGAAGAGCTTGCCTTGGAGAAAAATGTTTCCCTTTCAGTGTAACAGGCTTAAAACAGGTGGTTATTCTTAAAGGCAGGGTGATGGACTTGTGCAGGGAATTTTTTTCGATCACAATTTTCCCTGTTTTAGCTTGGTATGGTACCTGAAGATTACCACTGTTGCAGTTTATCTTGATAAAGGTACAACTAGAGTTTCCAAATTTGGAATGAGGAAAGCCTCACTGGTGTAGAGGAACAAATCATTGTTACTGACATGCCTTTCTGTGACACTAATGCAATCTGTATGCTACTGTGTCATTTGAGGGCAAAAGGCAACAGTAAAAATGAAGTAGTCGTATTGAAGTATGTGACACTGTTTCAGGACCAGGTTGGGAAGTTCCAAAATGTCTTCAATTTAAGCAGTAACCTTCAATCTAATTTGGCTTTAACTGGGGCAATAGGCTGATTATATTTTCTAATCATGTACTCTGACATGCTTGATCTTGTATCAGATGGCAGTTTTTGTTTTGAAAGACTGCGCTGTCCATCCCCAGTCCAAGTTCTGGTTCTCAGTATTGACATTTGTTTTTTAAAAAAATAAATTTAAAATGTTGCTAATATATAGGGAATGTAACTTAATGCTTATCACACCCAGTAGTTCATGCGTAGGATCCTTCACTGATGAGCTCTTACAAGAAGAGAAAAAAAATTGAAAGAAACTAGCTTACCCTTTATCTTCAAGTAAATAAGTGAAAATTAAAATGACTAAAATGAGTTTGCTTGTTTCCTTGTGTTCAAGTATTTGTTGTAAATTAAGAATCTGTAGATTTAAATGTTTCAATAACATGCATTTTAAACATTTGGTGAACTTAAAGTACCAAAGTCCAAGGTTTGCCATGAAAACATAGGCATAGAACCAAGTAGTATTTAAGGAGCTTTGAACTTTAATTTTCCCTATATGTTCCTTTCGGTTTTTTCAAGCATATTCTGGTGCCTGAGGTGTGATACAGATGTTCACACTTCACAGTAAAATGAGAAATGAAAGTGAATAAATGAATGTCAAGAAATGAAAACCACTGTGTTGTTTAATGCTCTTAACCTCTGAGAAACCAGCTGCGGGAAGCTGCATGGTTTTCAGCCAGTCCCTATGAAAAGGCAAGAGTATCCTCCACTCTTTCCCTGTTCATGGATTTAAGGTTTTAATCCGGCTTTGTGGGAAGACCATGTGTTGTTACCAACACCCACACTTGCCCCTTAATTGAATGTTGTCTCATTAAAGTAAGCTGGTGTTTCTTTCAGCCAAGAAGGCGTTAGAAGCAAAGGGTTACTGAAACAAAAAGGTTTCTTTGTGGTTCAGGATAATCTTATTCATGTTACCTATGCAGGACCAATTTCTCCTTTATGCGAGGAGCAGAGCTTATTTTTGATTCAGGTTTAATGGCTTGTGCTTTTTCAAAATGTTTTTATACTATAGGTGGAATAGTATAAATGTTATAAATAGTATAAATATAAATGTTTTTATACTATAGGTGGAGTGTTGATATAGCTGTTGCTTGCCTTCTTAATGCCCTTTTTCATGTTTTTGAACACACCTTTCTGATTGGGAAGGGTACATGTTAGTAAGAATATATAAATATATATATAAATATATATATATTTTATGTATGTATAAACTATGTATATAAGGTGCCATTTTAAGGGGAAAAATAACTGGATTATTGGCTTGGAAAAGTAAGCTGATAAAGCTGTGTGGAGGGTCTTGCTACTTGAGCTGTATTCAGTTTCTCTGGTTCACTCTGTAATTAAACCAAAGATGTCTGGTTTAGAACAGCAGACTGCGTAGGAACAAGTGTGTTGGTATTTTTTTAGAGTAGACTCACTGGCCTAATGGAAAAGATTAGCTGTGAAATTTTCTGTTTAACCTGTGTTTCAGAAAGAAGATTATTGTAAAACACATTTCTAAGTGATGAGGTATAGTATCAGTCAGTAAGAGAAACTTACTGACAGGTGAGGCATATTAGATCTTATATTTGAAGTCATACATTGATTGGTGAGATAAATCTGGCTAGTTATTCATAGATGTGAGTGTATGATGTCTGAAGAGAACCAGAAGGCTGGGGGCGTTGAGGAAGGGTCAGTTGCATTGTTGCCTTACTCTGCCAAAAAAGGGTTATCAAGAATATAGAGCCAACTCTTCTTGGAGGTGCACAGCAAAAACATGGGAGGCAGTGGACACAAGTTACAGCAAGGGAAATGCTCAAAAGACAGTAGGGAAAAAAAAAATCATGCTGAGATTAGTTAAGTCCTTGTACACATTGACAGAAAGGTGGAGGTGTTTCCAGCCTTGGAGAACCTCAAAACGCAACATGACAAGGACCTGAACATCCTTATCTAACTTTGATGCTGGCTGTTCTTTGAACAAGAGTTTAGGTGATCTCTCAAGATCCCTTCCAGCCTAAGTTACTTAGAGTCTACAATTCTACTTGTTATAAATGCAATGTATTCCTGCATCAGCTTTTCTCTTAAACATGCTTGCAAAGCTATAAACCTCTTTAACTTATATTCTGAAACTATCTTTTGCTGGTGATATGGATGGGATAATGTGTACAGTGCCAGAGTTGGAGGGGAAGGAAATGAAATGATGAACTGATATACAAAAAGGAAATTCACTTGCACTATGCTATGAATTTCTGGAAGTGCATATGCGCTCCTGGTTAAGTGTGATGCATCATCTAGTGAAGGTATTGCACTGAAAATAGATTTCCTGAACGTATGCTGTATTTGTTCAATTCTTTCAGCTTATCATTTTGGTAGACAATAAACTGTAGCTGCATAGTGAGATTTGGTGAATGTACTATGGGAACACATCACTATTTTAACTAAAATATAATTCCTTTTGTGAACAAAATTTTTAAAGCACTACAGTTGATGAAAGTACCCTTCAGATGTATCCAGCCAAGTCCTAGTAACTACTTTCTTGGTAGAAAAATGCAAATAATTAAAAAAAAAAAATAAACAAAGTTATTTATCCTTAATTTTTAATCATATACAGACGTGTTCAATTCCTTGTTCTTACAAAATCTGCTGCATTTCACAAGAGTCCGTTGTCCTTGTTCATGTACTTCAGTCTTTCTCAAGGAAGGTGTCCTTCTAATACTACGCAATGGATCTCGGAACATTTCAATTAGTTTCAAATTACGGTTTTAGGACTACTACTAATAGACTTTTACGAGTTTTACTGTGCTCTTCCACTCAAATATACATGAAAATAGTACATGTATATATTTTGCTTACATGTAAACCTTTCTTTTTAAATCTATATCCTTATTAAAATGTACTACACTTTCCTTGCCAGTTCAAAAAACAATCATTTCGCATCCAAAAAGGAAGTCTCAAAGTTGAATTGCAAATCTGTGGTAAGACAAATTTTGCAGCAAGCCAAGCGGTTGCAGAGTATCAGAATACATGAAACTTTTATGGAAAGTCAGTAAACTGGAATATGGTCCATAGAGGCAATGCAGAGTAAATGAAAGTATCCTTTTATGGGTGGTAGCAGCAGCAGCTTACAAATGTGGATGTTTGGATCACTGAAAAAATTGTGTATACCAGGAAGTCTACAAGTTTTTTCTGTAATGGTACTCTTAAGTATGCAGCACAAAGAATATACGTGGCCTTCTTACACAGTCATTTTGCTTGTAGAAATGCTGAATATTAACTGTGCAAGTAATTCTGTATATAAATTTCTCCAAAAGGCAACAAAAGTACTGCTGTAAATATCTTCTACTTATTTGGCTTATGAATAATAATCCCAGTTTTAATGGTGAGTTCTCAGAAAAGAGGTGCTAATGGAAGTGCTGGCACGCTCAGTCTCCCCGACCCTGCAGGTGTTACAATAAAAGAAGCTTTAAGAACTTCAAGAACACCACAAGGGCATAAACCTACAGATGTTTCCTTCAGTTGTTCATAAAGGGGGAGTTTTGCTACAGTTCTATTGTTTTAGTTGTCCCTTTTCTCTTGGGGTTTTACTCCGCTGTAGTTTATCATCCTCAGTTCTCAGAATAGCAGAATTCCCTGATAGGGCACACTGAAATGGGTCTTTCCTTAAGACCTTTCTTTTCTGTCCTTCTGACAGAAGAGGAGAGTTAGATATATTTTTTTTTTTTGAGGGCAAAGAGTTTTATTATAAAGATTATGACTGACCAAGCAATCCATAGTGAGTGAAAGATTGAAAAGGCATCACTTTAGATATACTGTGGAGTAAAGGAAGAGAAATTACCTGCAGTTTTAAAGTGTTTGCTTATTAGCTGCACCAATGGAAAGCTTAATCTCCTTGCAAGGAATGGCGCTCTTTCCTGATGAAAAAACTGAATGGCTGGTCTGGTGAGTGTCCTCTTTTATTGACTTAAAATATGGTCCTTGTCTGATGTTGTGAAATGAGGAAGATATGTTAGTAAAGTGTGGAATACCATATAGCCAGAAAAGATCATCTAGTTATTCATGTTAACATATCAGTGAATAATTAAATGTTAGAAATACTATTTAAGTTGTGGAGAACAAAGTTCCTCAGCTATAGTATGCAGAGCTACTAAGGACTTTAGGAAGTTCTGATGAGTTCTTTTAAGCATTGAATTTGGTTGCCTTCTAGGTCAAATTTTTGGTTACCTTTTTCCACTTTAAAAGGTTACAGAATGATTCGGTAACTCTATCAAAGCTGATATGTTTGAATTAAAGTGCAATAATTCAATGGATAAACCTTCAGCAAATATTACTAAGAATTTTTGTCCCACATCTAAGTCTCCAAATGTATTGGTGAGATGATGAAAAACTTGCTGTATGTTTATACACAGTATATGAATGGAAGCCCAAGTTGTTGTTTTCTGTCTCGAATGACCTCACTCTATTGGGAGGGAAAGAGGGGAGATATTATATTAAAATAGGGACATTGAGTCTGTTTGCATCACAGTTTTACAGGGTGTAAATTTTTGGTGAAGGCTTTTGAAAGGAGTTAACTTACGGCAATGTGAATTCCACATAGAATTTGGTAATAGAGCTGTAGCTCTACTGTGGCACAACATAGAAAAGATGTACAGTTTCATTGTTCTTTGCCTCACAAGGAAATCAATTAGCTTAAACGAAAATAAATTCAATGTTTCTTTATTTTTAGCATGACTTCCTAAGGAAATAAGGCTTATGTCATTGCACTACCTATCTGCCTATGTTCCCACTTTAGAGCGTCTGGACAATTGCAGTCAATGTAGGAGTTGAGTTTTCAAAGATGCAAAGTTTTCTACAAGACTAGTGAAAGTCAGTGACTAGGCAGAAAAAAAAACTAAACTGAGCAATTACAGTACAAGTTCAATGGTTGTCTGTTCCACTTAGATGTGGGCTGATGAGGCAGCAAGTGAGTGCATGTTCCCAAAGGATCTGCTGTGCACTGATGGCACTTAAAGGGGTAAAAATACTATGGGGATTGCAAACAAGGACAACCAGAGGTATTTGTGGGAGAGTGGGGGTGGATGTCAGTGGAATCAGAAGGGGAGAATGACTGAAAAAGAAGTTTAGAGCTTTAAAAAAAATAAAAATTAAAAGTTCATTCAAGCCAAACCTCCACAAATTCTTAGGGGATCAAGCTTCACCAGCTCTGCTTCTCAAGGAAGAATTTCTTCATATTGTAGAATACATATGCGGAAACTTAACTAGACTGATACTGCTGCTATTTTTACTGTAGTTTTGACGAAACATAGTACATAATTCTTAGTATTGAGGTTGTTTTAGAGAACAATAATTGAAAATTTAACTCTATACTGTGAATTCCCCCCTATAACTTGACAATTCAACAACTCTACGTTCAAGCCGAACTACTTCGTGTTTGTATTTTTCCAACATGGACTTATATCACTCCAGGTTTTTTGGTCACTACTTAATTAAATTTGTAAAGCTATCCCATCTGCCTTAAACGTACTTTGCATTGCAAGCACCTTTTTAGGAACTTTTACTTTCAAATTTATCTTAGTATCACAGCTATTGTTTTAATTAATGTAATATAGTTTAGCTCACTGTTTCAGGTGATTTCTGATTAAGCTAATTGAATGCCTTGGAAAATGCTATGTACTGCAAATTTTGATTTCTTTTCCATGCTAGATTGTCCTCATCTGTGTAACCACTTCTGCTTTACTTATGCATTGTCTTAAAGTTCTCTGTCAACATCTGTTCTGCTCTTGCACTATGAGAATGTGTAAGAAAATTCATGCTTCTGAAGCAGCTTGTGCTCATTTCTTGTTACCTATACATAAGGATTTTGCCACATTTGAATTTTTACAAAATACAGTCAGTGACATCTGTAGTCATTGTGATCCACATCTAAAACTTTCTTAAATGATGTAGTGTGTCTTGCTAAATAATTGCCTCTGTAAACTCTTACATAGTTTAAGTTGCAGTAGCAGATGTGTGTTGTCTGTAGTTGGGCTTGTGCCAAAAGTGGAAGTGAGTGGTTAGAGCTGCCCTGGGATTTTTGTTGAGTATTTAATAAATTCCATAATTGTCTGATTCAGACTTTCAGTATAGGATTAAGTATTCTTTAATGTACTGTGATCACACCTTTTGGCTTTTATGCAGGCATATTTTTTTTTAATTAGAGTTTAGTTCTTGTTTTCCTGAAGATTGAACTTATGTTCATTTACTTTTTTTTTTTTAAACAGGCCATCTGAACAAGAATCACCAAAGTGAGTTATCTTTGAACTTTCTACTATAGAATCTCTAGCTTTAAGATATATAATAAAATACATAACTTGAACTGATTTTTCAAAGTACTAGTCTTGTATCGTTAGAAGACACAAATAAATGTATAAACCAATGAAGATTGTAAAGATTTGTGAAAAAAATTAAGTTTTTGGATTGGGATGTGGAAAGTCTTAAGTCCTAATACACCCTTAATCACTGTTAACAGACAGTTGGTTAAAAATAGCTGTAAAAGTTTAATGATGCAAAAATCCACTGGTAATCTTATCTGGTAACTCTTTATATAGTGCCAGAAGGCATTAACTGAAATAATTTGTTATATTTTTCTGGAACTGTTAATTTTTTTTCTACACTGAAAAATGATTATGATCTGTAATCTCAACTTGTAAGGGAAATGTTTTGGGTTTTTTTAAATTGCTATGTTCTGAAAAACTTATTAGGATGTATTTACATATATGATGTTCCTACTTGCTTACGATTGACCTCACAGGAATCCTGAAGAGTCCTGGAAGCTATCAGATAAAAACAAAATTTCGGCAGTATAATTCTTTTAAGTGTCATTTTAGTTCACTACTTCGAAGTATTTTCAAATTATTGAGAGCACTAAGTGAATAATACCTCCCAAACACTGAAAAAAATATTTTCTGTAATAACTGAAAATTCTGCAAATGTTGCACAAAACAGTTCATTCCCATTGCCAAGTACAAATAGTATAACTGAACATCAGAAATATTATGGCAAGAATAAGTTTGCTTGATGGCACCTTTCAGAGTGTTTACATTTGTTGCAGTCAGATTTCCACAAGCTGAGAAATAAGTGTTTGCATTATTAAAGTTTGCTGCAGTGCGAGTCCTGTATGTTAAAAGCGTAAGCTATGTTCCTCTATAGTGTAGTATTGCTTCTTTATTGACAGCCTGCAGTGGCTGCTGGAAATGGTTCAGAAAAGCTCACATGTATAGTGACCTAGTACCAGACTAGTACCAAAGCAGAGATGAATGTTTGAATTTACAAATTTCAATGCCAGGGTTTACTTGCATATAATTCTGCTACTTTAACCCTGTGAGAATTTGATGTTGCTTTTAGGGATAAACCGCAATAAACACCTAACAGACAATGTACTTCCAAGGATCAAATATGCTTCATTGCAGTGCTGGGTTGTCAATAGCAGAGTATTCTTGCAAGATGTAATGCCACTGAGCAAGATGATCTATCATGTAGTGAAAGGTCTGTCTGCAGTGGGGTAATACAAGTAGCTAGGACTCAGTTTTTGCCATATGCAGTGCTGTGTGTTAGTGATATGAAACACTGTCTGAGCTATACCTGAGCTTTCCCCAGGACAGAGGTTTTCACAAAGTACTATGTAGTATTTACAAAGATGGAGCAGTTCGTATGTGTGGTATCTGTGAGTTTGATCTAATTAAAGAAGGGGTTTAGTTGTGTTAGACAGATGTCTGCATTTCATCCTCTTCAGAAGAGGGCATGTAGCTAAATGAATGTTTGACTGGTCCTGGAGCATGACCAGGCAATTTGGCCAATTCTAAGATTTGAGGTGTTCATTTACTTTGTTATGACATTTTTGTTGTCTTTGAATTTTATGGTTCTTGACTCACTAGGCCAGCTCTGCACCCCCATTTAATTCTGGGTCCTCCTTCATGGTTTTAGCTACCTCAAGGATGGAATATATTAACTGTCATTAAACCTTTCATTGTCACTTCATTTCCTATTTCTCTGACAATTTACCATGGCTTTTCTGCAAAGCACCTTCTCCCAGAGGGGTAAGGTTGAGATGGCACTCATAAGAGGGAGGAATGAAAAACAAGTGGTTTGCAAGAATGAGTGTGGAATCATGGCAAAAGGTTTTCATGGGTGGGATTGGCAACTGAAGTGCCTTTCCCCTGGGATTCAGCTCTCTTCGTGTTACTGTGGTTTCCTGTACCACTGCCAACAGTGCCTTTCACTGGTAACATCCAAATATTTTGCTAAAAATGTTTTTGCTACTCTAGTTTCGTTTCATCCATTCTTCTGGATGTCCACTGATCAAATGATAGGCTTAGATCAGACTCCAGTCCTGTTACCCTGCACCTCAAGAAGTGGTGTTAAATCTAAAGTATAAAGTTGGCTTGCTCTTTTAACTGGGCAGTACATTTGTATGTTTTACTATTTAATTTAAAAATCTGGATATACATACCTTTGTAATATTTATTTATCCTTTTTAAATGAAGGAATGTATTGGAAAACAGTCCAGCGCAGAGTTCTCTGACCCATACCTCACCTAAAGCCTTGGCTCAGTCTCCCAATGGAGTTGGTAACATTTCTGGTTCTTACCCATTGGAAGGGGTCCATAAACAGTTTTTAGAAACGTATGACAACGTTACAAAAAGTAGCTCAACAGAAGATTCCAGTCAGTACTACTGTGATAAGGTATGTTCAATTGCCTTCTTTTAAAGTCAAAACTAGTACTAAATGTAGCTTTGAGCTGTCGATTAAGAACCCACAAAAAATGTGGTTATATTCCAGGATGAGCATATTTTATGCAGTAATAAGAATAAATCTTGTCTTACTACTCAAATTTATCCAAGATTCTGTACGCAGTATGATAGGCAAGCCTGCCAATTACATTAATTTCCATAGTGTCCGGGTTTCCAGAAGCATCTCCAGGGGAAGTTCCTAGTGCAATGGGAATACATACGTGATTAAATCTTATTCCTCCAAGGAAAGATCAGATAACTCAAGCTTCTGTCTGTCTTGATAGCAGGCACAACTCTGCTTTATCCCAGGCATCTCCTCTTTAGGATGGCTAAACATCATCCTTTGAATTCTGTGCTGGCTAGAGAGCAGCTGCTCCCTGCTAGAGTTATAGTGGTGGATCATTCCTCCCCTTTCTCCAGCCTCTTCTAGAGTGGTGCTGAACAGCTTCCTAACCTGCCTGTCCCGTAGCTGCTGCCAACTTTCAATCCTTCTGGCTTGTGGATCTCTTGCAGAAGATACCAATGCACCCATTTACAGAAGAAAAATTGGGGAAAAAGTAGTCACTTCATAGTCCTTAGAGCAGAATTGATTTAAATGTGTTGCATCTAACATTTTTTTTTCCTTTTAAGTCACGTTTAGTAAAGACAACACATTGAAAATTTTGATAGGAGCTATCAGTTGAGAAAGCTATGATGAGAGTAACAGTGTACAGAGCAAGCAGAGAACATATTTGCTGTTATGTATGTTGCTATTTTCTAAAATTTAAAAGGTTACAATCATGAGTGTATTCTGTAACCTTAGCTTCCTCCTATTTTAAACATGGATTTACATAGAATATTCTTGTTCAGCACATCTAAATTTGGATGCACTATTTTCTAATTTGCTGCTATTTTCTTTTAAAAATCAGAAAAGCTTTGATTTGTTTTTTCTATGTATTGCAGAATGACCTAATTGAGGGAGATTTACTTGTGGTGCGTATCATACCAGATGAAGATGGCAAGTTTGGATTTAATCTAAAGGTAAACCAGCAATCTTTTAGTTATTTTAAAATGCTTTATAGAGATACTATGCTTTGACTTTATGATTATTTTTCATTTTTCATGCAATGCTTTGAAGAAAGCAGTATATTTTGCAGGAATTTCTTATGGACTGAGAATTTTTAGAAGTGGCAGCCTAATCCTTAAATGCTAAAGCAACATTTACAGAAATAAGCCTTTACTAGTTCTGTGTATTTTAGTTGCATATACTATGGGCACGGCACATTTCCAAAGGAGACTGCCTGTTTGGCTGCTTAAATACTAACTTGGAAGCCTAATTTACGGGATCAACTTTTGGAAAATTTGACCTCTGTATTATAAAACAAGTTAAATGGTTTGTGCTATCCAATTGAATATATCCATTAAAAATCATATTGGAAAGGTGAAAATTAATTTATGAAGAAAATGGAAATTACTATTGATAATTGACTGTTGTAAATTTTTGACATTCCCTCACTGAAATTCCATTTAAGCAGATAGTGCAAAGTAGCCATAATGTCAGAATTGGGGCAGAACACTGTCCACCTTGCAAGTTCAAGTGTTGAATTAGGCTTGCTTGAAGGGTAGGGTTAGAATAAATGCTGCATTTGATCTGTTTATTGCCTATTAAAATACATGGCCAAGTAAAGACACTGGGTCTAGTTTACTGGAAATTGGTAGATTTAAAGACACTGCACCCTCCCCGCCCTTTACTGATGAAAATTCAATCTTACTCACCCTGCCTATAATGACAGAGCATAAAGTTTATATAAAAACAAAAATAAGTGATTACTTGTTTTAAATGCTGCTTATGCTTATTATAATGATGTATTTATTATTGTTATTTACTTGACATTCCTGTAGGGTGGTGTAGATCAAAAAATGCCATTAGTGGTATCAAGAATAACTCCAGGATCACCTGTAAGTAAACTCTTAAGACTTTTAATCCCTCCCTTTATTACTCCCTCCACCACTYACACAGGTCCATACATGGAGGAATTTGGAAACCCGTAACCAGTGTGAGATAGCAGCTGAGCTGTTCTCTTTAGAAATTGATTTGACCAGTGGTTTCTTAAACCACAGATGAAAAGATCTGGAAGTGTTAGTCAAACAAGATACCAGTAGAAAGCATGTTTGTTCCCTCCTGTCATCTCAAAAAGTGCATCTTGAACTGGAAAATGTTTCGTGAGGGGCAAGAGCGATGACTGAAGATGTGGAACACTGTTCATTAAAGAAGTGAGTAGTCTGGGCCCCTGCAGCCTAGAAAAAAGAACTAGTTTAAGGGAGATGTAGTAGAGGTCTGCAAGATTAGGAGCACTGTGGGCAAGGGATTCCAGTAGAACAACTACAGGCTACCAAATTAAGGTAGTGAAAGTCAGGTCCTTCATGCTTAGTGAAGTGGTTCTTTATGCATAATATAGTAGACCTGTGAAACTCCTTGACAAAGGCTACTGTGGTTAAAATAATTTTGTGGGTGGTCAGGAGAGGACAAATAGTTGGGAGAAAAACCTGCTAGCAGTTACTGAATAGACAAAGCACAATAGGCTGAGGAAATCCTTAGGGCTAAAAATATTTATAGGATGGGAAAGTACTTGGTAGGGGAGAGGGGATGCAGAATGTGTTTGCTCTGCTCTTATTTTGCCATGGATTTTTGCTTGTGGAAATATTTATGGACTAGATGGAACACTCATCAGAATCAGTACAGCCATTGCATTCTTCTGTTGAATTATGAAATAACAATAGTAATATAACATCTTGGTAACTTTTTTCTAAATAATTAGTACATAAATTTGTGAAGACATATGCTATCTTATCTCAAATTTTCTTTCACTCACCTTCTTCCAAAGTGTATTTTCCAATTCTCATAAAATAATAGCAGTGCAAACTTGATAGGAAGTATTGCTGGCTTAATCCTAAAAATCCGATGTACTCTGTATCTTGTAGACTTTTGAAATTTGATAATCAGTCACAGGACTAATATATACATGTCATGATGTAAATCAAGCTAAAACAGGTTGTTTGAGAAGTCATTTTTGTCACATTTATGATTTGTGGCTTCACTTATGCAGTGCATAGCACTCCTTTATGAACTACAATAATTCTTTGAATAAAAGAGTAGTAGGAAATTATCATTATAACTTAAATCTACAAAGTGAAAATAAAACAGTCCTTAAAACGATTCACAGTCAACCTAGCAAACTTCTTAAGGGTGATTTGAGATACTGAAGTTAATGTAGGGCAAACAGGCTCATTCCACAATCGGAGAATGAAAGATGCTTCTCCAGAGGTAGTGATTTCCTTTGGCAGATTCGGATTGTCTTCTGGGAAGTATTGATCTGTTTTTTTTCTCTTGGATTGGAAAAGGACTGGACTTCTAACTTACAGGCTTCATTTAAGTGTCTCCAGTTAGGGGCATAGGCATAGACGCAAGTGACCAATTAGCTCTCCAGCCTAGTAAGCCATCAAGCGAGCAAGTTATCAAGGGTCAGGGAATAAATTAGAAAGAGTTATACAATGCAATATACTCAACAGCGATGTTATAGAAATCACATCATGTTACAGCAAGAGGAAAAAAAATTATACTTCTTTTTAGAGCATAGCAGTATTAACATTGATTATACTGTTTTCCATAAACTAAATTTTGTCTGTTCTTAACTGATAATGAAATGTAGCTGTTATTTGAAAGTTCAAGTTAAGCAGTCTGTGAAATGGATTTTTTCTGTTATTTTAGCTCAACGATGCCTTTCCTTCATTGTATTTGCTACTATTTTAACTTGCTCTAGATTCACTCATTACCCTGTTAATTGTCCTCCGGTCATGGTTTAACCCAGCAGGCAGCTAAACACCACACAGCCACTTGCTCACTCCCCCTCAGTGGGATGGGGGAGAGAATCGGAAGAGTAAAAATGAGAATGTTTATGGGATGAGATAAGAACAGTTTAATAATTGAAATAAAATAACATAATAATAATATGTAATGAAAAGGAAGATGACAAAAAGAGAGAGAAATAAAACCCAAGAAAGACAAGTGATACAAATGAAAAAACAATTGCTCACCACCAACCGACCAATGCCCAGCCAGTCCCCAAGCAGTGGCCCCCCGACCAGCTTTCCCCTAGTTTATATACTGAGCATGACGTCATATGGTATGGAATATCCTGTCGGCCAGTTTGGGCCAGCTGTCCTGCCTGTGTCCCCTCCCAGCTTCTTGTGCACCCCCAGCCTACTCACTGGTGGGGTGGGGTGAGAAGCAGAAAAGGCCTTGGCTCTGTGTAAGCACTGCTCAGCAATAACGAAAAGATCCCTGTATGATCAACACTGTTTTGAGCACAAATCCAAAACATAGCCCCATACTAGCTACTACAAACAAAATTAACACCATCCCAGCCAAAACCAGCCCATGTTTGGTAATATTATTTGCTAAGATTATTTCTCAGGTTTGTAGGTCACTTTTTCCCACTTTGCTACAAAAAGATCTGTGTTATTTGTGGGAGAGGGGAAGCAAATCTACTCACCAAAATAAGGCACTATTTTCCCTTTCACGGCCTAAAGTTCTTTTAAAAATCCCCCTCTAATAGAGCAGCAATCTAATATACTGGGAAGATTGTAGGATAGAGTAGCCAAGATTGTTGTGGGAGAGCATTAAATCTAAAGAACATTTATTGCATCTGGTACTTTTTTTTTTAACTGAAGTCCTATACTGATTTTTCTCACAAACAGTATTAATGTCCTAAGGTGCTAAAGAAGTTGTTAATGGTTTTATTTAATAGAGGTTCTCATAGAAAAATTGTATGGCTTCTTGGAGCAATAACAAGGTGATTAGCATAAAATGAAACATTAAGTGTGTCAATAGGACAGTAAGCCTGTGACATAATTAATTGTCTGGAAAAGCTCAGTACCTGAAAAATCTACAAAATATGCTTACATGAAAGGAATTAATTCTCCTTCAAGATGTATTTTATGTAGTCAGATGATTCAAGTGAGAGAGCTGAGGCATTAACATGTCACATGATTAACAAAATTTCTTTGAGCAAAGATATTAATCTCCATCTGTAATAAAGAATAATAGCCAGCAACCAGCCAAGAAATCGAAATTAAAGGCAAATATAGGAGATCAGAAACCATTCCCTCCTTGTTCTTGTTGACTTCTTGACTCTCCTAGACTGACCTGATATGGTCTTTATATCACTAGAGACTAATTTATCTCAAATAATAATAGTTCAGAGTGATTAAATCAATCAATCATTCATAGCTGCATTCTTCAGTTTTGCCTTTGTAAATTGTACAAAATGTGGCAAGGGAGCTTTTAGGGAGCTGTGAATACCTAGTTAAATCAGTGTTGAAGAACACCATGGCTGTTCTTAATTCCCATTCTTCTTCTATTTACATTTGTCTTTTTTATTAATCATTGTCAAATCTTCCCTATCCTTCGTTATTTTCTTTCCTTATTTCTTTGGAAAAAGCTACGGGAAACTATTCCTTTTTTTAATTTTTAAGCAGCTTTTCTGCTTGGGATTTTTTCTTCTTGCATACATCTTTCTTTTCTCTCTCTTCTTTCTCTTCTCCTTTGTCTGTTTCGTGGCACTGATACATGTTTTAAGTTTTCTTTCCTTTTACTTCATTCTCTGACACAAGTGGCTCCCAATTTATTTTCTTCTTCATATCCTTGCCTCTATTTTTTTCTTAATTCTGCATTTTTCTTTTTGTTGGTTCTATCATTATCACTTCTCCTCTCCATCTCTTCCTATTTTTTACTTGGTAATGTAGTACATCACTGATAAACTTACTTTAGGAGCCATCAGTGCAAGGCATAACCAGGATTGGGGCTAATTAGAACAACTTGTTCACATTTGGGTGTTGGTGATGGTTTTTTGGTAGGCCTAATAACATTGGATGAATAAAGTTCAGGGAACCTGTGCTGGCATTAAGGAAATACAGGGAACAACTACGAATAGAGAATAACAGTAAAGGTCTATGTTTCATTCATATAACAAATGACATGGAATGTATATATATCACTCTTGTGTAGCTGGGTACTTCCTAGACAAAATAAGAATTAGGATAGCAATGAAAATAAAATTGTTGCGCTACTTGACATTCAAAGGTTGTAGAATCCTGCACATTCAGATTACAGAATCACAGAAGGTGGGAGGGGACCTAGAAGTCATCTTGTCCAAACCTCCCTGCTCAAGGGTCACCTAGAGCCAGTTGCCCAGGACCATGTCCAGATGACTTTTGAATACTCCAGGGTGGGAGACTCCACAATGTCTCTGGGCAACCTGCTCCAGTGCTCAGTCACCCTCACAGTAAAAAAGTGTTTCCTGATGTTCAGATGGAGCCTCCTGTGTTTCAGTTTGTGCCCATTGCCTCTGATCCTGTCACTGGGCGCCACTGAAGAGAGCCTGGCTCCATCTTATCTGCACCTTCCCTTCAAGTATTTATATATATTGACAAGTTCCCGCCTGAGCCTTCTCTTTTCTAGGCTAAACACTCCCAGCTCTCTTAGCCTTTCCTCATACGAGAGATACTCTCGTCCCTTAATCTTCTTCATAGCATCATGAACATATTCTGGCCAGAGCTTGAATTGCTTTGCACTGGACTTAGAGCTAAGCATACTAAGAAGTGTGGCACAAAAAAGCCAAACAAACCCTAGAATTCAGCAGTTAATCTAAATTGCTGTATCCAAGACAAGACATAATGTAAGTTTTCATTTGAGATGGGGAAAACCTTGTTTCAGTGTTCTCTGCAGCATGGGTAGCAAAAGAATTTGTCACAAATGCCAGGGTACTTGAACATCATAGGTTGAGTACTTACCTGCATCTTCTTGTTAAAACTTTCAGTGAATTGAAGTGAGGAAGAATGTCCTGTATTTGTAGATATTATTTGATATACACCAAACAAGAATCTGATAAATAACAGAAATATGAAATGTGTATGGATTTCTTTAAATTTTAAAAAGTGCATGTCTGGGGAATGTCATGTTACTTAAATTATGTTTATCAAAATCATGTTTGGACTTCTCAGTATTCACTGCGTAAAAACTGAAGCGTGTTACCTTGTGTACCCAAAGCACTTTTTCCAGAAATTCATTTGCAAATGGCTATAACCAGTGATTGTTGAGGCTTGGAGTCTGAAATTTAGATCTTTAAGAGCCATCTGATGATGGCTGTTTGATTAATACAAATTCTTTTTATAGCTATCAATATACTGTTTGAACTGTATCTCATCATCATTGAGAGGCTTTGAAGCAAGAAAGACAGCTTTAGATCTGAATCCTTTGATAGAACTTCTGTTACAGAAGATGAAACTTTGTCAGGAGAACTCTGAAGACTTTGCTTACATGATGAACTTAATATCCTGATGTGTTCCTGCTTACATGACTGGATGCAATGACATTAATGTGTTTCTTTGGTCTTGAAACAGGCTGATAAATGCATTCCAAAACTGAATGAAGGTGATCAGATAGTATTAATTAATGGCCGAGATATCTCAGAGCACACGCATGACCAGGTGGTCATGTTCATAAAAGCCAGCAGAGAATCTCACACGAGAGAGCTTGCACTTTTGGTCAGGCGGAAAGGTAACTGGGCTAATTTTATTCACTTTTAATGTTTTTGAGACTGTTGCTCTTATGCTTGGTGGTATACCCTCTTCTGTTTACGTAGATGTGTTCTCAGTGCACTGGGAACAGGTCTGTGCTAAAAAGTAGATCTCCTTGCATTTGAATTAGTAGTACAAATAGTTTTAACTGTATACATTCTTACCACTGCAACAAAGAATCTATCGTTAGAATTTCTTCTTATTTTTTTAAGTCTAAAAATCTATGAGAACAAATAGTCCCTTGCAAAAGTTTGGTTGGGTTTTTTTTGTAAATATAGCATAACTTCACAAATCCCCAACTGTGGGTTTGCAAATACCCATAGGCTGTTCCCCAGCACAATTGTACAATGAAACAAGTCAAATAAGCTAGCTGCTTTTTTTTTATTTATTTTATTCCTTTTCATTCTTATAATAGACATTTTGTGACAAAACTGAGCTTGACCTGTGCTGGCTACTTGCTACACTGCTTCTAGTAAACAGGAGACAATCTCTGAAATATGCACATCTTAAGCTTGTATATTTAAAATATGGAACCCATCCAGCTTGGTTTTGCTTGCTCCATATTTAAACACATGAAGATCCCAAGAGCTTTCAGATTATGTGAAACTTCTAGTTTATTATTTACTTTCCTTAAGAGCTATGGTAAGACCTTAATACACACGATTATGGAAGGGCTTTGCACAGAGTTTCTGATTACATTAAGATTTAAAAATCTGAAGGAATTATGCATCACTGGGAAACAGGAGGGAATAAAACTGCCTAAATGATATGTACTTCTGCAGCATTTACTTTACTTAAAAATTCTTGTGTTTCTAGGAAGTCAGGTGGGCTCTTGGTCTTGTTTTCCCTGAACAGTCCTATTATTGTAGGCCTTTCCACTGGCTTTATGCAGAATTTAGTCTTCCCTTAACTTTTCTAGTCCCCTTCCTACTTGCAGATAAGAGGAGTCTGCTCTTAGCTAAAGATAACCTGTGGCCCCATGCCAGTCATTTCTATAGGCATGAGTATGAACAGCTCCCCATTTTCTGAAGTTTGCCAGGTAGGAGCCAATTCTGATCCTTGCAGAGAATAATCACAGCTGGACACATTTGGTGGTACAGAGACAGAACTGCTGTGTAGATTAATTCATTGATGTTTGTTGTGTTCTTGAACATGTTAGCAAGGAATGTCATAGAAAACTGACTAATAATTTTTTTTTGTAGTTTATTAAGTTAGTTCCTTCAATGTTAGCATAAGAAATTGCAAAAGATAATTCAGTTGCTTCTCTAATGGCAAGGGAGTACAGTGTAAGTATGTTTGTGTTCATCTTGCTGTTGGGGGTCCAAACTTACATAAGCTTCTTATAGAGATATTCCATGGTGGATGTTGTGATTCATTAGCCTGTTCAGCAGTTCATTCTGTAAGACAAGGTTGCAGCAAAAAACTCTTTGTGCTTGGAAGTAAAGTTCTTTGCCTTCATAGATAGGCACCTTGAGGAGTTTCATTTTCTGAAAGGTCATGAGGATATTTTACTCTTAGTAGTTTCTACAGTAATATAGTACATAAAGAAATGCGGTTAAATGTGTTGCTATTTGCTTTCCTGAGGCCTTGTATTTGCAAACTTTGTTGTTCTTGGAAGCTGGTAAATTTTAATGTGTTACAAACACATTAATGCTGTATGTAACAGATTTTAATTTTCAATACATCTTTCAGTAGTTAAACAGTTTGTGGAGCTTAAATCAGAAGACGAAGCTGATTCCCACAATCTCCCAGAATCTCTTCTTCCTATCTGTTCCGAATATGGTGGTGATACACTGGAGGAGTCTATCGAGCAGCTAAGGAAAGGGCTGGAAAGTGGGACTGTGCTTATTCAGTTTGAGGTAGGTAATACCCAACTCTCAAATGCCATTAATACAGACCAATAGCTGTGACCAGCAAGTAATGTAAGGGCTTAATTAATTGGAAATCTCATTGCTCCTGCTCAGTCTTACCTCAAGAGAGCAAGAATGTGACTTGCCCATCAGTTTCACCCTTCCCTACTTAGGATAGGGAAGAATGAGTTATCAGTCTTGCATAAAACATCATCTGCTGAGAAAAATGTGTTTTAATTAACAAGTTTCCAGCTCGAGTACCCAAAGCTCACTAAATCAATATTTTTTTTTTCTTAATTATTTTATTGAGTAGAATAGTGGGGTTTTGACAGAGGTCAGTCTTTTTTCTTTTTTCTTTTTCCATGCCGCTGAGTGACATTTCTAAAACATCTTTTATACCTTAAGTTAGGGTTTCAAGTTCTCACATGTTGCTTTCTTTCATAGAAAAACAGGAGCAACTTGACCATTTCTTATCTTCTTCTCTTAGAGGTCAATATGAAAGTGTTGGAATGCTAATTTCTGTTTGCAGGACATTTGTAATGTCCAGTTCTGTGGTGTTTCTCCCTGGTGATCTAAAACACTGATGGTTACTTCTTGGGCAGATTACTTCATAGGTGAGATTCCCCTGCATATAGGATGAGACTTTGAGGAACTGCTGTATAGATTAATGAATTAATGTTTGTCATGTTCTTAAACATGTTGGCAAGTAATGTCATAGAAAACTGACTAATAAAATGTTTTTATAGTTTATTAAATTACTTCCTTCGGTGTTAGCGTAAGAAATTCCAAAAGATAATTTGGGTGCTTCTCTAATGGCAAGGTAGTAGTACAGTGTATGTATATTTGTCCTTGTTTTGCTGTTATAGATGCAAACATTTATAGTAACTTTGGAGAAACCTTGATTATTAAGACTTATAAATTTCACATTGTTGAGTTCTGGAATAACCCTTTCTGATACTGAAAACTTGTAGAACAGCAATCAAAATTTTTCCCCATTTTGGTATTTTTCCCTCACCGTTTTTTTCAAATGCCGTAAGATTTAATGGTGGTGGCTGAAGAGTTGTGGTATTGCTTATTCCATAACCACTCTTTCTATGAGGTTTGCTTTGTTTCCAAGATTTCTGAGAGTTAAGATTCCCCTTTTTTTAAGGAATTGTAGACTATGATTCATAGCTGCTTTCCAAAATCCACAGCAGTGGTTGCAATGCAGCAATAGCAATGAGTCTGTTAGCTATTGAAATAGTAACTCAAAAGATATGAACTGGCCTCTCAAGGCTTTGTTTATTGTCAAAGTTGTTGACTAAATTTGTGCACAAAGTTCCTGTAATAATCTTCATAGGATATTTGATCCTTTATGACTTTTCTCCTGACAGCATTTATAAAAGGGTATTACTGATGTTACAAAAAAAGCGCAAAATCTTTTTGAAATCTAATAAACTAGGGGACAGCTTAGTTGCCTTCTTTTTTTGAGTTCATTATTTAGTGATCTTCAGAAGCAGAGACAATTGCAGCGTCACCTCATCAGCTTTGGTGCCTCCCAAACTCTCCATTCACATTAGTAAAATAGTAAATAATTAGCCAGTAGACTATGAATAATCAAGTTTTTCCAGAATATCTTCTTCCACTTCAGCAGAATTTAAGAAGTCTATCAATTGTAAATGACTTTTTGCCAGGCAAAAATAATGAAGCTCCAGAATTGTTACTTAACATTAAATTATTCTTCCTTGTCTCCCAAAAAAAGCAGAAATTGCAACTTGGCTCTAGTAAAATGGAACTTGAGTTATAACTGATAGAAGCTGTTTGATTACGTATATTATCAAGTTCTCTTCTCACATGGCTTGTTTATGCTGTTCGAGTTGAAAAATATGGTGAGCTGTGATACAGAGTCTTAGAATTCAGTAAATCTCACAGTAGAATAAACTTTTTATGTGTTGTTCCTTTTCTCTCAACCAAAGTAGGGGATTTTAACCTCCTATTTGTTTCATTCCATTTTATGTATGGAATCATATTCTAAATCTTCATTAAACATGTAAGATATAACGAGCTCTTTGGTAAGTGTTCCATGAAGTGTATAAAACTCTTGGACAGCCAGGTTAATAAATCAGTTGTAAGTTGCTTTCATGTGTATTTAATACAGAAAAATTGTAGTTGTATAATTGCATTTCTTAATTTTTTTTGGTTGTTGTTTTTCACTCTCTGTGCCTTTTGTTGTCTTGTACGATGCACTTAATGCATTTTGACCTTAAAATTTATTTTTGGTTAAACACTTGTATGCCTACATTTACTCCATATAAAGTTTGCAAGATAGGGGTTGGCCCAAAAGAAGGGGAGTCACATGTTAAGAGATTGTGATACACTGAAGCTTTGTTTTTTCAGATACTTGGAGGATTGAATGCAATGGTATTAGTC
The DNA here is from genome assembly GCA_030449065.1 of Oceanodroma leucorhoa. Classification (NCBI taxonomy): domain Eukaryota; kingdom Metazoa; phylum Chordata; class Aves; order Procellariiformes; genus Oceanodroma; species Oceanodroma leucorhoa. The sequence continues at coordinate 319,099 of JASVER010000105.1, forward strand.
CAGAGAATAGAAGTTTGTTTGAATTTTTTGTATTACAGCTGATTCCAGAAAATATCAGTCTTTTTTTTCTTCTGATGTCTTTTATTGCTCATTTCTTCTACTCTCAACCTCTGTTTTCCTTCTGGCATGCAGTGTTATAAGAAAAAGGCAAGCTTGCAGGGAAACAATTTATATCAATGACTCTTACACTTCCTCTTTTTTTTTTTTCTAGAAATTCTTCTAGAGGTGACGATGGGCTAGCAATAACAGAAATTCTTATCTTGTTAAAAAATACAAAAATCTCTCAGATTAATTTTGCAGATGGTTAGGAAAAAAATTAAAGAAAATAACTTACGGGTTTTTTTCAGTCTATGTATTTTCATGTGAATCTATTTAGTGTGTGTACAGCATAATCACATCCCTCAAGATCCTACCATTTTTCATTCTGTTTTGCAGCAACTTTATAGAAAGAAACCAGGATTGGCTGTTACATGTGCAAAGGTACCTCAGAATATGGACAAGAATAGATACAAAGATGTTCTACCTTGTGAGTGTTAAGTACAGACTTTCTGCCTATTTTGCTTTATCCTCTAAATGATAGTTTATAAAACTGGTGTGTTGAACTTCTTCATTAAAGATTTCATTATATAATCAAAGTCGTATAATTGTTCATTTTATTTTCTAAAAGGTTATCTATTTTGGTTTGTATCCCGCTGTTTGTGTGTCTGCAATTCCTCAGTTTTTTGACTTAATAGAAGGGAAGCATGCCCCTTCATTGCTAATTTGATTCCCTCTTCATTTTTTTTTGTGTGTGCAGATGATGCCACAAGGATAATATTGCAAGGAGATGAAGATTACATTAATGCAAATTATGTGAATGTAAGTCATACAGAGACCTGCATTTGCCCACTTTCTGTATTACAATAGCAGACTAAATTTAGCCTTTTTAAGGAATCAGGGTTTTTCATTTTATATTTTGGGGATTTGTAAATGTAAAAGATGTAAAGATTCATAATGTAAAAGATGAAGTGTCTCTTGTGAAACAAGTGGCCATCCTGATACACAGTAGATGCAAGCATGTGGTATACACTGTGATATGTGCAGGGTCTTTAACCAGTAGAAATTGTTTTACCTTTCCATATACTGCAAATGCTGAGGTTGTCTCCTATAGCTTAAACATAACCCTTTTTCCCCTCTACAACCACTTATGGCCTACCAACTATGCTATGAAGGGTCCAGAAGATAAACCAGAGCCCTGATTGCCCTAATCATGTGTGTAGTCTGGGAGACAGGGAGAAGAGGGTAATATATATCTATATGTTTGTGTCAGATACCTAAGTTAAATACCTAAAATAGAATCAACTATTAACTTGCTGTGTCTAGTATCAGACAATAAACAGTTTTTGCTAGTGTACCTTTCATGTACTTTGCCATTATTCCTTACTAAATATTAAAGAAAGTTTGGAAAGTTTTGCAGTTTGAAGTTTTCGAATACATTTTCACTATTAATCATCTTTTCCTAGTTCAGCATGAAGGACTATAGTATCTATAGTATACACCCGGTTTAAATGAAATATGTAAAGATTTTTCGCATACCAAATTGTGTTCTTGATTGTCTTATTACTCAGCTTGCTGCTTTAATCTTCCCTCAAGTCTGTTTGAATGAAATGCTGAATTAAAGAAAATTAGTACTTGAGTAGCGAGAGCAAACTTTACATGGGATTTTTCTTTCTCTTTATAGATGGAAATTCCTTCTGTGGGCATTGTGAACAGGTACATTGCTACTCAGGGGCCTCTTCCACACACATGTGCACACTTCTGGCAAGTAGTCTGGGATCACAAGTTGTCACTGATCATCATGTTAACAACTCTCACTGAACGAGGACGGGTAAGTGTTCAGGTTCTTTGTATGCTGAAGAAATGTACTGTGCCTTTAAACTTTTTTCCAACTATTATGATTAAATAACCCTAAAATAGGCCAGCTTATTCTGTTGAATCTTTTTTCTGAAGGCCAGGTTTTCAGAATTACTTAGAGGAACAGATACTCTGCAACTTTTTTTTTTTTTTATGCATCTTTGAAAACAAACCAGCAGCCTGATAAACAGAAATCACTGCAATGACTCCATTTTGCTGATCAGCCAGGTACTATGTGCTGTCCTTTTTTCCCCCTGAGCACCGGGCTCCATGTTGCAATTGTTCTCCTAATGATTCAGCAGACGCCTGGAAATGTTGAGCAGGTTAACCAAAACTTGCAGTCTGGCTTCAAACAAGAGTCTGCCATTGCAGTACTTAGTATTTTTAGCATGCTGGTAGTCAGAATTTAACCTGCTTACTTTTATTTATATCATAGGTTCTTTCCTAGAATTGCTCTGATAATTCTTTTAATTCTGTTTAAATAAATTCTAGCACTCCATTAATTTCAGAATAATACAGTGAAAATTAAAGCAATATCTGACGTGTTTTGTTGTACTTTGATTTAATGTATCCTTTTTAGTTTTAAATACGAAGTTTTTAAACGATTAATGTACATAAAGGGATTGGTTTTGAAGTTTTAGAAGCTGAAAACTGAACAGTTTTTTTTAAGAGGTGGAGAAGACGATGACTTTTGTATGCCTTCACTGTAGCCTTTATCTGTATTTCCAATGTGATCTATCCTACGCTATCAAATTTATCTGGCATCCCAGTCAAAAACCAACGTTTTTGTAAAGCAAGATTGCAAGTATTTCAGGTCCTAAGCAGCATAATGATTGAGACCTAAGTAGGGACAGTTAAGCAACGATGTAATTCTTCATTGAAATGTATGACAGAAGTGTGAATGCTGAAAAGCAACATATTTTAACCATGGTCACGTTATGTAGCTATTCATGGAGACAGACGTGATTGAATATCATCTGGCACAAAAATGCTCCCTTCATTTTTCGACTGTATTGCAGTCAAAATAGCTTCCTGCTTTCTTTTCCTGGTATTGAGGAGAAACACAGGTTAATACTGGTCTGTACTTTGCCCTGTGAGTTGGAACCTTCAAGGCGATTCGTCGCTAACTTCTAACCATCCTGCTGGTACATTTATACACCAGACATTTTTCTGAGTTCTGTTTACTTTCAGAGATGTATGACATTTGCCTAGTTTGTGGGTGAATTTTCAGGGATAGAAAAAGATGTATATTCTCACCAGAGTATCTCCATTGCCAAATGCCAAACCTTTTCCAAAACCTTGAAGGTTTTACATTCTAGAATATCTCTCTATTATAGGATAAAAACCTTTCCTCCCTGCACCCCCTCCCCTCCCCAGCAGTGTTCATTTTTTAGATATGGATGCATTACTTTGGCTTAAATTTAAAGGGGAAATTATTTCAGATGGACTACTACAGTAAAAATTTCAGGCATAATAGTTAAAATTTTGATTTCAAGCCATTGAAAATTGAGACCTAAGAAAGGTAGAATTAACAAATTTTAACATTTCAAAATTTCCAGCTCTTGCCACTCTGTATTAGTTTAAAAACGAAGTTATAGACAAAAAATGTTATAGATGGCACAAGCAATGTTGATAAGTTGATAGAGAATCCAAATTAACTAAAGCTGAAATACAAACATGTTGGGAATATCGATTTGTTGGGTTTCTTCTGGAGGTAGTAACAATTACTATTAAAATGTGTAGGCAGTGAGGAGAACCATTATAGCTCAGCTGTTTTGGTCACACACAATTAAATAAAGTTTTAAGTACAGTGTCTGGGGAGTTGTGTCAAGATGGTTTTTTATGACTCCCTTGGATTTTCTTATAGCTCAGCTGGACTTTATCTTTAGTATGCCTTTTTCCCAAGTCCACTGGACTCGTACTTGGAAACTACTTGGTTTATATTTGTTACATGAAGGCAATTATTTACAAGACTGGAGTTGCCAAAGTGGAAGATGAGAATATTTAATTACTAGAATGAAATGTTGGAACCTTTATGTTGATGGGCAAACTTGAGATGTCTTCAGTGGACAAGGATTTCACTGAACTACTATCTCACTGGAATACTTTTTCAAGTTCAGTCTATTTCAGCCTTTGATTAGATGGGAAATGGGGTGGCAAACCTTCTGTCATCAGTGGTGCTCTAAGCTTACCTTTTAAAATGAGGAATAGATATTGGCATTAGGATTGTTTCTACAAAAGTTACGTACACTGACTATATGTGCCTATCTATCTGCCTTTAGAAGGTGAACCAGAAAAAGGAAGACTTTATAATTTCAGCAGTAGAGTGGTGGGGATCTGAAGATCACCTTCTTACCATCAGCAGCAGAAGACAGGAGAGAAAATGGTTCCTTATACTTATATGCAGAACTGATTAATCTCTTTTCTTTTAGAAAAGATAGAGTATTTCATGGATGTAATTTTAATATTGAATTCCATTTCACCTCTCACTTGTATTCTGGTGTACCTCAAACTGCATATGCAGTACATCAGGTGCATTCGCTGACGTATGACTGCTTGTCACACGTTGGTAGGCTTGAAGGTTAAGCCCTTATGGCCTTGCATGAAACCTGTCTGAGGCAGAGGGCAAATTACACTTTCCTGCATCAGTAGGTATGTTTCTGGGCCTTTGTTTGTAATTTTAGCATTTAGATACAATTAGTCATTTAAGAGATGATCTTTGTCTTCAGTCTTACATCTGATATAGAAAAGAAATATGCATCTCTTTGACAAATGACATGCACATGAACTAAAGTTGTTTGTCCGTTCCTCCAGTTTCTGAGCTCAGTTTTCCCTAGAAAGTATGGAGGGCAGCTTTCATTATATGACCAAGTTACTGCAGATTATTGTGCCTGCAGTAACTTTCTATTTAGTATTCTTGCTACTAATGTTTGTAAGTATTATTCTGTGTTTTAAAGTATTTTTGCCTTAAAACACAAAATACGATCAAGTGGAAAAATGAAGATGTTTTTCCCGTTCAGTGAATTCCTGTCAAAAACTGAAGTAACACATAGCTCTTAGTGGCCTGAAAACTAATACCCGAGTTAAGGAAGCGATCTTCAGAAAACAGCTAGGGTCGCTTCATTACCTACACCACTTGCTTTCAGGGAGAGAAGGGAAACTATTATTATGGAAGCAGCCAGACAAGTACCAGGCAGGCTGAACTTCTGGGGAGTGCATGTTAAGGGGTGACAGTGCTGTTGGGTATTCCTTTTTCCTGTGCGTGCTCTCTCTCTCGCTCTTTGTCTCTGTAGAAGGAGTTCTCTCTTAGGKCCTCCAGAAACAGAGCCTGCCTTGCTCTTTCACTCAGCCGTGAGACTGCAGTGTGGGAATAGGAGGGGACAGGCTGGTTTGCATTATTTTTTGCATTCCAGCATAATCTTGCTTCAGAGTCTAAGAATAATTCATGTTTGAAGGGACCTGTGGAGATATCTGGTCCACTCCTCTGCTCAAAGCAAGGACAGCTTTGAAGTTCATGCAGGTTATACAGCATCACATCAGTTAAGTTTTGGTTATTTCCATGGATGGAGATTCCACAGCCTCATAGGACAGCTTGTTTCTGTGCTTGACCATCCTCACTTGAAATAGTTTTTGCCAACATCTAATCAGAATTTCCCTTTTTGCATTTTTTTTCAGTCACCTCTTTACTTTCGTTGTTCACTTTCAAGAAAAGTGTGGCTCTGTCTTCGCTATAACCTGCTGTTAGGTGACTGAAGACAGTTGTAAATTTCCCCCCTACACTTATCATCTTAAGATGGAACAAATCCATGCGTTTCTCCTCCTACATTATGTCTTGAGAAATCATTTTAGCGATTGCAGTTTAGTACCAGACAGAAAGCATCTTGCATCCAAATTCCCTGAATCTTTATTAAAATGACCAAAACACAAGTTCATAGAGAATTTAGCCTGTTTTGTCATGTTATTTTCCAATTTGGATGTAAACATCTCAGCAACAAACCCAAGTAGATTTTATACCACTCCTTGAATTCTCTGAACCTCCCTCCACGGGAGGCTGGAAACAGAAGTGCTTGTATAAAGTCTTGATGTGTGCTTAATTTTCTTTACAGACCAAATGTCATCAGTATTGGCCTGATCCACCAGATGTAATGGAATATGGCAGCTTTCGTGTCAGATGCCATTCTGAAGACTGTACGATTGCTTATGTTGTTAGAGAAATGGTGATTACAAATGTTGAGGTAAATGCCYGTTATCTTTAATTATCCCCAAGCAAGCTGAATGGATACATGTACAGATAGGTAGATATGGACTCTGTGTCTGAACATGTACATCTCTGTATGTGAATGTATATATGTGTGTATATATACACATTTTTATAAAAAGAATATGTATATATTATATGAATCAACATAGTATGATTATTTCTTTAAAGCTTCTTGAAAAACATACTTTTTGAAGTTCTATAATACACTAATACATTATGCTGTACAGATACTGTAATAAGCTTCATAAAGAAGTCTGGTGCTTTTCTGTAAACAGTTTTGCAGTCACTGACTTCACAATTATTTCAATTTTCAGTGAGAGTTTTTTCTGAGTAACTATGCTCTTTCAAGGATGAAATATGGGTCACTTTGTTAATGGCACATACAGCTAGAACAGCTAGCAAAGAAGTGAATTGTAATAATGTTGTTTTGAGAAAAGATGCAAAATCTCACCAGCTCCTTTTCATCGTCTTTAATCAGATTTTTAAAAAGCAAAAAATCCTTATATATCTCAGCTGAAATGTGCTCAATTTATGTAAGGTACTTACATTCCTTAGCTGTTAATACTTTATGCTAATGGAAGGGTTATAAAGCAAAGAGAAAGTTAAATACATGGAATACTTCTTGCATAACAGCTTGTGTTGTGAAATCTGTGTTCAGGTCACATCTAGACTTCTCACAACCTGAATATAGGGGATGAAGTTTAGCTTTTGTTTGTAAGTTGTCCTACATTTCTTAAACATTTCGCTCTTTATCTCTTTTCCAAAATTCTATGGTCACAAGTATTTTTTAAAAAGATGAAGGTTTTGTGCTATCATAAGATACGTGTGTAAGAAATCACTGTGTACTGACCAAATGCTAATTTACAGTTCCAATACTAGTCAATCTTTTAAACTTCTGCATAGTTAAGTAGATTTTACTGTTACTAGAATTGCTAGTAGTAAGAAAAAGGAAATATTTGTTTTAAAATGTAACATTTTGTTGATGTTCTTACAGCAAGATGACCAATCCTTTAGTCTCATAAATTTTTAGCTGAATCTGTCACTTGACAGTGCATCCAAATTTGTTTTAATGTGATTAAGATTTCCTTTGTAGTCATAGACGTGAGATGCCAGTACTTAAAGGTCTTTCAGTTAAGATGATTTACAGTGTTACAGTTTGTAGCTATGAGAAACCATCCATTCAGAGAGCAGCATGATTTTTGGTTCTGTTTTTCAGCCAATTGATCTGTAAGTGATAAACTTGGATGTCAGCACAGAAGAAATTAACCTCATTAAAGCAGTACTGCAGAGTATATGTAGACAAACTTCTAGTGCCTGTCACTCAAATTAGTTGATTGCCAATTAACTTTGGTTAGCTAATGCTTCTTGTAAATTTCAGTTTACTCCTTCCAAATACTTGTTCTTGGTTAGTATTTATCAAACTGGTACATAATTTTGAGTAAATTTACCAGTGACTGTATTCAGTATGTGTTTTCACTTCAGGTGTCTATTTACTAGCATGTGATAAGTCAAAATCCTAATGAGAACAGAGCAGTCAATTTTATTTTTTTTAATACAAGTTAGTTCTTTTTGAGATATATGTTGTGTGAGAATATAGTGTGCCGTTGTAGACATGTTAACAGATGTGAAAGTTACAAGGACCTTCAACTATGTAAGTTGTCCCATGATAACTCTCAGTTGAGAACATTGTTTCTAATGCAAAGGTGTATGCTTGCATAGATTTCATTTAGGTTGGACAAAAGCGTACTAAAGCTAGTAGTCCTAGGTGGATGTGTGTGTGTTGTGGTGAGGAGAAGGTTGTTTTGAGGGTGTTTGTTTGTTTTCCACCCCAGTAAAGGCAAGTTTATTTGTACACTTAAATAAAGTGGCTACACTCAAAAGAACACTCAACATTGAGCTGTCCCATACAGTAAAAATATGACCCTAATAATTGATAGCTCTGTGTGCATTTGACATTTCAGATGGAAATAAAACCTTTGTAGCTTGCTAAAACATAGTGAAAGAACTCTGAAACACTGAAGTATCTCCTAGTTTTATATGTCATTTGAGCTGCTTCCTTAAAGCTGACCAAATGTATTCTTTTGGAGGCATCTTGTGTTTGAGTAGACTTTGCAAAGCTTTATATGTACTACCTCTCACAGATATTGTTGTTATATTCTTTGAAGAATGCATAAAAATTCATCTGAATTCAAGCCAAGATTGTTTTATTCCCTGAACTAATGTGAGCATCATTGGACTGGTCTTTATGAAAACAAGTAGCTTTTAATACTAAGATGGATAAAGCTTCCAAACTCACAAGAGATTTGATTTATGTTGGAAAGGCGTATTTGTGAAAGAGTTTCCTGTGAATTAAGTTGCACAGATTTCAAATCTGCCTTTAGGGGGAAATAGCTCGAAAGAGAAGTTTATGGAATGATGCCCTTGGCCTTTTGTTCATATATGTTCAGAAGACTTGAGGAACAAGAAACTTTTTAGGATTTTTCTGACGCAGTTTAACTTGGTGCTTCTTTACCTGTAATTGAAGGTCAGCAAATGACTGCAAATGTGTGAAATACTTGTAACCTTTCTAAGCCTCATGAAATGAAATAAGGATTAATTTCCTGCCTTTTCAAGACCAAGATTGAAAGCTATCCTGTAGCAAAATGAAAGAAAAGCAAATAAAGCATAAAGATTGGGTTTTTTACGTTGTTTTTTTTTAATTATTTTTAAAAATAGCTTCAGAACAAACAGACCAAAGGAAAGAAATCGTGTAGTGTGAGTGCAAAATTCATCACACTGCACTATTTTGTAAAGCAAGATAAACATTTCTTTTTAATCACTGAAGAAATAGCATGAGAAGCTTGAAGCAAACTTTCATTCAGTTTGCTTTAAGATAATGGCCTTGCAACTTATCATTGTCCATTAAATCTCACCAATTTCATCCAGTTATGTTTTGAAAAAAACTTTTTTGCTGCTTTCCCTTGTTTAAACAAGCATTTTTCTTTATTTCGGTTAAATGTGACTAGAACCCAGCCATGGAACTTGGCAAGGCCGTGGAGACGAAACTTGCTGAAGCGTAGTACTAACATAACTTTGAAGAACTGTAATTTGGCAAGGTTTTGTTTTTATTCTGCCACATCTTATGTTAGTTGTTGCCACACCTTTTTAGTTGTTTTCAAAGTGCCCTGTCATTCTCCCACCTGATCAGTTTTATTAACTAAACTAAATCATTCAAACAAAAAGGAAAAAAACCAAGATGTTTAAAAAATGATTGAATTTCATCCTTTAAAGACAAGTTTTATACCATTGCTATAATGAACGAGGAGTGAGCACCACGGGAGAGCACTTACACCTTATAAACAACCCAGGTCAAGGCAATTAAGACAATTGCTTGTGTCATAATGTGGACTGTTTAGCATGATTGTGCAGACAACGACAATGCAAATAGAGGGGTTTGGGGAGAGAAGCTTCTTTTTAATTTAAAAGCTATCACTTTCCATGGACATCACAATGATGGAGGGGATGGTTTGAAGAAAAAAGAAATTGATGCAGCAATTCAGACAAATTGAAGATTAAGCATAAATTTATTTTGAAGGAAGGATATTGCTGTTTGCTGAAGGGAGGAGGTAAAATTGCAAGATGAAGAATGACTGGTATCTTTCTGGTTATGAATGACCAGCATGTAGGTCTTCTAGTGACAGGGTTAAATTGATATTAGATGGAACAAAGGCAGCAATGTAAATGAGTATACTGCCAGCACTTTCTGCTATAAACAGCTGAAAATAGACTCTCTGTAATTTTTACACCTCTTAATTGTTTGGGCTGAGGCTTTTCATGCCATTTGTCTTCCTTGCCAGATACATGTTATACAACAGTTTGTGGGAGGAAATRTTGAGTTTGCTCATGTTAAAGATTCATAGATTGGTTCACTGAAACTTTTGCTCCTGCACATTAAACAAAACCTTGTATTTTCTCTTTCCAAAGAAATCTATATAATTTTGACCATGTCATAAATGTCTTGAAGAAACCTGTCGTACTGCAGAGGTATTTTAAAGGCTTCTCTGAACAGTGTCTGACTGAACGTGTTCTGTTCTGTCAAATATTCGTGGTAGAAGAGTTGGCTTTGAATAGTGAAGAACTGAATAACAATAGTAAATTAAAAGTGTTATGGTAAGGGTGTACAAAAGCATAATGAGGTGGGAACAGTGGTCCAAAGAAATGCCAAATGCCACTGCCAAAGTATCTACTCTTCAGAAACTAGGCTTTAACCCTGATCACTAAGTCTCAGTTTTCAAGGTATATTTGTGAAGCTCACTAGCAAAGAGCATACCTTTTCCTTCTTAGAAGATAATAGGACCATTTCAAGATTAATGTAGTTCCACATGGTGAAATTTCTTTTCATTTTTTTTATTGAAGATTATATTATAACCTAGACCAAAAAGGACATTAAATGAAAAGGTGAAATGCAAAATCAGTTGCTTAGATTTTAAGAAAATTCAAAATTAAGGTTGACCTTTCAAGCCTAAATTTTCTTCTTTCTATATGAATATTATCATTCTAAGCTGTGTGTGTTGTTTTTCTGAAGAACACCTGATTCTTTTATTAATCAGGGAGAGTCGTTTTAGGAGAGTGAAATGAGGAAGCCTGCCTTTTGATGTAACTATAGTCAGCAAGGCTGCAAACTGCAGAAAGATGAAGAATGGATATTTCTGTGTCTGAAGGTCTTGACAATGAGATTGTTTTGCAAGTGTCACAGCAGCCATTTGAAGCTTACCTCTGACAGCCCTATTCTTTGACAGGAGTTGCAATCCCAATGGCAGACTTATTAGAAAAGATCATGTGTCTTTACCCTGTGTTTCTGAGCAAAATCTAGGATGCTAGTTTAAACACAATGAAGTTGCTTTCGCAGTAAGATGTCTTGAATTTGCACAGGAGGGGTAGGTATAAGTACATCCTTTTTTTTGGCTGACACCTTTGCTGCAGCAACAATAACGGTTATCAGAAAGACAGTAACAAATACCTTGGGACACGTATGATGTCTTAGACCTTTGTAGCTGCTTGCCAAGTAAATGTGGGTCAATGCCATGAAGCAGCTAAATGTTGGCCAAATGGCTGATGATAAACTGGGCAAATTACATAATCCAGAAGCGTCACTGGAGTTTGTAAGTTGTTTGGACTAATTTTTTTGAATGCACCATTTTTAAGCTGATTTGTGGAAATAACCAAATACATAAATTCAATTGAAATCAGTCCATGTGAGTGCAAAAAACATTAAATATTTTTGGAACAACAAGCTGTATAACATCAAGTTAGGCAAAAACAGTAACCAGGCCATGAGCAACTCTTGCTGTCTCACTTTCTGTAAGTTTAGACTTACAAACCAGGACTAATAAAGCCCAGTTTTATAAAGATAAATTCTACGTTTATCAGTCATTAGGATGCTACAATAATGACTGTCATTGAAAACCTCAGTGCAAAAAAATAAATTTATGGAAAGGATTTAAGCTGACTTGCAGAGAATAATGGTTTGGACAGCAACTTGAATATAATGAGAAGCTACCTCTTATTTTCCATTAACAGGTTTATACAAAGAAGCAGGGTCTGGCAGAAATAGTGTGTTTAAAAATAAGTATTGTTAATAGCACATGTACGTGGTGCTAACTGTGGGACCAATAACTATAATTATAGCACTTTTTTTAATGTAAAACTGCTAGATTTTAGTAACCGTGATAGTCTTTTAATACAAGTTATTTCCATGTGTGGTGGTATTTGGCTGACATTTTCTGAATTTAAAAGCTGACTTTCATTATAAGTGTAAAGACTTGAAGATTTTATGTTAAAAAAAAAAAAAAAACCCAACACTGAAAACAGCTTAAAAAAATCTGGCCTTCATCAGAGTACTGATTTGGTATCTTCTGCATGAGATATAAAAGTATTAAAATTAGAAAAACTAGTTCTAACATATATGAATATAACTACTATTTGCAATAGGTTTAACTTACTTATAAAAAATGAAGTATTTTAAAATGCGTGTGCATTTTGAAAAGCGAGTGATGTAACGGTCAAGTTTTAACAATTCGAATAATCTCAGAAGACCTCAACCAAAAGAATCAAAACTGATTGTATCAAAACACAAATAACTAGAAAACTATACTGAAGCTTGAGGCACACCTGGAATAATTAACAAACAGCTATGTGGGTCTCAAGGGATGAATAGGGCACATAACAGAAAATGAAGATGATCACACCAAAAGAAGCAGCTCTGAGGACTAACAGCATGCTCTTACAGTGTAGTCTTACTCCAAATAAGTCTTATGTAACATGCTTGTTATACTTAATTTCTATGAACTATTTAAATAAAATGCAACTCGCTATATTTGAGCCTGAATTACTGATAAGTAAAAATTAATTTAACTCTTTCCTCTTTTCTGAGCTTGTAAAATGGCTTTCGATGCTGCAGATCACTGTCAGTGGTTCTCAGATGTGCCACTGGCACTTATCCATGATGCATGGCTTGAAGTTCTTGATGCACATGCAAGGTGACTTGATACTCACTCTTGGATAATTTTAGAATGAATCAAGTCTTTGTTTTACCTGAATGCTGTAATTCAAATGTCTCTGATTCAAGAGAATCAGCTCAAACTGTTACATGTAATTGCTGCATTACCTCCTTTCCCTTTTGAAGAGGTTCTGGTTAAGCATGTGCAGATTTGCAGAAGAGGACTTTTTAATGACATTTTCTTGTCAAGTTTTTGTATTTTTTCAATCTGCGGCATTTCAGAAAAATTTAAAGTGTAATCATTTGATCAAGCTCAACTATATAAAGGCAGCAAAGCTGAGTACAAAAAGGCCATGCTTTTTCTTGCAGAGATCCTGGTCATTGTGGGGTCTTTTGATGACCTGGATGGTAGATCCCAATGCAATTTGTATTACAGCGAGCTTGGTCTTTAATGTTAGATTACATTGTCCATTTGGGCCTTGTGCTAGACCTTTTAATTGTGATTGCTCAGGCTCTGCCTTTAAGAAGCAAAGTATGAGCTGGTTTTTTTGTCTTCATGTCCCTGGAGGCAGTTGTAAATTTCTGCAATTACTTTGAGTGGAATAAACACATTTCCTAGGCCTCTGCTTGGTACATAGGCAGTGGTTACTCTGTCTTCTGTATCTTACTAGCCTGCTCCCTGGGAGTGGAACCACTTCCTCTAGTGGAAGAGGAAAGCAAACAGCTGAAGGCATTTAAAACAGGTCTTATATTTCAGTAGTTGTGCACTTAAGAGAAAAGGAAAAAAACTCTTAAAGTCACTATCATCATGACAACATTCTTGCATGGACCACTAGGAAGACGCCAGCTTTTATAGACTAATACAGTGCTAAATGAGAGTTTTATTTCAGTAGGGTGGCAAATGTTAAGTCTAGTAGTAGACATCGATAAAAATGCAACGAACAGTTTAACTGTTGGTAAACGTGTGGAAGAAATAAAGGAACATGAAGACTTGTAAGGGGCAAGATCCTCATTGCACGATGCATCAGAGCTCAGGAGTATCTTAGGTTTTTTCCTTTGCACCCTAATCATTGGTTACATTTGTAACATAGCAGTTGAGCCCAATCTGAATGCAAAGGTGATTGAGTGATTTCATAATCAATGTTAACAAAAAGCTAAACTGAAAGAACTTCTGTAAAACCGTTTTTTTAAGTATAGTTGAATGAAAAAAGAGCTCTTCATACAACAGAATCTTTTAACTAATTATGTTGCTTCCATACAGAAAAGTATCCTTCTGTGGGTCGTACAGAAGTCATTCATATATGTACAATGAACATGTATGTATGAACAACATACATATTGTTGTCTAACAGAAACCAGATTTATCAAATGTTGCAGGCAACTTTATAATGTAACTGGATCTGTAAGTATACACAGACATACATGCTTAAGAGTAGATTGTGTAGCCCCAAGACCCTGTTATTGCGATATTGTCTCAATAGTTCTGCTGTTTTCAGCTGTTTCTTCCAACCTGTTCTAAATTATTATATAGTACTATTATGCATAAGTCTTGTAGCATTTTAGCTCAGGTGAATCATTGATGTCAAGGTATAATAGGTCAACAGTCAATACATTCAAAAAATTAAAATCTGTTTAGAGCACAGAAGTTAAACTTAATACCTCATTTATTTAGAAAATGTTATATGCCTTTTGCATCCTTTCTAAGAATTATGTTCATACTTTACTCTGAATTTTAAAATGACAAACATTTTCTACATCACATGCATCTTATAGCATCTGCAGAATATGCTTACTGTGAAAAGTATGACTTGTATCTAGTAAACATCAATACAGCAGTCATAACACTGAACACTTTTTGAAAACCTTACTGTATTTTAGACAGAACAACAACACACCGTCACCCATCTCCAGTACGTTGCTTGGCCTGATCATGGTGTTCCTGATGACTCCATGGACTTCTTGGAGTTTGTGACCTGTATGAGGCCAAAGAGAGTAGAGAATGAGCCGGTCCTTGTTCACTGCAGGTACTTGTGTTTTAAAATTCTGATTACGGATTTGCTTCAGCCTTAGAATAAGCATTTGCTTTGAAAAGTTTGTCTGCAAGACAGGAGAGTCCTTGAATTAGATTAAAATGTTAAACTGTGCAATACCAGCATTCACTGTTAAAGACGAAAGCACTGGTGTTGTTTCTGAAGGACAAGTTTCTTCTCTCTCCCTTTCTCCTGCAACCTTGTGGTGAAAAGGCTTAGTCACGTAATTATCACAGAGCTGATAATCTGCAACGGAAGTTGTTCTCCATTTTTATCCTGTACCACTGTTGTAACCTCATTTTGAATGGTACTGCAAAGTTGTTTTTTCTGCTGCTCAAGTGCCTGTCAAAAAGCAGTCAATTAGCTCTTACCTTTTTTAGTCAAAAATACCAAACCAGTACATATAGATTTGTAAGCAGTTATAATTGTTAAAAATCCATTTACTTTAAGTGAGATTTTACTTTTATATTAAAATTATTTTCTTTTTAGTAATTGGCAGGAAATATTACAGAAGTTGCTTTAAAGATAAGCTTTACACTGTTCTAATTTTATTAATGTCTTCCTGTAATTTCTAAGGCTATTTAGTATCCTAGAATTAAGACTGTGATATGAATCTGGCACATTGCGAAAACCTAATTTTATAGACTATTTTTCTGTTACATTTCACAGTGCCGGAATCGGTCGCACTGGTGTATTGGTCACTATGGAAACAGCCATGTGCTTAATTGAAAGAAACCAACCTGTTTACCCGCTGGATATTGTGCGAAAAATGCGAGACCAGCGAGCTATGATGGTGCAAACATCAGTAAGTGATGGAGAGGAAGCCTCATTTTCTGTATATATACAGCACTTGTCCAGTTTTAAAACAGATCCAAAAATTTTTGAAGTGGTCTAATTGTATGAGTCTTCAATTGCCATTATATTTCATGGTTCCTACATTTAGTATAACATAACGTGGTGGCAAAAACTGGTTTGCTTGTGAGGTGTGTATTTAACTTTTTTGTAAATATTTCTTATCTTGCTGTTAAAAGATAATTAATTTCTGTACATTGCAAGTAGTTAGAATGCACAAAGTCAGACTTGCACAAATCATCTGTTCATGGTCCTTTGTCTAAATTCTCTGCAAGAAGCTAGAATAATTTTTTACTTTTCATTCTAGTACAGAGCCTTATAGGAAGTTATTAAACTGAAGGTAAAATTAAAGAGTTTGTGGTATGATTTGAAGAGAGGAAGTGGCTTGTCAAGAGGCCACTTTAGGAGTAGAAATTCGATAGGAACAATACATGTATTTTTTTAAATTGTGCCACTACTCCAGTCTGGAAAACAAAGGGCAAGAACGAACTTCAGGAAAAGTTGGGTAGTATCAATAACTGAAATATGAAAGTAGAAGGTGTTTTTAAGATAGAAGTGGTTCAAAGACAATTTGAGATCATGAGGGCAATCTTGTGTCAGCTTTGGAAATGAGCATGTTGACGTTAGAGACCAAGGATGAAGGATGGGAGGCTCTACTTTCTTGAGTAGAGATTGAATGACAGAATATTAAGCATGGGTTATCTCAGAGAGCTAAATGCCTTATGATAAATGGAAGTAAAGGGGCTTAGACCCACAAAGTCAACAGTTAAATTGGGCATTTCTGTCTCTCATCTTCAAAAGAAAATGCCTTGGTTTCCACTTGATCAAGGGAAGGAAGAAGGTGACTTGAGAAAACAAATTCTATTCATTAACAGGTTAATGGCTGCAGGAGCTAGCATTATGATTGACTAGATGGGGAAAAAGTCTTGCATTATCGAAGGGTGTGAAAGTGTCAGGAATTACAGTTGCTTGTGTAACA
Source organism: Oceanodroma leucorhoa (assembly GCA_030449065.1). Classification (NCBI taxonomy): domain Eukaryota; kingdom Metazoa; phylum Chordata; class Aves; order Procellariiformes; genus Oceanodroma; species Oceanodroma leucorhoa. Next base: position 335,592 of record JASVER010000105.1, read on the forward strand.
TTAGAGTGCTCTGTGAGCAGAGGTTGTTCATGCATGCTGCTGGGACTCTTGTTGTTCATTGCGGTATTAGTGCACTCTCTGGAAGTGCATCGGGAATGTATGGTTGAGGAGGGAGTTGTCTGAATAGTCCCCTGCCTGTTCCTTGCAGAAATGGAAGCTGAGCTTATGACAAAGGATGTCATGAGATGAGAAACACTAGCTTCAAGGTTAAGGAAGCTGAATGTTGCCTTTGGAGTTTTACCTGTCCACGCCCCTCAGTTTCTAAAATTAACTGAGCAAGTTCAGGCTTAAACTTTCTAGAGGTAGTCATCTTTTTGAGAATCAGACATGAGAACCTGAAGTAAACTTCAGCTTGCCAGAAGGCCAAGTCCCTCCTGTTACAACAGAAATCAGCAGAAATTGTCCTTGCACTCTACAGTTTGATGTAACTGAAGAATATGGGGAATAGTGATAAATACACTGACAATCACACCCCGCGTGTGGAAAACTGAGTATCTAAAACAGGATTCTTTGCTTGCTGTGTTCCACAGTTCACCATCAACACGATCAGGAGAGGGATGATCTGTAGCAGCAATACTGTGAAACTAAATTCACTTGTTATTTCTGAAGTATGCAGATACTGTTGTGAAAAGCCAATGAGCAGAATTGGCATACTGTACTGTAAATGAGATGCAGAAGCAAGCACTCAACTGTGAGAAAGCAGAATATCAAAGAGGTGCATATTAACATTTTGGTCTATCCTGGGTGCTCTATTGTATTCCCATGCTTGCATTCCAGCTAGCTCCACTGCTGTATTTGATATTCAGCTTAGGGCTTCTGGGAGAAGCCATTAGGGGTTGCTCAGTTGTAATAAAGCAATTGTTCAGTTGTAATAGCCTTGCCTGAAGCATGTTCAGCTGCCCTGTGGGAATTGTGTGTGTGCTCTAATTCTCAGATGATACGCATAGCCAGATGCATGTTGTGAGTTAATATCAGGCAGAGCATACTGAGTAAGTAAGAATGGACTCATCAGAGCTATTAACTGGTCAGTTTAGTGTCTGCTGTTAATCATGTGAAAGCTGTAGTGTCTCAAAGACCTGTAATTTGGTCATCAGGAACAGCAAAACAAAAGCTTCGACCAAAATGATAAAGCTACAACAAAATTTGTGTAACTGCATGGCCTTTCATTTAAAACAAAATATTAAAAAAAAGAAAATTATGTTCCATTAAAGAAAAATTAGAGATACTAAACAATACAGAAAGCAGTGCTCTAGGATGTACATAATAGAACTAGTTATCAGCTAACTGAGCAGTAATAATATATGCAACAGATAAGAGCAAAGAAAACAAGTAGTCAGAGCCTGAGTCAGAGGAAGCAATGCTGAAGTGCTCATTCTTATTTGTTCAGTAACTTGATCACACAAAGGAGTTAACAGAAGTATTGAACAGAAAGCTAAATATCACACTTGGCTTGTTCAGGCATCAGAAATATGCAGATGACAATAACAATGAAGAGAAAAGTCAAGGCAATTAAGAAATAAAGACAAAAGAACAGAGCGATATTGAAGGTGGGAGTAATTGACTGAAGGGTTGAAAGAAAAGGCAGGAAAATTGAGATGCAGAAAATTAATTTCCATCCCCCAGTTTTCCTTAAGTTTTTCTGTACTTAAGAGAAAATATATTGCAGGTTATGGACAAGAATAATGTTCCTAACTACTGGTATTTAAATGCAACCTAAGGTCCTTCACAGTCCAAGCATTATCTTTTAGCCCTGTCCTTTAGGAGATACTGGGGGAATGTTGCCTGATGCTCCTGGAGAGTTGATGGGAGCTGACATACAAGGGCAGCTGGGATAACATTTCAAAGGTGTAAAAAAGGATTTAGAAAATGTGAAGCTGAGCTGCTCTGAATGTATGACATGGAGCTTTGGAGAAAGGTGTTCATTTTGGGGTTTTGACAATAGTGAACCGTACTTTCGGAGGAGAGGAGAGATATGCTTTGATCTCTGTAAGTTCTTTTAAATTTCCATCATCTTGTGTTCTTGGGATTGTGTTAGTCATAAAAATTTATTCAGGCTACATGGATTTTTAGTTCTGCACTAGTCCTATTGCTAATGTCTCCTTGTATCACTTTTCAGACAGAGGCTCACAGGCTAATTGCTTTTAACAAATAGGTGCATCACAAGATCATACTCTTTATAATAGCATAATTCAGAAAAGAAACACTAATCTAATTTGTGAAGACTTTATAAGAACTAAATGAGCTCAAAATGTTGTGTGACAGAAGAATTAATGTGGCTGCTACTCTTCAAAAATATTCATTCCAAAGGTTTTGATCCCATCCTGTTACAAAAGGAGATGTGTGGTCTGATCACAAATTGAAAATAAAGCAACTCCATCTTCTGCAATAGTGTAGGTAGTTTAAAACAAAAAAAAAAATTCTAGCAAGGCAGTTGGACCTATATATCCTATATGGTAACTTTAAATGAGTTTTTGCTCACCTAACTTAAATGTGTCCAGTAACATGTAACTGCAGGATTGGCAAGGTTAGAGTACTTGTAATAATGATAACAGTACCAAAAAAATAGATGAAATGTATAAAGAACATAAATAACTAGTTGAACTTAAAGTCAGAAAAATCATATAAATTTATATAGCTTTTACAAATAAATCCTATTCCCTGAGATTTAAGCATGTGTTCTTTTAAATTCAGGGATTGTGTTTTCCTCGGTGTGAGATTTTTAATGCTTGTCCTTCAAAGAAGAGTAAATGTTACTTTTGTTGACTGTGAACACAGCCAGGAGGGTTGGATTTTCTCCTCCCATCTTTGTATCTCCTCTCCTGTCATTGTCCAGGAGAAAAGGAAGCAGTGGGATTGTTAGTCCTATTAAATACTACTGTATAATCAGGAGTATAACTAATCATCCATAAATGTTTTTGTTTTTTCTTTCTTATACAGAGTCAATACAAATTTGTTTGTGAGGCTATTCTTCGTGTTTACAAAGAAGGATTGGTTCGACCACTGGATTCCAGTTAGCACAGCAGTGAAGGATGAATTATTTTTTCCCCTAAAAAGACTGCTCTTTAAAAAAGCAAGGGCTTGTTTCTGAAAGCAGCTAGAATGGACTAGAAGCCCATGAAAAGACAGATAAGCACATTTGAACTGTGGCACTTTAAATTTCTCAAGAAGATTGCTAAATCGTGTACAGTATAACAAAGTCATGTAGATAAATATATGAGAGCAATTGTGTGTAATATGCTTTATTCACATAGATACCATAAACAATCATGGAAACCTTAATACATATCTTTTACTGCCTTAAAACACCCTTCACTTTGGAAGTTACAAAGGTCCTTGTGTTTCTTCTGAAAATGCAAAAAGAAAACTAATAGTATTTAAATGATTCAGCTTAAGAAAGTATTTAATATATTTGTATTGTATGAAAATTCATTGAAGGTGAATATTTGTAACTTTCTTATTGGGATGCTATATATTCATGGAAATGTAACCTTGACTTCTAAAAGACTGATGAAGAGCTTTAAAGGCTAATGCATAACCTACTGTACATTAAGAGCTGGAGAAATTAAGTATTCAGTTACCATAAATCTATTAGTAAGTATGCCAGCTGTTGTAATAGGCTTCTTAGAAATCACATCCACTGTATGTGATGTGCAAAATAATGCTGCATTTAAGCATTTATGCAGATGGTACAGTCTACATCTTCTGTTGATCAATTTAATTGCAACTTGCCCTTTTAACAGTGACCTGCTTCTTACAGTTTTAGTTATTGTACTCCTTCTCTTCTGTTTCTGCTGTCCATCTCCTTTATACATGTTTTTCACTGCTGTTTCTATATGTGGACTGAAAACATTTAAACTTAAAACGAGGTTTAATTCTTTCACCTTTGTTTCCATGTGTATTTATGAGTTCTCAGATGTAAATGTGGATTAATGTTGCACACAGGTACTAGACTTTTGACTTACTGTATATGCAAAGTAGTCTAATCCAATACTGGAAGAAAAATTACTACTGAACCCATCAAATACGTTGCTGCTAATTCAAGGTATGAAGCTTACTACGGCACAGGTGTTGCTAGTGTTCAGATAGTGATAAAATGTTGACTTGCTGCCCTTCAGCAAAAACTGCTCTTATCCAGTGAAACACAACTCCCTTTTGCAAGAGTTCTGCGGATTTCCTGTGTTTCTTGCTTTATGGAAATGCAGCTAAATTCACATGAAGATTTACATGGAAAGAGAATGATTTTGTACATTGATGAATAATTCACCCTAAGGTACACTGGTCTCCATTTCATTTCAAATGGGAGAATTGGACTTTCTGAACAATATAACCACATTTGTATGATGTTAATTTATTTTGTGTTTGCTTTTTGATTACCCGAGATAGTTCTTCATTTTTGAATAGTGTTTAAAGAAAAATATTCTAAGGCACTGTTTAAAACTCTGTTATTTAAAAGATTAGTCCTAAATGAAAAATTTTTATAGGGCATATTAGCCAGATGTTTATATGTGTATAAAAGAGAAAATTAGATAGTTTTCTTTTTAGATATATATACACACACACATATTCAGATATATTTTAGAATTATGGTTTGTATTATGGATATTACCATTTATATCTGGAGTTTCATTATAGAAACTGCCACAGCTGTACAATACGCATCTCTCATGTTACCAGAAGGTTGTGTTTTTTCCCCAGGAGGTAGCTGAAAAGTGAATGTAGGATGTGCTAAATTGCTGACTCGTCTTCTGTAGGCTTGGTCCTTTCTTCAAGATTACATTATTAGTTATAGGCAAAGAAGATACCTGGTTACTATTTATCATCAAAAGAGTTTTAATTGGAACATGCAGGGTAATTGGCAACATGGAAAGCTTCTTGGCTTTGTTACGTTGAAGGGTGAATAGGTTTCTGGTCATTCTTATATACTGCATTCCAGACTTCAGTTTCTCTGAAGTTTTTGTAATGTTTTGGATCAGTATCCTCTTACTTGATTGGGCACAGATTGGAAGGCAAGAGACTGTAACTCTGGTTCACTCTTAAGTTGCTAAACTGCATCAGGTCACTCAATCTGTCTACGACTCCAAATGTAAAATGATACTGGACATGCACATGTTGCTTGGGAAGCTTTTTCAAAAAATGCACGTGGAAAAGTGGTGTACAAGCGCAGACTGCCTGCTGTTTTTAGAGAGAATATTGAGCAGTGAGAAAACCTGGTAGCTCTTTCCCACTAAAGAATGTGTGCCTGCTGGGTGGGTGGTTAAGACAAGCTCCCTTTTCTTACGATGTGTGTGCCTTTCTGTAAAACATATTTTTTTTTAAGTTCAGTTGTGCCCAGGTCTCAAAGTCATCCCTTGCAGTTGGCATGACTTGCAATTAATAGTTTGTCAAGAAGTGAAAAAGGCAAGGAGGAAAAAAGCAAGAAAATAAATAGTAAGAAGAATATTTAGAGCATCTCTTTGTGACATCTGTTTCTTTCAGGGAAGTACTTGATTAAATTTACAGTTTATTTTGTGTTCAAGGTTATTGATATACTCCTATTGCTATTTATGTTTCTTCACGTTGAATATGTATTTACCAAAACACTGTAAATTTATTCCGTATATAACTCCAATCTGAAGATACATGGTATAGGCTTGACTTACGTTAGTATGTGTATGTTTAAATGATGATGGTCATATTGTGACAACAAATGCTGCTCTTGGTCTGGTAATCTTAGACAGTTTCGGTAATGCCATTTGTGAACTCTTATTTGGATTTTAATAACTTGTTTGAAATTGCTGGCCACTGAGACTACTCAAATGTAGTAATCTCTGTAATATCTGATTTATTTTTTTTGTAAAACCATAGAGCAAATATTAACTACACAAGTATCTTGTACATTGTGTCCATCTTTATTTCAGTCTTGCTGGGTTTTGCACATGTAGGGTCTATAGGGGAGAATGAAGGGGTTTTTGTCTTCTCTCTGTCGTGTGTGATGACTTTGCACTGAATAATGTATGCCTTAGGTCTGATCTCACAATGAAAGCGTAATTATGAAAACATCATCTTAATGCTGGCTTTTGTTTCCACAAGAATTAGGAAATTAAAAACACACAGAGTTGATTTGATTTTTTTTTTTCTTTTGGTAGGAGTTAAAACTCCTAACACAAAATTTTTAACTGTCAAGCAATTGACAAATAGCAGAAAATGCTGTGAAGTCAAGATTCTGTATAATCTTCATAAACAATTTAACCTGGATTTTGCCTGTGCTTGTGTGATCATGACAATAAGCATTCAGAATTTCTATCATGGCCATGGATGAAGAAGGAGTAATAAGCCTTTGAGATTTTCATCTCTGTGAAATACACTAACATTTATTCTTCAGAATTAAACAAATTTTAACTAAGTGGCTTTATATTTGATATGGAAGTAACTAAAATGCCTATTCAGAGTCTTTTCAGAACTATCACAGGGGAACACTTCTGAGATGGAGGTGGGAGGGAGAGATCTTACCATGTATTGAAAATAAGAAAAATGGTGCCATAAACCATGAATGCCTTTTGTGTAACAGGATTTATGAAATGTGAATCATTAAAATACAACCAAACCTTGAATAGTGGTGTTGTTTTGCAAAAAAAAAAAAAAAAAAAAAAAAAAAAAAAAAAAAAAAGGAGGGGGGGGGGAGAAAAAATATTATTTTGTAATCCAGGGTTTTGCTTGCAATAATCCTGTCTTCTAGGCGTTGGTACTAAGTTATATGCAATCAAAATGTACCTAAGAATTCAGCAATAGCTCTTCATATACGTTCATTTTTTTTAACAGTTGGTTCTCTTTTTTCCCCTCCTTTTTTCTACTATGCAATACTTGGTTAAAAAAATATATATATGTTTCAAAAGAACTGTAGTTCTGAAATATCTAATGAACTATGTGTTTGCTTTATCACAAGGAAAATATGATACTCTTTTAGAACAAAAGTTCTTCCCTGTAGGTAGTGTTCTTATGTGTCAGACTAAATGTATAAATGGTCCACTGATTGAAAATGTTGAAAATGGACACACATGGTTCATATTCAGTCAATTAAAATTTAAACATAGTTATTTCACTGATAATGGCTGTATTGTTATATCCTGAAACATAACATTTAAGTGCAAGTTTATTTTACTCCTTCACATAAAGCCGTTCAGAAAGAACATGCGCTGGGAAATGTGTGTATTTTGATTGGTAACCTGCAATTAGTCTACTTGATTAAAAGCATTTATTATTTATTAGTTGAAACTATATAGAAGGTGAAGTGGTGTCATGAAATACTTTGTTCAAAGGCAGTTGAAAGCCAAGTGAATGATTAATTCATTATATAAAACATAATGTTTTGATTCTCTTGCATTTAAGTTCTGACACTGATAGTGTTAAGCCATCTCAGATGACTGTCTGTTTTAACAATAGTAGTATATTAACAGTTTAAATATAGCAATCTAATGCAAAATGATTTAGTTTTACTCTACTTTAACGTATTTAATGTTCCAGTTGTTCAGTAGCTGTACAAGCTTCAAACAATAGTATCCACAATCACTAAAACTTGTCATCTTTAAAAAAAAAAAGTAAGTTTCTCTGCATGAAAAGGAAGGAGTAGCACATGGTATTGATAGATTTAACCATTTTTCAGCTCAGACTAACCCTGTGACAGTAGTGGTTTGATTTGACAACTAATGTAAAGAGCCATTGTTGAGGACCAGGAATATCATGGAAAAAGCAAATTGTGTGGACTGTTGACACTGTTTCTTTAGTTTTGGCTGTAGTTAAAAGACCAGTAACTATTGTCCTTTTTTTTTAAAAAAAAGACAAATTCATCTCAAGACATGGCTGTGGGAATGGGGACTAGAATGTGCCTTTATTGACTCTCCTAATTTTGTGGCAGGCTACTTGGATAAGAATCTTAGATTGTGTGTTGTTTAGAGCTTAGCTGCAGGTTTTGAATATTTAATGAAATTCTTATTTAAAATATTAAAGCACTGATTTTAATAAACATTAATGAAACACTTCAGTTTACTGTTAGTTGCTCAACTTCTGTTTTCTTGGCTTTCATGATGTCATTTCTTGAGTTGTCATTGTTTTACCTTATAAAAACACTTTGAGGTTTCCCACAACTGTAAAACTGGCTTTATCATAGACAGGCTAAGTGATGTTGCTGTTGCTTAAGATACGATGTTACTTACACCTGCTGAAGGTGCAATGTGGTGTTCAGACCAGCCTGAACTGAGCTCCTCTCTGAGGAGTTTAAACAGTGCTGCTAACAGTGGTAAAAATCATAAAGATATCTTGAAAAAGCATGTAGGAAATGTTTTGTTCAGGGCAGATAAAACCTAGGTTTTATTTTAAAAAAAAAAAGTTTTGTGAAGATGAAAATGTTTTTAACAGATAAGGTAGGGATAGGAAATGCAAGATTTTTTTTCCCTTTGCAGAACACTCTTCTATGTTGTAAATGCATCATTTCTCTTGGAGCAATTTCTTTACTAAAGAGCCCTACTGTTGATGGGATTTAATTTTTGTCGAACTGACCCAGAAAATAATTTTAAGCTGAACTTTTTCCTCATTTACTGCTTTGTGCTTTTAACTAACATTAAACAAAACTGAAATATTTTCCTTCTAAAAATTATTTTGGCTGTTTTCGTTTGGTGTCTTCTTCTGAGACATAAATGGAACTGGAATGTGGCTGGGTAACTAGTGAGGTTGCCACGTATACTAACAGGAAAGAGATGCTTTGCTAGATCTATTAAATCCATTACCTAACACCAGTTACCAGCTGAAACCAATCTAGAATCATATTTATATCAGCCTTTTGCAGAATAGCCGTTTTGTAAATAGGAAGTCTTTGGAGCTTGCTCACCCAAGCATCAGGAAGTCATCTTGTACTCAGTGAGAACTGATGTTTTAGAAAAAAAAAAAAAAAAAAAAATCTGAATCTTCAAGTAAGGAAGGACTATTTACCAATATCTATACAAAACATGCTTATACCTTTTACAAATAAAAAAATAGTTTCTCTGTAAAAAAAGCAAGCTGCTAGAAGTGAGTATCACCTTTGCTGAGGCTGCATCTTATGTAGTCATAAACCAAACTAGTTCTCAACTAGTAAGCAGTATGTCCACTAAAGCACAGAAAAATCGATGGTGACTTAACCAAACCGCCTGGTTAATTCCTCAACTTTCTTGTGAAGGGCTGGTTGCAACCATGGTTCAGAAGTCCTTGCTGCAGAATGGAAGGAGATGGGGCTTCCTTCCTCAGGGAAGAGATTGAAAGCCTGTTTGGTAAATCAGCAGTCTGTATTGACCTTAGTGGGGTTGTACTTGTATTATCTAACCTGAGCGGTCTAGTTTAAAGTGAGATCAGCTGTATCTATATAAGTTTACAAGAACATTGAAGCCCCACATTCATTCCAGAAAAAAACTCAGACCAGCAGTGTTAAATTCTGTGGGCTTCATTTGCTTCAATTAAGCAGCAGATTAGCATGGTGGCAGTTGAGTTATTCTTGATCAGTGCCCTTCTCATTCAGAGCTTCGCATACATGAATGAAAACCTGGTATAACTGTTGCTTTCCTAGTTTTTAATAGAAATTAAATTACTGTCTGTAGAAATTGGGTGGGGAATTAATGTATGTGCTCAAATGTAAATATATTTCAAACCTAGATTTTGCAAAATAAATTACAAGTATCAATGCTTATATTGCAGTGACCTGTGCAGTGAGTACTAAACATAATTTATTTGGGTTTTCACACTTCATTGTGTAACCTTAATAGAGAAATACAAGATAAATAATGGGGACAGTCCTGTCATGGCTTTGAAAATCTGCCAGGCATTCATAAAACAAATAATGATTGGTTAAAAGTGACCTTCGTTGCAAATGATACAGAAATGTGCTTAATAGTACTGGAATAAATTACATAACAGTTGGGAAAGCCAAAGTGGTGTTGGTTTGGTTTTTTTTGCAAGCTTTGCAAAAGATTCCACTATTCTAGTCACTAAGTTTTACATGTTTGTATACGTTCAGTTAGCGGTTTTGTCAGAGAGGTAGGAAAAGCTTGGAAGATAATATCCATTCAGTGACTCTGGCTTTTTTTTTTTTTTTTAAATGGTTGTTTAAAAATGGTAGCACTCTATAGTGTCTTCTTCTGAGATCTTAGGTGCCAGTGCATTAAAGGAATAAAAGAATGTATTTGATGTATTTGGAAGTTAAGGAAAGAGATTATTTTGTATCCTAAGGTGTACTTTTCTTTTAAATCATCTGAAATGTAAATTGATGTTGATATTACAAAGCTTAATTTATTGTTTAAAAATATAGACACTTCTTGAGATGAATGTATCATTTTTCTTTTTTATTTTTATAGGAATACAGTATTGGTTGATGTTTTCAGTATAGTTTTCTTGGGGTTTGGAACTGTTTTGAACAAAAATATTACAGCCACCATTTTATGCTTATTGGTTATATGGCTAATGGTGAAATAAAGCATTTTTGGCTATATGGTTTTACTGTGGCTTTATTCAAGAAGAAAATAAGATTGCATAAAAAAGTTACTGACCTTTTTAATCCTTTAAAAAAAATCACACATGGTTGCAGCTTGAATTTTATCTAAGCAAGCAAACATGTATGGAAAGTGTCTGCTCCGTATAGATGCAGTGTGTAATTCTTTCATAAATAGCTTTCTGGAGAAGTAAAGCAACAAAGTAAGCCACAAATTCTTAGGAATATTTCACTTGCAACCATTTTTATAAAAGACGATTGTCTCAATTAATTAGACCAATAAACCTTTGCACTCATGAGATACAAGGCCACATAAACAACTGTCTGAGCATAGATTTTCTTTTTTGCTACTATGTATAAAATGTGCAGACTACCTTTTGGGACTTCCCGTGTCCTCACTGTACTCCCCAGAGGTGTCCAAATAGTCGTATCTTCTGCATCCTCTGTTGCTCCAGGGTGGTTGTCACGTTTTCACAACAAACCAGAGCCCAGTGATGCTGCTCTTGAATTATTTCCATTTACATGTGTAGGTAAAATGCAAGCTTATAAGTTTCAAAATAGAAAACACACTGAAGATTGAATCCAGTGCTACCAGGTGGATAGAGCATTGACCTTAAAATATGTTTGGGATTCGGTTAAGAACTGGGATGGTTGTTAGTAAGCACTTTTTGCAGTTTACAAGACGTGGCTCTGCCTACTGATTAGTCTTTTTAAGCTTGAGGCCAATAATCCTTCATGATGAAGCTATGAATTCAGTGAAATCTTGGTGAAAGAAAGTACAAGACCAAAACAAACCATCTGGGCAGCTCGGACATGGGATATGCATGCAGGTTGGAATCTCTTATAGGTGCATAGAAAGCTACTAAGATGAAAGTTTTGCTGGAAATCCATATGAAACAGCTTACAGAAAGATGTACCAGTGTCTTCGCAGCTTGTTAGCAGGACAGGGTGCAGAAGCGCCTTTTGGAGGAGGTAAGGCAGAATTAGACTCCAAGCCCGTGGCTGTATTGTCAAGACTTGCGCAGCTGATTGCTAGTGGGGAAGAGGGCCTTAATGTGCCTAGTATTAAGGGTGATTTCAGACAAAGCAAAGCACCAAGGTATTCCGTTCCTACGCACAAGGCAATCCTTCAAGATCCTTACGGTACTGGCAACCCCACGGAGGAACGGGGAGCTCCGCCAGGAGTATGGAAGAGGTGTCTTTATGTAACTCATGTCAGGCAAAGACAAGTGGGGAAATATGTATGTCAAACTGGCATTTGCCAATATATGTATTATTTCCATGTATACCTTTTTGGTGCCGTATCTCAGTGATACAAAAATTTTCAAGCAGTGACTCAATTTAGCTTATGTTCCTTACAGTACTCAAAATATTTTAACAAATATAAAAATTATAAAACATCCAATTTCATCTTGATTTGGGATTAAATTTCTCTTTTTGGTCAGTCCTATTATGATGTAACTAAATTGATTTCCATGTACTAAAAAATAAATATGCAATGGTAGCATGCGCAAAAGCTAATCTGCTGAGAAAGCTTGTCTTTTCATTTGAATGACAGAATTTCAAGTTTTCCATTTGTTAAAAAGAAGGACCATGTGAGAATATCTGAAAGGTGTTTGGGGAGACTGAGATCACTGCTGCTGATCTCTGGGTTCAGAGACAGTTCAGTTCCCCAGGTCCATCTCCAGGGATGAGGGACATCAGTATTTCACTGGAGCATGCTAAAAGGCCAGACTCAGTGTACCTCATGTGCAGTCTCATGTGTTAGTCTGACACTGCTATTGGGGAGCTCGGACACCTCCAACACCCTGTATTTTAAAGCAGAGGTATTCTGATCTATTTTTCCTGTTTCATTGAGTTTAGCATCCACCCACAGAAGATGCAACATTGTCCATAACGGGAGCCTTTAGTTCTTCCATATATCAATTACGATTTAAAAACTAAATTATTTGGCACTGATAGAAAAGGTTTCCTGAGCACTAGCTCTGTATCTGAAGCACAGCGGGTAGTTGTATCAGGGGCACTCAGGTTGCACTGGCACACATGACGCTGTGGGCTAAGGTGTCAGTAATGCTGATGGTAATACCGAGATGCAGGGGGGAGTGAAAAACAGCACTGTATACATCAATGTACCCCACAGAATACCATAGGGGTGCTGATTGCTAATGGATTTGGTTCTGCTTAAGTTTAACTTTGGCCTTCGGAGCTTTCTGTGTCAGTACAAATGCCCTGAGCTTTTAGACCTGATAAATTCTCATTTAAAATTAAATACTGAATGTTACTCCTTGCAAACTACAAAGCAATTTGTTGTCCTTTTTGAGTATGTGGGTCCTCAGCTCTAATCTGGATAGCTCTGCTCATGGACATTCAGAAGAATTAATACAAATATAATGTAAATGTAGTGTAGCTCTTGAGCTTCGCATTCATTTATACAGATCCCAAGTTAGCATAAGTTTGCTGGTTTGAAGAGGGGCCAGCGTGGTTATGTATAGTACTTAGCCAAAAAGGATGTAGTGACTCCAGCCTTCTGATTACATACCAAAAGCTGAAGTGCCTTTTGCCTTTGAAGATGCTTGTTGCTGTATCCAGACAGGCTGCAAGTGTCATTTTTTTGTTCAGAAGCATCATGGCTGTATTATTTTCACCTGTGCTACTGGGCTTTTTTTTTTAGTTTAAGAAATACTATTACAAGAAAATCTCCCTTTGCTTAAGTGTTCCTCAGAAATCATATTGCTGAGGACACTTGCATTTTGAATAGAGAATGTCATTTTTGTCCTCTGTGAGAATCGCTTGCAGTAAAACTACTGTGATAGTACATCTCTGCTGCTTCTGTAGCTCTGCCCGCTGCATCAAACGAGATGTCAGAGCATGAGCAAGAGTCTCTAGCTCTCTCAGGCACCCAGCTGGGAATATGCCACCTCTCTGTAGCAGGTTTTCCTTATACAATGAATAATGTGCCTACTTTTGAAGAGTAAAGCAGGAACTGAGGAGAAGCAGAACTTTCAGCTCAAGTAAAGCGAGGACTGAACAGTGCCTAGATGCTATGCAGAAGGCCTGTGGGACCAAAGTGTGATTAGACCTTCTGCAGGAGCAGGAAGATGACAGTTTGAAGGGAGCTTCTTCCTCCTCTTCCTTCTCCCCATTCCCCTTAGATTTTTTCTCAGGAAAACAGGCAGTTCAGTCACAGTCCCTGTGGTGGGGGGTGAGATAGCCAGCCTGAGGCCCCTTTGGAGTGGCAAGGTTTCCTCCCTCCTATAAAGTGGTCTGTTCTTCCACGGCCTGATGCAGGTCATGTTGTTATTTTCCTGTTTGTCCTCTGTTACTCAACTTGACAGATACAACAGTGAGTACTCAGAACTGACCTGGTTAAAAAAGGGGAAAATAGTTTAAAGCTCCTGAGCTGTGTAACTAAGAAATCCCGTCTTAGCAACTGCTCTTACAAGAGGAGTCTTAAAGGTTTGCTTAAATGGCATCACTTTCAAATACGGTCTCTATCAAGTGGATAGGAAGGGGGTGTATATATAGAGAGATATGTGTATGTGTGCATATATATATATATATATATAAAAAAAATAGAACATATAAGTGAATAATAAAAGTAGCTCCAAAAAGGGCAGAGAAGGCATAAATTCAGTTTGACATCTCAACCATAAACAGAATTAAAAAGGGGGACTCTAAAATGAAGATGGCAATACAGGTAATATAAATAATGTATAAATAAGGAGTGCTTTCTTCTGCCACATCAATCTTTGTACTAAAGTAAAAACTTGATTCACACTATTGAAAAAACTGTATATAACCTGGTTTTATTATTTATATGCATAATGTTTGCTTTTGCAGATTACTGTAATACATGCACAGATTTACTCGTTCAATTAACACTGAATGTTGCTTGCTTTATTGCCATCTGTGTAAACTGTTTGCTTTTTTGTCATTACAAGCTTATGTAGATTGAGGACTTTTTTAAGGCTAATGACTTAGAAAAGTGATTTCCTGGTATTTGAGGGAGTTTAAATGGCAGAGAATAGGAAAACTAAAATACTTTATGTAGCCATGATTGCATTCAGCATATATTTAAACAGATTGACTTACGTATCATGTCTTGTTTCTTTAATCAAACCAATTATTATTCACATTTATAATCTGATACAATTAGGGTGCTTAATGCTGTGCAAATAACTATCAAATACAATCCCACTTCCACAGGGCTTTCAAGCTAGTTCAGAGGAGAGACAAAACTGTTTATAGGTGCACAATCAACCAAACGATGGTATACAATGAAGCAGGTGTATGACATCCTCTTTCTAGTCAGGCTGAATAGGGAAACAAGTAAATGTACTCTGTTTTAATAACTGCTCAGTAATAGAAATGATGCCACAAATAATTTCAGCAGACATTTTAGGAGCAGAAGTTGAGCCATGTGAACTGACAGAGTTTCTAAAGCATCCAAGTGCAAAGGGAACAGTGTTGTATGGAGCCTGGATTATGCAAGTGTAGCAAGCAAGAAAGAAGAAAGTCATAGAAGCTGGAAGTAAAGCATTGGCAACGTGCCTTGAGAGGAAGCCCACATAGTGCAGAGCCCTTTCTGGAAAGAGAATTGAAACCCTGGGCAAAAAACTTGTTCTCACCGTGATCCTGTTGCTTCATGGAAACAGGATCTTGATGGAACTGCACTGATTGTTTAAAAAGTTCATACTAAAAAAAATCTACTCTTCTAATGCAAGGATCTTGCTATCTTTCTTGTATTCCCTATTTATGGAGGGAAAAAAGGAAGCAATAGCTGAAATTTTGCCAAAGAGAATACATTTTTTTGTATAGCCCCCAATGGACAAGGTACTGTGAACATCTTGTATCTTGTTGCCAAGCAAAGTTTTGRTTTACAGTCGTGTGAGATGCAGTTCTTTATATCTGCTCTCCGAATGGGTACGGTTAGGTGCAGAGACTGTGTGGTGCTTACAGCCACAGAGCAAAACTGTCAGATCAGGGAACTGAACTTGCAGGCTAAGTTGTGGTCCTCTGCCCATGCCGGGGATGATGCCAGGACTGATGCCAGCTCCCAGAATGATTTTCATGTGTTTCATGGGATGCCCTACTTGTGGAAAAATATTCTGTGGAGTTCTGCAGTGGAGAATTTTCACACTAAAAACAACTGTACTACTGGCTGTAGCTGGTGGTAGGGTAGCAATAGGGTTGGGTGACTGCATCAGGACTGCGCAGCTTACAAGACGGTGAAACATTTGGTTCCTCCAGGATGAATTTCCTCCCCCCTCTTGAATGTAGTGAACTTGGCGTCCTCCTGAAGAGAAGGGTTTATCTCAGCTGCACCCTGCTCCCCCTCTAGCAGTGATTGTCCCTTCCTTATCCTAGTTTGCTCTCCTCCATCACTCACAACACATGTGCCTTCCGTGCGCGCACGGCATGCAGTGTTAAATTCTGGTCATGCCGAGTGGGTAGAAGTGGGTGAGTTGCTGTTGTGCTGGAACAGATGGCGTCTGCAGTGCAGCCACCAGTTATCTGCATGTGTTGTAGGTGGTTGCTAAAGGAAAAGGGGATAATTTAGAGGTTTTGTTGAAAAGCTTTGTTAGTTTTCTCTTATTTATCGGGGGTGGAACAATTAGAAAGCTGAGGTCAGTTTGTTTTTTTTCAGTGGCCGGTGGTTGTCAGTTGTTTGGTTTATTTAGATGAGGGGATCTTGGTGCATTGGGCCAAGGTAACGTGACGGGGATGGTGAAGAGGAGAGGAATTTAACTGATTATTTTCTGTCTCTTGATAACTTGCAAGCAGCCAGATTTCTGGACCACGGTCCACAACTACCAGGTGTTCTTATCCTCCGCTGTTATGTCCCCATCACTTATTGCAACCAAGACCCCCACTGAGGTGGCCTGCCGCTCGCACCTCCCCAGGCTGCTGTCACAGCCTGCAAGCTGGCCCCTTTCCCTCACAGTGAAAAGCCTGCAACCACCCACCAGGTTTCTCCTTCCTTGGATCCCCGAAGTCTCTCGGCCTCCTGCCTCTCGCCTGAACTTCCCCAGGCCCACGTGTTCCTCCTCAGGCAGCTGCACTGCTCAGAGGCTCTTTCACCAGCCCCTGGCACAGCGACCGCCTGGTCCCTGCCCCAGGGGCTGGCGTGCTGTGCCCCTGTCCTTGGAGACCCCCCTCTCCATCAGGGGATGATTTAAAGAAGGTGCAAAGGAGCCATTGAGGGCAAATCACCCCAAGGGCGTTGGTGACCTGTAATGGGCCAATCCTGCCCCCTGGATTCCTGGCCCTCTGTTGGGTTTTGGGATGTTTTGGATGTGTCCCATGAGATCCCAGTCAACTCATCTGTGCTAATGGTTTTCCTTTAGGAAGGGGGCATCACAGGTTGGTTGGCTTGGTATAGGTTTTTTAAGAAGTTTTTTTCTGTAGTCATAA
The DNA here is from genome assembly GCA_030449065.1 of Oceanodroma leucorhoa. NCBI lineage: Eukaryota > Metazoa > Chordata > Aves > Procellariiformes > Oceanodroma > Oceanodroma leucorhoa. The sequence goes on from JASVER010000105.1 coordinate 352,495, forward strand.
TGAATATCTTGATAAAAGTACTTTTTGTTGCAGTGTTTCTTTTGTGGTGGCTATGTTTTTTTAGCTAAAGAGATTTTAATCTACATGAGGGAAGACCTGGCAAAACTTGGAGGAGGAGGTAGAGTATTCATGTCCAACAGCTTGTGAACAATTTTTTTTGTACAAAACAAGTTGCAGATGTCCCTTGAAGACCCATGGTACTGACAGTGGGCACTGAATTCCCTTGTTCAGTTGTGCAGCGAAGAGTCTGACTTCTTGGGAGTTGCAACCCAAGCTTTACGGCCTTCTCAGTAACATCGTGCTGTGAACTCCTGTCTAATAAAATTAGAAGATAATTCACATATGTCATACAGTTCACAGCTTAATTTTTCATGCTGAGTGGTGTAAGGTATTTATCAACTGGTTTAATAGATGAGATCTCTGCCTGCACCTCCCCACGCTCTGCTGCGTGTGGATGGAGGCTGACAACTCTGCCTTTATAAAAGCGTTCCTTGCTCAACCCCATGACTAATGCAGATAATTATTTTTAAAACAGTTCTGGATGCCACTGTACTGCACTTTCATGTGCATGCAGAAATGTGTATTTACATTCATCTGGCATTTGTGAACCCCAGGGTGCCATGTAAATCTTACTCTTACCGTGTGGCTTAAAGAAATACTTTGTAGGGCTAGTCTCACAGTGGGGAGCCAGCTCATGTCGTCTGGATACCCAAAGATACAAAACAGTGAACGTAAAATAAATAAATAAAGATAAACCTTAAAGAGATCTCATTTCATGGCATGTTATTAAACTCCTGTATTCCCGAAGACCCTCGAGGTTGGTCCGTTTCACACGGTGACCAATTATTTCTCCTTTCCAAACCTAGCTGAATGTGAAACAAAAAACCCCACCTCAAAACCAAAACAACAGGGGGAAAAAAAAAATCACACAAAAAAAACCCAAAACCCAAGCCTCTCTTAGATTTTACATTCTGCCATGACAATGGGTTAAAAACTAGATTGATTTGACGTGATTGTTTTTAATGGGTTGGTGATGGTGGTTGCTTGTATCTTGGTTGCTTACTGCATGTTCACATACAATTAGATAATTTGTTCCAGTGCTTTTCCAGGAATTGGAATTGAAGCCACTTGCTCTATTATTCTTGGACATTTCAGTCATTTTTTAAAGTTTAACATCTTGCTTGTCTCTTTTCCCATTATCCAGTGCCATTTTTTCTCCAAGTGCTCAACAAAAACTTCTAGCGGTTCTGACGTGTTCCCCCGCAGGCTGACGAGCACCCTGGGTGCATTTCCTCAGGTCTAGCCAGTTAAATAAGCTTAGGTGTTTTCTCCCTTACCAGACTACTCTTTGGCTTGCTCCTTTTCTGGTATCATCTTAGCTCTTCCACCCCTTCCCTGGACGTTATTCTTCTGCCCATCCATGTCCTAGCTGGATCCTTTTCAGTGAATACTAAAGCAAAGCAGCATTAATTGCTCTGATCCTCAGTGCCAGCTGCTCCCTTCCCAGTGAGAAGTGATTGTTATTGTCTTGCTAATATATTAATTTACATACTTTCCTGTTGATGTTGCTGTTCTCTGGGTTTGTTCTGTGTCTTTGGCCTTTGATTTTACCCTTATAAATTCATGTTCTTCTGTCATGCTTCTCCTGAATAACTTGCCCTATTTCCCACTTTTCTTCTTCTCAAGCTTCAGGCTGTTGCAGAGCTCCTGACAGAGCCGAGTTGCTCTCCTGCCATGCTTCCTCCACGCTGGCATAGCATGTGTGTGTGCTTTTAATACTGCTTCTTTAGAGACCTACCCATCCTCTGAAATGCCCTCTTCCCTTTAACTTTCCAGAAAATCATTGCCATCGTATCCCAAGAAGCTCTTGAGCCTCTTGCCTCATACCTTTCTCTGGGGAAAGGAAAAGGCTACCAAAGTCTCCAACTAATGGCTTAAAAACACATTTTAAAAAAAGAAAGAAAATAAATTGAAACTGTCTACCTAATGTTCCTTGTTACATGACCTGCAGCAGACCTCTCGTGTGTCCCATGCTGCTTCTTTCATTTTCATTATGAAGTAGAGACTTCTAAGTTTATCCTCGTGACCTGTCAAAATAAAGTAATAAAAATAAATAAGTCATTGATAGACCAAACTAATTAATTTTTTCTTGTTAGCCCTTCCTAAACAGCTATAAACTTATTTCATAATAGTCCAGTCACATGTGTCACCTAACAAGCTTTTGGTATTGTAATTACTTTCTAATTAATGACTTCAGTTCCTTTTCAACTGGTCTATTTGTTTTTTAAAGGAAAGTTTTCCACAGGGTGTTTTTATTTTTAAAATAATTTTTTTAAAAAGTAAGTTTTGCTAAAAACCTTCTCATTTCATGGAGATTCATTTTTATGGTCAAATTTATTCTAGGAAAGTTGTTCGCTTTCTTTCCACTCTTAGTGCACACACGATCTGGAGCATGGAGGGAGTCTGATCCAAAGGGTTGGGAGAAGCATCTGTGTGTGCCAGTGAGGCAGGGAAAGCATGTTTGTGTCAGTGGTAAGCAGACTGTTTTGGGAAAGAGGAGGGATGGGACATCCTTCCTGAATACCCCCAAGCTCTGCCTGTATTTAAAAAAAAAAAAAAAAAAAAAAAAAACACACAAAAAAAAACACCAAAAAAAACCCAAACAAACAAACAAAGTTGGACTTGGTTCATTCATCCAGCCCTTTGAAGAAGCGCACAGTAGATGGCTTGACCTTCTCACCACCTGAGAGTCCCAGCCATTCTGAGTCCTAACGCTGCTGTAGCATAAGCTCGGTGGGTGACACCCGAGGAGGCTGCCGTGCTCCTTGGAGCACCTCTGCTGCTGCTTGCTGAGGACAGAGGAAGAAGTCCAACAGCCGACTGATGTGAGCACTAGCAATGCAGCTGGCGGAGAAGCACGAGCGAGCTGCTGCGTCTGGTCTTGACCATAACAGAGCATTTAGCTCGTAGCTGTGCCTGTTCTGAAGGCCGCCCAGCAGAGGTAAGAAGCGAAGCAGGCAGTTCTCCTGCATTTTCATTAACTACTTCTGTTTTGCAGCAACTGAGCATAAAAATCCAAAAGGTTTCTGAAGAAGGTTACTGTGAATTCAGGGAGTTATTTTCTTTTTCTTTGCAGCACGCAGCATTGATTAGCTAAAGTAAAATATGTCATCGTGACATTTTATCCCCTTCCTTGAAAATGGATTAAGGTAATTAGCAGGCTGGAGAAGCTGGTTGCCTCAGCTGCATGCTGCCTTGCCAGGAAGCCCAGAAAGATCTCTTGGCACTTTGGGCCTGCTTGGCTTTTACATGTGATTTTTTTCTGCACATCATTTTGTTAGTCCTAATGAATCTAGGAAGCATAAAGATGGATTTCTGCAGCCACTGTCCCTCTCTCTCAAGGAGGGAATTCCGTAGTGCATGCAGCGACCCTTTAACACACTGATACATCTTTTCTCCCTTCTGGTGATGAAGCCAGATGAGCAGCAGCGCAGCAGATCTGTGCACTAAAAATGACTTGCTGTCCAGCCCTGAGATCCACCTGGCCTGTCTGCCATTGATTCCTTCTGGATAGAACAGGAAGATTACTTTGCTTGCTGTTTTCAAAGTACAAGGTGGTATTATGAAAGCTGACCTAAATGGTTTCCATTGACATTTCCATTGGACAAATCGGGCTTTCACAGTTCTCGTGGATACTTCTCATTACGAAAAAGAATACATCCAATAAAAATAATGGTTTTTATTAGTCAATCCAGATGTCATAATGCTTCCTGAATTATATTTTAGGCTTTACCAGACAGCCTACCTTGCCTGACGTCACCCACGRGGAGCAGCAGTCTTCCTCCTCCCCTATGCCCGGTGAGGCATGCCTTGCGGGAGCCTGATCGGCAGCCCCAGCGTGCAGAAGAGACTGGGCTCAAAACTGACAAGCCACAGCTCTTATCAGGCCCTCGGTGGCACTTAGAGCTAAAACCACTCCAGTGTCATTCTTTTCATGCCCACTTTCATCTCATTTTCCATGAAAAATATTAACAATGCAACTTTTTTCATCAAATGTTTTCCCTTGGGCTAGAAATTCATTTTCTGTCCTCTTGAAATTCTTGTTTGTTAGAGCCCAGGGGAGGAATGCAATATCTGAGCCTGGGATACTGAAGCAGCACATGTACAATATTCTGACAAGCAATAGAAAAGTGAATCTATTATATTTGCATCTCACAGCAGCTGATGCTAATGTGCAAAGCTAAAATAAATCCAAGCGATATCATAGATTTATGATCAATACTTAAGCTAGTTGTTTACTTAGTAATCAGAAAGGCTAATGATGATTAGATCTGTCTGGAAATACGCTGGCCTGTAATAAGCAACATTTTTATCTCTTTGCATAAATGGTTTTGATCTGAAAGCACCGAAGGGCTTAAAAACTAAACAAAATCTTTCCTTCAAGCTGTATATATGCTCTGGATGCCTTAGAGACAGACTGTTGTGTTTTTTTTTAAACAGTAATAAGTGCCCTGGAAGCAAAGCCTGTTGGAACACTTCTGCAAACAGCAATTTGAAAGAGAAATGCAATGAATAGAGCTGATCCAGAGCAGCAGTTTCAGCCTGGCAATGGCCATTATCTGAATTAACTGCCAAACAGCGCACAGGCAGGGGTCCGTGTTCCTGGGTTTGTACAAGTGCTGAGAGGTTCCCCGGAGCCCGTACGAGGGAAGGGATGGCCTCTGTGTTCCCTCTCCTTCCCTCTTTCCTTTCCCCTCCTGGTTGGCCTCCCCATGATTTCTGAGGAGAGGTTTCTAGATGTTTGTGGTGTCTTGAGACAGCAGGAGTGCATGTGTATCCTGAGGTAGCAAATGGGGGGGGTCACAAAATCCGTTAGGGCTCCTTATTTTTCAGTCTCTGTGCAGTTTGTGCCCGAAACTAGAATAATGCTAAGGGAAACATCTGTAATTTGTAAGAGCAGGGAGATGAGCGGCTCCCACCACAGTGTGGTACCCATGCAAAAGGGTGCTCAAACTGCCCAGGTTACAATACGTGCTTAGGCAAGCGATTTCCTAACTGGTGGAGCTGGATGCCCATTTCCCAACTACAGATGGTGCCCAGGTTGATTCAGCAGCGCTTATGAAGGGGCTTGCTGGGGTTTAGTCCAGCCAACCCTCTGGCTAGAGAATGAAGAGAGGAGGGACCCGACCCTCTGGGGTGCAACAAGCAGCAAGGACAGGGACATCACCTCAATGAACGGCAGAAGAGGCTACCGAGAGGGTGCCTAAGCAATGCTGCCAGCAGGCACAGCCACTCGTGCTTTGAGGCTGGTCTGTCGCAGCCTTACTCTCCTGTGAAGCTAATCAGCATCAATCAGTGCTGGCAAGAGGCAGGGGAAGGCAGAAGGGGACACACTGGGCCAATTGCACCTGGTAAATGTCAGAAACCAGCCTGCTGTGAAATGATCAGAGATTAAAATGGCTATAAGCGTGAGGTGCTCGGGTTTGGTACTCAAGAGGATTGTTTCCTAGAGCAGAGGCTGCTGGAAAGGAAGGAAGAACTGGCACTCCAGGCGATATTGGGGATGTTGCTATGGCCACCGGGAAGCTCAGGAGAAGGAGGGGGGACATACGGGAGCACAGAATGTGGGCAACAAGGCAGCTGCAAGGTAAATCTCTATTAATCATTTTGGGAGCAGTTTTCTGCCAATTAGCAGCATGCAGCAGCCTAACATCCAGCTGAGGCTGTCCTGAAACCTCACCTATCGTTTTTCTGCACGTGAGCACAGCACCTATGCTGGTGGAGCAGAAGCGTAAAGGATTTTTTTTTTGCATGCATAGCCTGTGTCCTTGTCTGCTGTTGGATTGGTGAAAGGGAATTTAGTTAACAACAGAAGTGATAAAAATTTTTTTGCCTCCTTCGGTCCTCTGCAAGGTGCTGCCAGCCAGGCTGGTACAGTCTTCAGCTCCAGTGCACTGTGCTTGGATGTAGCTGGGTAAATGTTTTCCATTCCCATGTATTATTCACTGTAAGATTTGAATATTTTATCTAAAGCAGGTTCTTGACATTCATTTACATTCACTTTCTCTTCCTTCCCTTTTCCTCCCCCACAGCCCAGGGAACAAATAAGGTGAAAACATGAAGTCAGAATCCAAATCCATTCCTGCAAGCAAGGAGGGTGAGAGCTGCCGATGAAAGCTGGCTGTAATTGGAAACAACTGTTGTATGGAGAAAGGAGCGCTGGGATAGGTGTAAAAAGCTCTTGTGTTTGCTTCAGTGCTTAGAAATATGTAGATAATTTATTCCTGGGATGAGAGGTGGCACTGCTGGAGAAAGGGATGCAGGCAGAGAAAACATCCTCTCTGGGAAGTTTTCTTGCATTAAGTATTCTATAATCTCTATTTCTGCTGCATGTATCATTTTGGTACTTAACAGGGGACATACACTCAGCTTTAAGAAGAGTGGCTGAAAGGTGACACATTTTCCTACAGCTCAGCTTACAGCCAGTCACAGAAGAGAAGGCTCTGGGGAGACCTTATTGCAGCCTTTCAGCACTTAAAGGGGGCTTATAAGAAAGATGGAGACAGACTTTTTAGCAGGGCCTGTTGCGATAGGACAAGGGGTAATGGGTTTAAACTGAAAGGGGGTAGATTTAGACTAGATATAAGGAAGAAACTTTTTGCAATGAGGGTGGTGAAACACTGGAACAGGTTGTCCAGAGAGGTGGTAGATGCCCCATCCCTGGAAACGTTCAAGGTCAGGTTGGACGGGGCTCTGAGCAACCTGACCTAGTTGAAGATGTCCCTACTTATTGCAGGGGGGTTGGACTAGATGACCTTTAAAGGTCCCTTCCAACCCAAACCATCCTATGATTCTATATCTGCTGACTTTAGTGACTGCTGTTGCTCCTGTAGTGCTTGGGAGGGAACTCTGTCACCGGGATAGGAGCTAGATGCGCTGCTTGATCCCCTGTAATCATGAGAACTGCTGAGTGGTATATCCCTCTTGTTGTGCCAAATTGCCTTGTCACCTGTAATTGCAGGACCTTCCTTGGAGCAATGGGGATTCGCAGACAGCAGGTTTTACAGCTCTGCTGCAGGCTCTATCACTAACTGCGATGGTGTAACTTATTCAAGTGGAAGGCTAGGACAAGAAAATAACCCCTGGAAAGCCCTGCAAATGCCAGCTCTAATCAGAAAGCTGGTCATGGGCTCATCTCAAAGCTCTTACTTGGCTGGAAGCTGTGTCCTCAGGAAAGGAAGGGATCCTAGAGGCTACCTAATCTAACATGTGGCATCCCACATGCTTGTTTGTAGCCCTTGCTTATTTGTGGATCTGAGACTGCTCTCTGGAATCTCCTGTACTTGTTAGCTTGAAAGTACCATCCTGCCTGAGCCTTTGTAACAGCCTCTCAGCAAGTGCCCAGGGAAATTCCAGCACTGTGGAAGTCAAATGGCTTGAAAAAGTGAAGGGTTTTGTTGTGGGTCTTGGGCAGCCCCTTTATGTTCTTGTTAGTCAGGAGGTTCAGAATTGAAATGACCTGATTTGAGAAGCTGGGCTTCTTTCTCTTACTGGGACTGACGCTATTACACTATCAAAAAAGGAAACGTCAGCATTTCTGCAGTCCCCAGGACAGATTCGCCTCTGTTAGCAGATGTCACTGGTGGGTTTGCTAGCTCTGATGCAAATGGAGGAAACCCACCCCTCGCTCGGTCATCCCGTATGAAGGAACTGGTGCCATGGCAGACCTCTGCTCTTTGGGGCTTGTTCTCCTTTCAGAGACAGTGAGCATTTTAGGCTGCATAATTTTTCCATCTGTATTGTGCCAGCTGGACTCTCTGTTCCCTCCCCTCCCTTTTGGCACATTGCTGGGGACCAAGACTTGCTCTGTTTATGATTTCTATGAATAAGGTGGAGAGGTGTGGGCAGAAGTTGTTTCTTTGCCCATTTGTTTTTCTCATCTTCGTGACTTGTGCTGGGGCAGCTGGTCTTCTGGAGCATGCACAATCTTTAATTACAGCAGTTATCAAGTGTTTAGACTGTGAGAAGGTCAGCTCACTGCTGAAGAACCTAACCAGTCTTTGGGTTTTCTTTAACTGATGCAGCGCCAACCACTCTTTGGTAGCGGAGGTGGGCACTTGCAGGAAATAACTCATCAGTAACTTTTGAGTGCTTGTATCACCCTCTTCCACTCAGCATCTCCTCTGGTCCCACTATTTCTCCCAGGCACTACTAATTTCTTCTTTTCTGATTTTTTAGGTCTTCCTTCTCCCAGCAGACCCAAAAGTAGTTCAGCACAACGTGCTACCGCTCTGTGCTCGCCTGTAAATTCACGGCACTGAACAGTAAGCAGCTGCACGCAGAGTGAAACGCAGAGCCTCGGTCCAGCTCCCGAGTGCTGAGGGGTGTGATTGTGTGGGTTTTTCTGGTTACAAACTCTTTCACTCCCAAGCTGCCTTCATATTGCAGCTGTACAAGTGACTACAACCTTTGCTGTATAACATCTTAATTTTTTGAATTGGAAAGGATTGCAATGAAAAGTTTTAATGTTGCAATGGCTTTTTGTTGTGGTTTAACCCGGTAGGCAGCTAAACACCACACAGCCGTTCACTCATTCCCCCCGCAGCGGGATGGGGGAGAGAATTGAAAAAAAAAAGGTAAAACTCGTGGGTTGAGATGAAGACAATTTAATTGGACAGAAAAAAAAAAAGGGAAAATAATAATAATGATAAAAGAATATGCAAAATAAGTGATGCACGATGCAATTGCTCACCACCTGCTGACCGATGCCCAGCCAGTTCCCAAGCAGCAGACCCCCGACCAGCTTTTCCCCTGTTTATATGCTGAGCATGACGTCATATGGTATGGGATATCCCTTTGGTCAGTTGGGGTCAGCTGTCCCGGCTGTGTCCCCTCCCAGCTTCTTGTGCACCCCCAGCCTACTCGCTGGTGGGGCGGGGTGAGAAGCAGAAAAGCCCTTGACTCTGTGTAAGCACTGCTCAGCAATAACGAAAACATCCCTGTTTTATCAACATTATTCTCATCCTAAATCCAAAACACAGCACTATACCAGCTACTGGTAAGAAAATTAACTCTATCCCAGGCAAAACCAGGACACCTTTCTTCCACAGAAGTGCAAATAACCTCCTGGAGGCAGAGGAAAGGTAACGCATGGCAGAATTACAACGCTGGTATGTTGTCCTTCTTCAGGCCCAGGTAAATGTAGGCGGTTCATGTAAATGTTCCAGCATTTCCACTTGAAAAAAACTTCTCCTTTTCTTCCTGGCACTGGGCCAAATTATAGCAAACTTCTGGATCAGCTTTCTACCAAAGCAAGCTGGAGTATCAGCTGCTCAAAGCCCATCTTCTTTTATTTATATGCATTTCCTAGCTTTAGAGCAAAGGTCATCTGAAGCAGTGAACAAAGGAACTCCTTCTCAAAGAAAGTTCATCCTTATGAGCCCAGAGTTGTGGTCTTGCAGATTTTCTCTCTAAATACAGGGAATAAACCTCAGAGCAAACTCCCAGCCTCATACCACAATTTCTCTCAAAATAAGACTCCTTTATTTAAAAAAAAAGGGGGGGGGGGGGAAGGGGGCAAAAAAAAAAAAGCCCCAATCCCTAACACTACAATATTTTTTTGAAGATTAAAAACTTGCTCAGAAGAAACAGACAGTCTAACAGGGCCCCCTAGTGATACCACCAGTGCCAAGGCACAGCAAGGGCCACGGCAGGTCCCAGCCTAACCACCAATCTGCTCCAGGCAGCAGAAGAGGAAGGGAGAAAGACACACTGGTGCCTACATTCTCAGGCACACTGGGGTCCCCATCTGAAACTGGGCTCGTAGGTCTTTTTACAGCACCTAGCACGACTGGGGCACCTGGTCTGGATGGATTCACACTGTTTCTAGAGAGAGGAACCCAATCATGGGGGTTGTGAAAGAGCCTGCACCAGATCCCACTTCTTCCAAAGCCCAAGATATTACCTTCTCTGCAAGGGAAAGTTCCCGTATTGCTCCAAGGCAAAATTATGACTAAAACCATTTGCTTTTAAGCTTTTTTTTCCTTTTTTTTAAGGCTATCTGGCAAGTCATGTCACTTCTTTATTGCTTTTTGCTGCCTGATTTCTATGTGCTTTTAAGGGCTGTGTAGTTAGCATACTGCAAGGCTGCACCTTCGCATAAAAAGCCTGGCATTTAGCGAAGCTTGAAGGAGAGCCTTTTATTTCTCCTATCTATTTCCCTACAGCCAGATGCACCTCGTCTCCTGACTCGTAAAACAGTAAGTGCGATAGCATTCATGCCCGAGGAAGCAAGCAAAAGCCTTGAGAGTTGAAATATTGAGCAGATTCGCTGGTTTCTTGCAGAACCAGCCCACAGGCTGTTTAGCCGGACACTGTGGTCACCTTTTGCAGGAATACCTGCGGGTAAAATCATCTTGCCTGCTCACCCTGCAAGCATTTGTTGGGGTGCAGTTATGGGCCCATGTAATGTGTTAGATGGGGATAGGCCATGAGGTTTTAATCTTTGCAGAAGTTGGCAAATTGGTCTATCAGAGCTTTAATATATATTTTCTGTTAGAAAAGAGCTGGGTCAGGTCAGCCGAGGCAATCTGTTTTGGCAGCCCACTGCTTCCTGGGACCATGGGAATGTGTGCATGTTTTCCAAGGAGCAAATTTGGTTTCAGCAATCATCTGATGAAGCACACACCTCATGTGCAAGCTGCCTTCATCTAGCATGAGCAAGGGGCTTGCAGCGTTTACGCTGAGACATGGTGGGGCTGTGCCAGAGGACCCTGCCACTCTGAAGGGTCTTGGGAGCTTTCTCAGGCATGCTAACGCTTGTCTTTTTACTGCTGATAGTATCTCACATCATTAATATAGGAAGGGCTTGATGAAAATTCATTCAACTTTCCTTGTGCCAGCTATTACATTCACTTTTTCTATGTCTTTCAGCTCAGACAATAGCATAGGCCTGTGTGTTTCATGTTTGCATATGACTTGTATAGATTTGCAAATGGAAAGGCACATGTATCCTAGGCTTTATTTGAACAAGCTTTTAATTACAGGGAAATTGAAATTAAACAGTCTTCAGAGTCTCTTGCTGCACAAGAAGGCAGAATCTCAAAAAGTCAGTTTCGCTCTGTGCTCTTACTCTGCCTGGTTGTGGAGGAATATTATGTTTGATCAGTCATTTTTCATTACTTAGGACAAAATTTCCATTAGTAAGCCTTTAAAAAGAATTGATTTTTTTTTTTTTTTTTTTTAAACTGAGTTTTGGTCCTAGAAAGACCTGGTAACATCCCTTCGGTTTCCTAATGCTGTGGGATGTGCTAGGTCACTATCCGTTTTGTAGGACAATGAAATGGCAGGGGTGGATGCCGCCCAATTCGCCCCAGACCAGTCCAACAGCCGTGTCAGGCAAATCACCTGGACCCTGACTCTGTGGCCCGCTCTACAAGCTTGAGCAAGACTCTGGATCATGAACAGTATGCACAAGTCTCATCAAGACCCCCAGAGAATAACTTTTTCTCACGCTCTCCTGGAGAATTATGCATCTGGCCAGCTGTTGTCTTGTATGTGCTGTACTAAACATGATATATGCTTTTGTTTTCTGTCTCTTGTGTGAATTGTTGCATCTGGGCTCTGGGATCTCAGAGTTATCTGAACAAGTCCCAGGTGTGGTGCCGAGGGAACTTCTGACCTCAGATGCTGCACGGCTGAAAAACAACATGAATCACAACTTCTCCCATTAAGGGTTTTTACTGGGGCACCCAACATACAGTATTCACAATATTCTAAAAGCCAGTATAATAATCCAGATGTGTGATCCCAGATCAACTTCAGACGTTTTGTATCAGAACAGCTTAAGCTTATTACTTTTTCCTCAATTCATTCAGCTCTACTTGTCTTAATTAGGCATACTTGCAAGCACTGAATTTGATATTTAGTTGACTAAGTTCCACATAGCCTGATGGGCAGTAATGCAAATGTGGTGCATGGATCGTAAGCATCCCTGCTGAAGGAAGGATGGAAATGCAGCACGCCACAGCTATGAGAGGTAGGGAATCACCACATTTCTGGGGTACTGTCCACCTCCCAGGACCATACAGAGTTCAAACAGTAGTTAAGACCTATAACTTCCAAAGCAGAGAAGACCTTTGACTGTGTTACAAATTAACCGTGAAACATTTCCCTTTCAGGGGTTTCATTCACAAACCTCAGTGCTGCTTTTTCGGTGATAGTAGGAGATACTGCTCCTGGACTGCTGCTGTTTACGTAGGGAGACAAAGCCAAGCTGTTTGTGCCCGGGGATGTGCTGTGACGACCCAGCTCCCGCCGTCAGGGTCTGGCTGCACCGGGAGCGCAGAGGCGGCACTGCGTCGTGGGCTGCGGGCAGAGGAAAGTGGAACACAAATCCCTGTGAGACATCTTGGCATTGTCTCATAAATGAGCTACTGGACTTGGGCTCGAACACTTTGGATTAAATTTATTCACTCAAACACAATACCTTCCTTTCCCTTCCAGCAGGCAGCTGCTCCGTTTCTCCCACACCAGCACACCAGTGGGCCGATGAACGCAACCTTGTAATAAGAAGCTGCGCTGTGAATGCCGGTGGATGGGGTGAGGGACATACCCTACTCTGCTGCTGGTGTGCTTGCTAACTCCCCGGTAAAGGAGGAAGGTCAGCAGGCAGCGATGCCTGAAGCCTGCACAGGCAGCCTCATGGGCGGGCGCCTGGCTGGGTGTCGGGCAGGGACCCCCCGGCAGCAGGGGGGGGAGAGCTGTGACTCCTGTTGGCTGAGATGACATTTCCCCAGAGTGTCTATCCACCCATTCACCTCGTGTCCGTTCTCCCACTGGCACCTAGGAGGCCAAGCATTGGATATAGGTGCACGCAAAGGCTTCCCTGCAATTACTCCTATTGCCAGAGCAAAGGTTGGGGTTTTTGTCTGCCACAGTCTGAGATGATTAGAGAGACACAGATGATATCAGAGGTCTCTCTGCTAATGGATGGTGGTTTATGCTTTTCTGTTGGCTTCTGAAAGAAGCTTGAAGCTTTTTGACACCCAAAGAGATATAAGAGTGCCGCTCTGACGTCTTTCTGTTCCTCGGAGCTGTGATACCTTGAAAATAGGCTAACAAAGTCACACTAATTCTGCTTCTTATAATCAGATCGGCAGCCTTTCTTGCAAAGCTGCACATGCCATCTAATAAAAGCCTGAATGACCTTCATTAGGCCAAGATGGTTTTCTGCAGAAGTGATGCTAGGGGAATTGCAGGCTCTTCTTTGCATTTATAACGCAGCAGAGTTGTGATGTGGGATAGGATGTGCTATAGGCCACCCAGTGTGCTATATGACCCTGGGCTTGCAGGCAGGGCCCATCGGAGTGCAGCAAAACCAATATAATTTTCTTCACAGTCTGTCTGACCTGCTGCCCTGGGTACCACGTCAGCTGGCTTTGCCACCCAGCTAATTGCAGAGTTGCATCTTCTCCTCCTACGTTTCCTATTACGCACGGGAGATGCACTGCAGAGAGGGCACTGGGGGAGCAGCCCCCAGGTGAGGAACAGGGGAGCAGCAGGAGGTCAGCAGCACACGTACTGCTACCAGGAGTTTCTGACTCAGTCCTCGTGGGGCTGAGCAATTCATTTGCCCCATATAAACTGGGGAATGGCTTGTCACAGGGAAATGCTAACACCTAGAATATATGTCTGGGTTTATAAGCAGACAAATTTAAAGAAAATAAATCCTTTGAAGCAACTTGTCCAACCCATTCTGAATTTATGTGTATGTGTAAGGGTTGCTGGTTTCCCCTAGAGAGCCTCTTCTCTGCAGACTGATGTATTTGAAAAAGAAAAAAAAAAAAAAAAAACGAAACCCAACCCTAAACATAGTCAGCTTTAATATTCAGGAGGCAAAAGTATGCCCCTAGTCAAATCCGTGAGACACTTCCAGCTTACCAAGGCCTGCCTGGTACAGTGTACCAGAGTGTAAATTGTRGGGCCGGTGAGTGCACAGCGCAGCTCGATGTTCCTGATACTTGTCCCTGCTGTCTGCAGGTGACACCGTCGCCCCACCTCCTCCTTGTCCCTGTGCAGACATGCCTGACGGCTGCTAATTGAACCCAGGACTGCCCGAGAGCAGAGAGGCTGCGTGGGGGCCAGGGGTAGGCGTCCAGATAAGTAGCTGTGAGGACAAGGCTTGCAGGCAGTGGTTTGAGGGGGCGGTCAGGTCTCTCAGGTCTCGTGCTCAACACACAGTTTGTCCTCTGGTTTCCATCTCTTGGTCTCCTACTGAGACAAGTGACCCCTTCACCCCGTGAATGCTGCTGCATCTCGGTCACATTAGGAGATCACGTGCCACCCTCGTACCTGCCATCGGGACAGCCTGATGCTGCCACCCCTCTCCTACGCCTGCCTGGGGGACCCCCGGCCCCGGGCAGGGATGCCCCGGCCGGCCGGCAGCACAGCACAGCACGGCGCGGCACACCACGGCAGGCACCTCTGCGCCATGACCAAGTGTGGCCCTGCTGCCAGTGCCCGGGATGGGCTGAGCCCTGGATGCTGGCCCACGAGTCAGGGAAGGATTTTTCAAGCAGTATGTCAAAAGGAGCAGAGCTGTTTTTCCAAAGAAAAGAAACGATAGAAAGCGAGCAATAATTCAGTGGTTTGACCCTGCTCTGACTGCAAGTGGCTCCAACTCCCAGCGTTCAGAAGTGAAAAACTTTTTTTTCACAGGTCACAGAATAATTGCAAAGAAAAGAGCTTTTCTGCCGGCCCCAAGCAGGTGGGAGGGTGTTCATGCCTCAGTTGCCGTTCCCCTGCTATCACATCCAGCCGGGCAGCCCCATCTGGAAGCCAGTCAGAGGGAAAGGACTTGAAAGCGTCGGGTGTGTTCTTCTGGCAAAGAGAGCCAGCTCCCTGTCTCTTCAAGTGCTGCCCACGTAGAGTAATCACACCCTTCCACTCCCTCCTCTCACCACAAGGTCAACTCCAGGATGTGTCTCAAACCGAAGTTTTGTTTTCTCAGGTACAAATTAATAGTTTTTAATATGCTCATTCGAACTTCTACCCTTTTCTATTTGAATTTTACCTGAAATGCTTTCACACGCTGCTTTCACAACGCGGATATACAAAGGCTAAAACAGAAGATAGGAGGAAACAAATTTATCAGGAATCTGGTCTGAAATCACCTTTGTGGAAATAAACAACCAGATCAACAGCATTGCCCACAGCACTAAAAGATGTTAGCTCATTGCATTTGATGGAAAAGTGTTTTCATTCAGCCATTCAACAGAATGAGTCCGATGTCAATAAAAACAGTCATTTAGAAAATAACTTCCTTCACTATGTTTGGAAGCAGGTGTGCACACACATATACATGTGTGTGTTGACTGTATGCATACGCCTCACCACACCATTAATTAATTTTCTCACTGTCATATTAGCTCTTTGCCTCGTTTGCTAATTAATCAGCATCTGCAAATGTCATGAGCATGTTATTCATCTTTTCCAGGTCACTCATGCAAATGTTAAATGGGACCCATCCTAAAGAGGATTCCTCCCTGTAAACCTTTGTCGTATCTCCCTTGACCCAAGGTCTATAAACTTACCAGGCAGATGGCTGAACCTTCTCTATGCCCGTTACCTTTGTGGGTGAGATATGAAAGTAAATTCCTCTCTAAGTACCTTTCCCACATCTCTTCTTTCAGCATCCTGGGCCCTCTGAACCCTCCTGAGGCTGAAAGGGTAGCAGAAACTTTTGAGGCAGCATTGGTCCTTTACATTCCTCTGAAGACAGAGGACTGCACTTAAGTGCTTTTCAGGGTGAGGGCGTAAAGTATGCTGCAGCTACTCATAGAATTTGATTTCTTTAAAAATCTTGTGTTGTGTGCTGACAGCTACCCTTCCCAAACAAGGCCATTCTTTTATATGGTCAGCACTTAAAGCCACATGTAATAGTTACTGGGGTGGATCTTTTTAAAAGATGGACTAAATCGTCACAAAATCTGGTGGGACTCATACGGTTCTCCAGGGATACCTTCAAATTCTGCCTCAGCTATATTTCTCACAAGAAAGTAAACATAATTTGCATGATGAGGTAGATATTAGTAGAATACTTTTCTACCTTATTCTGTAACATTTTGTTTCCTTTTAGATTTTTTGTTTGGTTTTGGCTACTGATAGATTGTCCAGAGATTGTCACTAAATTGTCTATTAAAATGCATTGGTGTCTCTTCTGAATTGATGTACTCTATTCAGTACCTAGCAGCATTTGGAAACAGTTCAAATTGCATATATATTTTATCTGACAACATGTTGTCTGGTTTTCCACCTTACTTCCATTCCTTCTGGAGTACACACAGGGTAGCTCAGTGTCATCAGCAAATCTTGGAAATGAAACTTAATTTCAGCTAATGGAGAACTGTTTATGGACCTTGGTGTATTCCAGCCTTCTTTTTTTTTTAAACATTCATCTAATAGTTAATTGAGAACAATACAGCTTCAGTTTTAAGCCAGTGTTTAAGCACTAATGACAAACTATGAAGGCATGCCCCGCATAGCTCTGTTACCCTCTGTACCCATGAACCCTGGTCCCACCCAAAAGACTCAAACGTTCCTTGAGTGGGAGCCATCTCCTGTGCTGATGGACAGGCTGCTGGGACTCCCTTGTTCCTGGGGCCTGGTTTTACTGTTGCACAAAACACAAAGATTTCAAAACCAGCTTAAGAAATATTTCTGTTATTTTTCTAACTCTTAAGCCAGTGGCCTAGGACTTCGCCTATATTGCAAATACCAAAGAGCTGATTAAAAAGCTACGGACTCTCCTGACCCCATAAGGAACACTTTGTAATCCCATTCTTATGGAGGTGTTAGTTTCTCTTGAGCTATGAAGATTTATGGATACAAGAGGATAATGTTTTCTTTGTGGACCAAAAGCTGTATATTTTTTTGCAGGAGTCAAAAGTTCCTTTGGGGCTTATTGTATGCCTTAGGTATGGGTTTTGTCACTATGATCAGCTTTACGCTGGTGGTACATGTCATTGGCTGTGACAGGCCCCACTGCTGTGCACACATCTAGCATCTTGCTGTGATTGCACGGTTCTTTCTCTTCCTGCCCTTTCTTCAAACCAGTTGGTGTCTCTTTCCCTTGAGCTACCGCAGGGTGTCCACACAGGCTCGTCTGTTTTTTCCGCTTTGCTGATGGTCTTCAAATTTCTTTTAGTGTTTCTTTTTCCTGGTGGAAGTGCTAGATCAGTAAGACCTAAGCTCTTGTTTTGATGCCAACAATTCCTGGCTGAACAGTTTGTGTTTTGACACACCTCTCTCTTTAAAGTATTCAAGGCCACATATCTGAGGTGTGTGACTCATAGATATCCTCTCTGAAGCTTACATTGAAAATTTGTGGAGTGCATGCTCAACTGAAAGGGCACTTTTCTGGAGTCTACCTTTGAAAGGAAAAGATGTGAATGCTCTCTGGTAAATGGAAACTGCCCCGCAAGTAGAAAAATACGCCTGAGTCACTGTGATGCAAAGATAGCTGCTACCTTTTTTCTTCTGTTCCTCTTAAGGGACTCAAGACACAGTAATTTGTGTACGTTGATTAATTAGTAACTGTGCAAGTTACTACAGTTCTCAAATGGAGAACTGGCTATGAATGCTCAAACAAGCATGATAAAGGATTGTAACAGAGGTATCTGCAATATAGTCATGTAATAACCTATTCTGTTTGAAACAAGGAATAATTTTTTTGGTAATGAGTTTACTGACAGAACGACATTTCCTATCTACATGTAGAAATTGATAAAAAGCAGTTTTCTTGGCTGTTTAATAATGCAAGGAAAACACTGGCAATGTGTCTGTGCATTCAGGTCAGAATTCCCCAACTCTGTTGTCTGTGTTTGGATACATATATAAAAATGCTCCCCTTTGGTGATGCAGAGAAGTCTCTGCAGATGAAAAACGCTCCAGTCTAAGACCTCCACTCTGGTGACCCAGCAAAATACTTTTGTAGTTCTCCAGACTTTGTGTCTTTGAGAAGAGATCTTCAGCTTTACCTCCATGTCCTCAGGTCACTTGTGGTGCAGATAGGCTAGTCCTGAACAAATTGTTGTTATACCAAAGTAGTTTGGTATAAAGCAAATTTCCTTGCTTGACTGGAGCAAAATGTACGTGCATGCTCAATGCATGCACATGTTGTCCTGAACTAATTGCCATCCTTATAGTGGTTCTGCTGTGAAACGGAGGAATGAGGAGGTTGACATAGACTGCCACTTTTACAGATGGGCTCTTCAGAGATAGCTCCCATGTTTGACAGCACATCAGGCAAGGTCGTCTTCATTTCAGCATGTATCTGAAATCCCTTTCCAAATACATGTAGTTGTTCATGTTTGGCCTGGTGGAAATGATCTGTGTTCCCTTCTGATGCAGTTAGCTGTACTCAGAGGGGAAAAAAGGGACAGAAAAGAGTGGGAAGCCTGCCCTTTCTATGCCTTGGATATGAAGTCCTGGGCACAGGGCACTTGCACTGCGGATGCCCTGCAAAACCCTCGATGACTGCCTTCTGGGTGCTGCACAGACCCTGGGGCTCAGGGGATCACTGCGAGCTGCCTGCTGGAGGGTAGCAGGAGGCAGACCTTGCTCACCCCTGTGCACCGCTGTTGTTCCACCCATAAAAGATCCCAATTCTTTGGGCTGTTCAAAGGGAGCTGCTCATAGGCAGGGAATCCAGCCGGTGCCGGACATTTCCTCTGGTCTCGGTGCCCAGTGCGCACAGCAGCACCATGGTCTCAGCAAGTTCTCAACCCCTGAGTCCCTGAGTTTTTCACCTTCAGCTATCAAGAGCTGGCCATTCACTTATCTAATCTCAAGCTTGTTTTCTGAAACTTACCTGTGTTGAAACATGGCTTTTATGTTAGGCTCTTGTTTGAACTATTTTGTACTGCTTTGGGAAAGGCTGGGACAGTCCTGGGTTGCTCTGCATTACTTTAGTGCAGTGCTGGTCGCCATACCCTGTTTTTTCTGGATGGGCTAGGAAAAGGTGGTGGCAGGTCTTACAAAACCTAAATCTTGCATCTTCTTTGGCTTCCCCTCCTGAGGATTAAATCACAGGAAGAACCCACAGTAAAGACTTTTGGACCAGAAGTCCAGTTTGTGCCATGTGTCTGTAGAGGCACATTCCTGAACCCTTTTTCAGCTGAAAACCATGAATAAAATAAGGAAAAGGAGAAAAAAAAAAAAGAAAAAAAAAGAAGGACACCCCCCCACCCCCCACCCCCCCCCGATTTTCTCAGCTGTATATTAACCTCTGAGCTGTTTACTTACACATGTAATATCTTG
Organism: Oceanodroma leucorhoa; assembly: GCA_030449065.1. Classification (NCBI taxonomy): domain Eukaryota; kingdom Metazoa; phylum Chordata; class Aves; order Procellariiformes; genus Oceanodroma; species Oceanodroma leucorhoa. The sequence goes on from JASVER010000105.1 coordinate 371,815, forward strand.
GGACCTGACTGTGCTGCAGTCATTGAACTTCATCTTAGGGATGAAATGAAAGTTGTTTTCATGAAAAATTTCTTTGACCTATCTACAGGCAAAGTCACTGCTGGCCTTTTTATCTTGTCTTCACATCCTGCTGAGATAGCAGTGCTGAAGCCAGAAGTTGTTGAAATGAAACGATCTGCTGTCTGTTTTGTCACCCTAAATGGACTGTGGAAAGGAAACATTTGAGGATGGTGACTCCAAAAAGTCATCCCAGCATTAGTTTCTGATGCTGGAGCGCCAGACATCTCTTAAAATCAGCTCTCATAGCCCTTGGAGATGATGTGTATGGCAGACAGAGCCAACTCCAACTTCTGTGTGCTTTGCTAGCAATACAAATACTTATTTTCTGTAAAATTTTGTCTAACTTTTTGGAATAAGTTTGCAGGGAGCAAATGACTAACAAATTTTTAATATTGTACAAGCTGAGCTGTGGTCGCTATTTGCTGCTGGTTCTGCTTTCAGCTGCATGAGCCATGGGAATAAATCAAACCTGTTTTGAAGAGGAATACACTCCTAGCCCTTAGATGTATAGAGAAACCTTTTACACACAAAGTATGCCTTGAGAATTGCTTGAGAGCACAAGTAGCAAAAAGTAGCACAGACTGGTGTGAAACATCCCATTCCTTATACCAAAGGAACGCAAGTGAAGCAACGTTATTTAGCATTAGAATTAACTAATGCTGACAGATGAAGCTAAAATAAAATTATCACCTACCACCAGAATATCTGAGATCTTAAAACATGATGTGTGTTGACTTCTTTGGAGTCATCTCTATCTGTCGAGCATTTTAAAGAATAGAGCTTCTTCATAAAGAAGAGGGGGGGCATATCTATTGTTCCTCCCCAGCAGCTTCTGTGTGTCACCAATTACATGTTAAAGGCCAGTTTTGCAACTAGTACAAACTAATGTTAACTCCCTTAATATTGGTGAAAATAATAAGACCATTCTGATTTATACCAGCAGGCTTTTATTTGTCCATTTCCACCAGATGAGCTAGTTCATAAGTATGGGTAGGGACCTTAACTTTTAAGGATTTGCATGGCACAAGCCATGAAGGCAACCCAGTTAGTGCTGCCAGAGGGGTGGCTTAGCCTGGGCAGCAAGCTGTACTCTTATGAGTACCCCACCGCTGTATCTCAGCCGTTGCCGCACAAACAGCATTGTGCCATGGAAATATTCGCAACAGCAAAATAGCGTGTTCTTTGTCCAGGCACCAGTGATTTACCAGCTTATAAATACAAACCTACCAGAATCCCACGGTAATAACAGTGGGCAGCTGAATTACTCCCAGCTGTGCGAGGAGAGTGAGCCCAACCAGCCACATAGGTAAGGATATGAAACCAGAAGGAAATTGGTCTTGGTGAATACCAGATTGGTCAAACTCCCCCCAAAAACTGACTCCCTTGATGAGGCAAAATATAGATTTCCTAAAATATGAAAGGAATGACTCGTTCTACCATCATTAGTGGCTGAAGGCAAATACTTATGAGATAGATTGAATTAACAAAACTACTACCTTTATAATGCTACGGTTGAAGGCTCTCCAGGGAAGGCACTGACTCATAAGACTACTGTTGCTCATCCTTTTCAGCCCGAGCAGGAGAACAACGTGCGCAGAGGTATGACACACGTTGCGTTTGAATCGCGAGCAAGTGGGGGAGGTACCATTGTTTCAGATACTAACCTCAGTGTCAAGAACAAATTGATATGCTGATCAATTCCAGGATTTTGAATGTGAATGTTTGCATTTGTCAAATAGGCAGCCTTATTTTCCATGAATTTTCAAATTCTCATCTTATTTCCCCTTTTTTTAAAAAGTGAAAGCTCATAAGTGGAGCTGAGCAAGGAACTTGGCAGAGGGGGAATTGATAGCTGGAAATATAAGAAATTAATGAAAATAATTCTCTTGCAGTTTCTTTTTGTTTAGTTTTTTACTTTAAAATGAAGGGAAAAAAACCCACCAGTTTGAGTCCAAAGAAGACCTTTTGTATGAAATCTGCTCTGTGAAGTTTTGGGGTTATTACACTATTTTTGGACCCATTTTCACCATTTATGTTAAAAGATGTTATGCACAGGTGAAAATATGAAAGGACTAAACCAAAATGTTTTATTGAGAAAGCCAAGACAAACTGGTTTAACTCTTTGAAATCCTTCCCCTAACCCCCTTGTTTTTGGCGAAAGGTGTTCATTTGATTTGCTCTGGATTTCTGGGTTGTTTTAGTCGAGATTTGTGTTTCTGGTTGATTTTATTATATGTCCACATCAATGCAGCCAGTGTCTAGTAACAAAGAAGAGAAAAATAAGGATCGATCTTCATAACTCTCAGAAGAATTTTCTAGAAACTTGTCCTTCTGCTTTCTAGTTAATTGAAATTTCCTTCCCTTGACTCACTACTTTCAAGGGCAAAACCAAAGGCCATCTTCTGGGCTCGGTTCCCGCATAGGAACGTGCATGGTAGTCGCTGCCTGGGAGTGTATTTCCTAAAGATCTCTCCTGGCTTTTTTCAAATATGGTTGTGATTTTTTTGTTTTGTTTAATCAACTCTTTTCTCATTGGTTTTATTTATGCAATTTAAGCATACACACAAATAGCAGTCTGTAAACTATAATCATGAAATTACCACATAACCAAATTTCCCCTAGTACTTAAGTGCATCCTTTCTGCTTCTCCTAAAGAAAAAAAAAAAGGACAAAAATACCCCCCCAAACCAACAAAGACTCATCAACCTTTAAAAAAAAAAAAGTATGTCTAGAAAATTGAAGCTCCTCCTATTCTTTTCCATTTGAGGGACTACACCTTTTCCTTCCCATAGTGGTATCTTACAGAAAGAAAGGTAATTCCTCAGGCAACCAGGTCAGATGGAGGACTTTGGGTAAAACCTACTTGTCATTATTGCTTGGAAATGTGCTGAAATTGCAGCAACACATCCTGTGATAAATTTTCAAGCAGTTGTGTCGTTGCTTCTCAATGCGTATCTACACAGATTCTTGACATGTGCAAAAATAGATAAATCAGGGGTAAAGAAATTGAAGTTTTTGCTGTCTGGTAATACATGGCTTAGAAAAAGATGAGGCATGCAACAGTGTCTGTGTGCATGGGAAATATTTATCTGCAGTTATATTTTAATTACCAACACACATGCATTTGTTAGAAGAGCTTTTTGCCTCAGGGCATGTGCAGAAGGCCCGAATACAGAGGTACCTTTCCCGACTGATCTTCCACCAGATGGAAGAAGGATTGTGTCCAGTGGCCTTTGACAAAATCTAGGAATACGCGCTCTGGACGTACATCACAGAAATGTGAAGGATCCTGGGGACAAGTGAAAGATTGGAACAGGACAATACAGCTTAGTGTGTGTTTCACAACACCGTGCCACTGCACTAACCCCTATGAGATACAGCCCATTACTCACTGCCTTACACCTGCTTTGAAACAAGGGTCTCAGTCCAGGACTCTATTGCACCATGCCCTTCTTAGTCATTTGCTGACATTTGGCTACTGGAAACCAAATGCATACCTTTTTATATTTGTATACATCCATATTCTCTGAACTAAAATGTGTTACCTTGAAAATGCTGCTGTTGTTAGTTTTTTATCTCTCCTTTGCACTTGATTCTGGAAAACATTCCCTAGTTCATTCAAGTCTACTATAAATCAGATGTTGTCTTAAAACTAACAGAAAATATTCTTGTTCAGAAGGAAATATTTAGGTGAAAATACAATGGCTGTAACATCACCCTCTATTCCCTTCACATTTTCAACTGATGCCTCCCAATGATGAGAAATGCAATATTATGTACGTTGCTTGCTGGGATTCTCAGTTTCTGGGTGTCATTTTTGAGTTAAGTGCTCCTTTGGTAATCCATGTTTAGCTGTATTTTTATCATGAAACCAGTGTCAAGAGAATGCAAGTCCCCAGCTAATGAAAATCTCCTGCTTTAACCTCTACTTGCTAGAGCAACTGAAAGCAGCACAATACAAATAATACACTTTTTTTACTGTTTAACATAGAAACTGTGTCATAATCCATGAGGTTTTTCTTTGAACCTTGTCCTAAAACTAAAAATAATCTGTAGTCAGAACAGAAGTTACAATTTTTACTCCTCTCTGTTTCTCCCCAGAGTGCAATGAGATGCTGTCTACTTACATATGAAAACCCAGGCCATCCCCTGGCCCAGGTGGCCGTACTTATTTGACTTAGGCCAATATGGACATCAAACCTTGTGATGAAAATACACACATCGCTTGTACTTCTGCAAAAACGTCCCTGCAGAGAACTGAAGCGATAAAGCTGAGCTCATCTAACATGCTCTGCTTAATAAGGGGCTCTGCTGCTTAGGAGCAGCGACATCTGTGTACTGTAGGGTAACTTTTATTCCCAGTCAGATCTTTAATATCCAGAACACACGTGCCTGCGTGGCATTGCAGTCAGTCTAGGAAATACTTCTGGATCTGACCTGGTTCTGCATCCCGCCCTGCTAGGCACCCAGAGACACGTTCCCTGTTTGCTTGGTCGGCTTTTGGCCAGTACACCTTAGGAGCCACCACACCGTGGTAGGGGGCCCAATCCTACCCAGAGGCTGCTGGGCAGCCAGCCCTGAGCTGTGCAAAGACCAGGGGTGAACATCATCCTCTCACCTGTCCCTCAGCAACTCCAGAGGTGGAGGCTCCGCAGCTCCCTTGCTCCAAGCAGCTCACACGTTCACACCTCTTAGTGTTGGGGGTTTGCTTGTAACGCTTTGCCCCAACAGCTGCTTGCACTTTTAGTGTGGKKGKTTTTTTTTTTTAAACAGTAGGAAAAAACCCCAGGAAATATTTTCTTGGTGTTTCACTTTTTATGACAACATTTACAACATTTTCTGCTGCAAATTTGTGCTGAGAAGGTTCTGCAAATGAATATTGCCTTAATGTGAACTCCTAACTTTTTCCCTGGGGGAAAATAATATGTTTTTCAAGATATTTTGTAGTCCTTTTCTTAATATTTTTCTCTAATGAAATCCAATGTAACCAGTTTTTATTTTCTGGATTGCCACTTCTCCTTTGTTACTGTCCTCTTTAGAGAGAAAAAAGGGGAACCAGACTGAGGTAGCGGTGAGGAGAAATAAAAAAGAAAAGTCTCTCACAGGGATAAGTTGTGCACTTTGAAATTGGTACATTTGGGAACCTTCAAAAAGGAAATGTTAAAGTATGTGATTTCCCACAACCCTTCTTCTGACAGTCTCTAATGAGGTGTTTTCAATAGCATTTTAAATTCAACCTATAGTGTATCACAGRAAGATAATTATCATTCTGATGTTTTAAATTGCTTCCCAGAAAGATTCAGGGGGGAATTCCAGGTGATCGTGCTTGTCTTTTTAGGGGTGAGTGGAGGACGGCAACTGGATTTTGCAGCAGCTCTTGCCATTTTCAGCAGGTTTTGCGTTAGGACGTGTTTCTAAAAACTGAACTATAGCAGGGAAGGTATTCCTCTTTGGTGTCATCTGGGTCAAACACAGATTTTGACCCTAGATCACTGTGATTAAGGAAGTTGAGAGACCTGAGCCCAGGTACCTCCCTCAAGCTTTCCTTTAAAAATTTGGTATCATGACGGCAGAGTGAATGTCAGCAGCTTTGGCTGGTGCCTTGTACTATGAGGACTAGTTTTAAAGTTTTCCTAAATCCAGTTATCCAGTTGCATTTATTTAAGTGCATGTAATAAATAGCTGCAAGAGGATTCTATTCACAAAGATCTTATGTGGACACAGATAAGGCAACATGAGCAATGTTCACTTCCGTATTATAGTCTTGTGTGTGTGTGTGTGTCTCTGTGTGTGTGTGTGTGTGTGTGTGTAAAACAAGAGTGGGAACTGGCAATTCTCTGTATTCACTCATAGATGGCACTAGGAATTCTTGGAATTCCTTTCTTTAGAAAGTAAGTAAAATCGTTTTTACTTTTCTGCCGATAGGTGGAACCAGCAATGTCTTCATTACTTATGGCCTGACAAAAGGAGCAATGCCTTCCTCTTCCTAGCTTCATTTAATTAAAAAGCAAAATGCAAATAAATAGTTCCCCGCATCCCAATTTTCCCACCAACACCTCTCAAAGAGCAACCCTCTCCCCTAAAATGATAAACGGTATTGAGTTTATTTCAATATACAGCCAGAGCAGGCTAGCAGAGGCAGAAGAAGGAATCAATGTGATTTAGCAGGCAGGATGCTGGCATTCTCCCTTTCCCACCTGATCAAACTGGAGAGCCAGATAGCTCATTTATCTCTCATTTTTATAAATCTATCTTTCCAATTGAAAGCAGACTTTGTATGTGGTGCAGCACAGTGACCATGCCGCATGCCAGCTGCTCTCAAGTGTTCGCTCCATCCTTATCAGTATTCTTGAAATAATGCTAAATGCATGAAAAGTAGGGCAAATGGTCTAATTTCATCACGTTTAAATTAGGTTATATTCACCTCTGATAGCTAAACTTAGATATTGGCCTCCTTAGTCTTCCAGCATTTTTATTTCCCATACAATGCAGATGTTGCTGTTTCAACTGGAAATGATCAAGTATGCAGGGCTGATGGCCTCCCAGATTGATATTACTGGAATGATGCACTTCAGGAGCAGGTGAATGAGGCACTGTCCAAAATGAAAGGAGGTACTGAGAGCCCCTGAAAGGGTGAATACATCTCTTATTAATGTACAGCAAGGACACCAGGATGAATGGGGCTGTGTGTATCTCCTCGCTTTTTGATGGGCTGAATGAATTAGGCAGGCTCAAAGGTTTATCAGTTCCCTTTCTTGGCTGAGTGAGTTTTTCCTTTGACAGAATAAGGGAAGAGACCCAAAAGTTATGAGCTGTGTTTTTCTCACCTCATGTTCCTCAGTTGCCTTTCAATGATGATATGTACCTCTGTGTGTCCATGAGGAAAAAAAAAAAAACCCTGAAATTTGAACAAGTGGGAAAATAATTCCTGTTTGTAAGAACTAGCAGAGCAACTCAGCAAGCCAGCACATTCTCAGATACTCTGCAGCATGGAAAAAAAACTCCTATCCAGCTATGTTCCCACTGTGTAGCTTAGTGGTGCTTAAACATTGAACACAGGGGCTTTATACACAGGACAATTTATAGATTGCCCACTGCTCCCTGCTACATATCCTTTTCTGTCTCCCAAGGGTCATGAATAGTACCAACGACAAGACTTTTTTGCACCTGCCTGCCTCACTGTGCAGGCAGGGCACGCGGGGATTTCCCAAGTTGCTCTCCAGTTGGGAAAACATTGCAAACCCTGAAACTGCTCGCTTGCATCCGCCTTGGCAAGCTCTCCTGTAGGGCCCTACCTGGGGGAAATGCCTTCTAGCAGTGGGAGCATTTCACTCCAAGCCAAAACAGTCCAGGCGAGTCTTCTCATGACACTAGTATTTCATTTTCAGCTAGGCCCCCAACATGTGTATCTGGGGGGAGAAGAAAGTGGCAAAAAAAGCTTTTTTCAATATAACTTTGGCACAGATGAATGTTTCAGTTTTATTTTTAAATACTCCTTACTTTCCTAAGAATGATTTTTTCTTGACAGCTTTTTTTGAGAGATACATTCTCTGTATTACCTTGACTTTTAGCACTATCCCTGTACCTGATGCCTCTAACAGTCATTTGCCCATTTTAATTGCCTATAGCAAAAAGAAGAAAAGGAATGAAAAGAAGAGTGAATAATATTGAGAAATAACTAGGAGTTTGCTTKTTTCTAAGGACAGTAAATCTGGTAGGCCAAAACATATCAATATACCCAACAAAAGGACCAACTCTGTGTACTAATGGCTAGAGTTTGTTAACTTTAACTTCAATAGCCTAATATTAGTTTGTTTGTGTAGGGTTTTTTTCTTTGTTTGCTTCATTTTTCTTCAGTCTGGACTTCTCTGCAGAGCTGCTGCAGAACTTTGCATTTTTGATAGTTAGAAACCTTTAATTTCCATCATGCTCATTTATGGTTACTTTATTCTTATTTTAACAGTATTTTTAGCTGGCTCTCTCCTCCTGGAATCTGTTTACTTTTCAGTGTGGAGCACTGAGCTGCTGATGTCCATTTGCAGTCTGAAGGTGCGTAGGATTATAAAGTAGTGTCTACCACATTACATTAAAGAAAAAGCTATTGTTTTCACATAGAGGAAAAAAAAAGCTTGTTCAGAGAACAGTTAGGAGTTACATGGTGAGAAGGTGCATCCTCAGGTAGCATATCGGTGCATCTCAGCACAAGTCTGTCCAGTCTGCTGGACACCCCAATGTTTGTGCTGCTCAGAGGACCACCACCCCTAAGCTAGTATACCGCTCTTGGACTATCTTCATCACAGTCATATCAGCAATGCAATATGTTTCCTTACAGGGATCACCCGAGAAGCAGTTTTCTGCTGTAGAGACTGCTGTAAAGACTGGATGGACAAAGGCTACCTCATCCCATGAAAAAAAGTTATATTAATTTCCTGTTCTACCCATCTAGAAATCTGCAGATTTAGCTCCAAAAAGTGAGAATATTTCTTAGCCCAGCACAGCCAACTACCTAGTAGTTAGCAAACTCATCTAAAGGGAAAATATCCAGGTTCAAGTCTCTACTCCGCCCTGCTACAGAGTCAGATTTAAACCCATTTATTGTCATTCAGTGAATAGCTACTTAGTGGTTCAAGTAGCATCCATCAGTCGCATTGGTTGTGCTCAGTAATCTCCCCCTGAGCGTGAATAACTTCGCTGTAAAATGTTTCCATTTGGAGGAATAATCATGAATAACTATGTTGTCAAAACAATCTCTGCTGGCGTCTGACGAGCGACCAAGGAGCTCTTAGACAAATGCGTGCAGGAGTGTGTGCGGGCTAGGGACATTAAGTGTCAGGTGTTGATAAACATTTTCTCTTGTAAGTCATGAGGAAAGCTGATTAAACGCCTGAACGTACAGCACGTGGAGTGCCCTCAGCTTCCTCTGAAGTCAAGGATAAGTGAGGGCGGCCTCGTGCTTCCCTGGTGGGGGGACACCAGCCCATGACAACTCATTGGTGCTCTTTGTACATGCAAAAAGAGCTGCAGGACAGCAGCTGCAGGAAAACTGCCTGAAGGTCAAGGAGGGCCTATGGTCACACAGTCCTTTGGCCAGATTCATGTTCATTCACGAGCCACGAGTCCACCTGAAATCAGTAAGAGCCCTCCCTGAGAAACCCTTGAGGACAAAGGCATGTCCCAGCTACTCAATATTACTGTCTTCACATAGACAATTTTTTTTCCCCCATTAAAATGCCACAGTAAGTAGTAATGCCAAGAAAAAAAAAACACTTCTGAATGAGGCAAGAGAAGAATGACTGGACTTTTTAGCTTTTATTTTTTGTTCATTGAACTTGAATTCAAAAGCTAAACAATTCTGGGGCAGAGAATGTTTGTATTATTAGCTGTTGTGTGAAGTGTGTTTTGACATCGATTCATTAGTACTTATATGAAAGTATGAGCTTCTGCATGCAATGTTTTAGAGACACACAGCTTAAAATCAGAGGTCTACTAGACCTTTTTTAAAAAACAATTATTACTGCAAATAATGTTTAACTGAAAGACATTAAAGGGAAAAAAGCACACTTTCAGTGTTTCACATTAAGTATTTCATTATTTTTTGTACAAAATTTCCAATTTGCGTCTCCCCGCAGTAGAGGAAAAGAACGTATTTTAAAGAATGGCAAAGCCCAGCTGGCACCGGGATGGACAAAGAGAAGAGAGAGACGCTTCCCAAACTCATTCCTCAGATTTTAATTTTAAGTTAACTGTACCCTTAAGAGAAAGAAAAGATCATTTGTTCCTGTACTAACGCTGCTCAACTGCTATAATGCAGCTAGAACAAATATGTAACCTGACCTGCTATCTCGTATGCATAAAAGAAACCCCGAAGTTACATAGTCCAAAGTCAAGCCAAGACATTGTCCCGAGTGTGGGTATTACTGCCCTGGTAAACAGAAACCAAGACTTTTGATAACCAGGAATATTGCTAAAGTAATAGAAGTTCATGGAAGCTGCAACCAAAGACAATTTAGATAGAGAATAATTAACCATGAAATGATGATCTCAGCCAAGAAAGAAGTGCCAAGATTCATTCAACTAATTTCAGAGGCTTTTTTCATGGTCATTAAAAAGATAGATAGGAGAAAAATGATCTTATCTTTCCTTTCTCCTCCCACTGTGCAAGAGAGTGATTGCTGTTACTTTCCGAGCCGATTTGTCAGTAATTACATTCATTGGTAAAAAGATAAAACAGTTTAGGGTATAAAAATGAAATAACAAGCCGGATTCGCTGGTGCCAGCTGTTCACAGCAATATCACAGGGAATTTGTGCACAAAGATCAAAGACTGGAAAGCCCCAGCAGCTGATGCCAGGGAGGTAGGTACAACATCATGTCTCTGTGACAGTACTCATCTTGCGGTCGAGCCTGACTTGACTTCTGCAGAACCACCTGGAAATTTCCCGGACTTTGAATCGACTGTGATTATTAATTTTTTTAATTTTTTTTTTCCATCTAGGTTGATCTGAAAATCACTCTGTGAAAGACTCTGTGATTAGACTTGTGGAAGTTAAATGTGTGTGTGGGTGCTCCAAACTATTCACAGTGGTCGTGGGCTGGAATAYAAGAGTGGGTGAAGTCTTTGCTGCAAAGGAAAAAGCATTTTAAAAATGGCAAATAACTTAAATAGAGACCATACCATCTTCAAACATTTTTTTTTATTTCCTGAGAAATGCACTTTATTTTGTGAAATGTCTGTCTTATAGACTATGCTGTAAAATGCTTTTTCATGGYTGAATCATATAAAGTTGAAATTACATATGATAACACAGAAATTAAAAGGGTGGGCCAGATGGGAGAGCTCGGGAGGCACAAAAGCACTGTGCAGTTGACAAGTGTTAACCAAAAAAAAGCCTCTTGACACAGAATTGACATGTTTAAGTGCAGAAACAGAGGCAAGGCCTGGTCCGGAGAGCAAAAAAATAAGATAAAGGCTGGGGCTCATCTATAGCCACTCCATGAAGAGGCTGTGGACAGTTTGGAGCTGAATCCTAAAATAAAGGTAAAAGTATTTAAGATTGAGAGCAATGTGAAGGTGTTTCTTTTTGAGGGCAGAAGGTACAAGTATGGATAGACTTTAAATTTTTGCTGGAACATGCTGATTCAGAACTTGCTTTTTCTTATAAGATCATGACAAATCATGCTTAATAAACACTGTCTCATTCACAGTTAAATTCTGCCTTCAATTTAAAAGCAAAGGCAGCAACTTTCCAGCTGTTAGCAAATTTCTAAACAGAAGAGGGAAGAGAACTGCTTGCAGCTTCTGAGCACTGAGTGCCTTTGTGAAACTCCAACCCATTTCTATTTTAATAAGTGACAACTGGAACATGGAAAACAAAATGTCTGTAAAGCATGACTTTACTGTGATCAGAGTGTTTTCCAACTGTTTTAGTAATTCAGGGAAAAAAGCAAAGCGAAACTGAAAAAAATAGAAGTACCACGTGGCATTAGTAACGCGTTAGACACAAGTAGCCTTGGCTCATTTAGCTCCCTGGATGATGTGTCTGGCCACCTCTGGAGGGCTGGTGCTTGGAAGAGCTCTTCCAATATACAGCTTGTGTTGGACAAAATTTGAGCTTGGTGCTCAGTGGGCAAAGCCCTGTGCAACGATGGGAAACCCCAAGCTGAGCCTCTCTGGATACAAAACTCCCCCAGACTCATTTTTGTCATACATTATGGTAAAAAGGACAAGCTCAAAAGCCTGTAAGATGTCTTGTGGGCTGGGGGCTGGCAACCGCTGTGTGTTCTTCAGGGTGGGGATCCCACAACCGACTGTATCCCCTGGGCAAGATGACATGGGGACAAACCTGTGCATGTCCTGCCACAGAGTTATAAAATGGATGTGGGGCCCTTTCCACAGCTTGCACGGCAGGCRGGAGCTCTGCCTTCACCTGGCACGGTGCTCCTGCAGCCCAGATGGGCTGGTGCCTGCAGAAGGCTGCTGTTGCACGCAACACCCAAGTGCAGCTACCTCCAGAAAGAAAAGGCCACGGGGAACAAAAAGGAATAAAATATTAATTTAGATTGTATTTGATACATTTTTTATACGGTGAGACCAATGAATTGAAGGCCAAAGCTACTTTCATTAGCAAATGGAATTACAATATTTTGTGAAATGAAACCAAAGCAGGGATTTTGAAGAGCACGGTTCTGTGCTCTACTCCAGCAGCAATACTGTGAGTCACTCCTTTCAGCAAATAATAGCCCCATGTTCCACTCCTTGGTGCTTTCACATAATTTACATTAATTTGTGAACACAGCTCTCTTGTACTGGATAAGCTGCTTATCAAGGTGACATACAGCCATTGTAGCTTTGCACAGAATCTGTGACAATTAGAAGATTTTCTATTTTACCTATTTTCATTCTGGGAACGCTAAATATGGCAATTCCAGATAAAATATTGACCYGTCTGTGAAAATAAACGTGATTCAGTTTGAAGAATAGGGCGTTCTTCACACATGAAGAACACGACATCCTTTTTTTTAACYAGTGTTTTGCAGGCCTAAGTTTCATGTGCAGACTGAATTTGTTCCTGCTGGCAAGGGTCTTATCAATGTAAAATATTTTTTCCTTTGGAGCCAGAAGTAAATCATATCTTTTCCTTCAAACCGTAAGGTATGCATTGAAATAAATAAGTGGTCTCACTTCTCCCATGCTGTTTTGGGAAGGGAAAAAGCAGTAAGTTGAAAGGATTGATGTTCTAGTTGCGATTTTTTATTATTATTATTTATTTTCTACTTGATTAGCTAGAACCATGCAAGTTGGACAAACAGATTAAATGAGAATATATCATTCCTATTGCATGCCAGCTGCAAGACAGAGATCTTACTTATTCCAATCTTACAGGTAACATTGTTTAAAACACCTATCCTTAAAAAAAAAAAAAAAAAAAAAAAAATGAAAAAACATCCTGAAGATTTTTTGTTTGGCTTACACATCTGTATTCCAAAACCAGGCAGAAAGCTTTGATTACGCAGCCCTTACAGAAACCACGAAGGCACATATGCTGACATATGCTGACTTTGATAACAAGAGGAAAGAATGCTTAGATCACAGTCTGAATTTTCCAATATACAGTGGTGTTTTTTCCAAACCCCAAAAGACAGTGTTTGGCGTTTTCTGTTATTAATAAGATCAGTAGGAACCTCATCCCCTAAACAGGCCTCAGTTTTCTTAAAAACTACAGAGAATAAATGGAGCATCCTGGAATTAACTCAGCTGGGAGCTGCACGGTAGGGTTGAAGGGATGTGGGTGCAAGCCTCCGCAAGGAACTCAGAGCAACAGTTCATGAAGTTTCCACAAACCTGTGGCTGTCAGGCGTGATTGTTCACTCTTTGTCTTATTCTGCACCAATGAACTGCCTACTTTATTTCATCTTTTAATTTGAACAAGAAATAATCATATGCAGAGCTTTTTATGCATATGCCTGGTGTCTTAGAGTCTGCCAAGCAAGTTGCTGCTGACATAGTCCCAGGGACCTGCCGTGTCCATCACCCTGCCCACCCATCCCTGCCCCCTAAGGCAGCATGCCCTCGGCCAGCAGCTGCTGCTGAGCCTGGGGAGGTGACTGGGAAAGGGCCTGGGCCACAGGCTGGGAGTCTGGTTTTTACAGCTTTAAAATCTTGTACTATCTTTTGATGTCGGTGGGGGTGGAGAGAGGGGCATTCAAGACTAGCACCCAAACACACTCAAGCTTGTCTCAGGTTTGTTATTTATGTTTTCTGCTTTCTCAAGCTGCTGTTCCATTTTTCCTTTTCTCTAGTGCCTTTTGATGGGCTTCACTCAAGGTCTTGGGCTGGCTGCCTTGTTTACTCATTTATCATCAAGCTGTTCACTGCAGCGGAGACTTTTGGCTGCTGTGACTCCACCTAGTCACTGCAGTTCTGAGCAGCACTAACTGTGGCACTTGGCATTCCAGACAAACATGATTTTTCTAAAGGTAATCTTTTCTCCTGCAGTTTTTCCAGCTAAATAGCGTACTTGGTAGTTAAAATGCATGGCGCGTCCAAGAGGCATGGAGATCTTTGAAAATGGAAGAAAATACCCACTTTTCTTCTCAAACTACTGTTTTATTTCAATTACAATTGAGACTTTGGCTCTGAAGCACTGCTAACATTGAATCGGTTCTTGCTACCTGTTAACTTCCTTTTCCTATTGCTTTAAAGCTCTGTGGCAGCCAGCAGCAGGGTCAGACCTAAACTACRGGACAGCTGCTAAGTACATTTACAGACCCTCAGGGCTATTGTCTGCCAAAGCCTCTGGGGTACAGATATCCAACCGAGCACCCAGTCACTTTACAGCAGGACTTGAAAGTCTTGCAGGTCCACTCTTTACGGACCTCAGCAGACCTCAGCAAATGGTTCGTTATGCATCTCCCATGGGCGTTGTCCCTGCTGCTTTCCCCCATCCCTGCCTCCAAGGCAGGGCGTAAGAGCTGCCTGAGGACTAGACTTAACTTATTACCCTGGGGCAGTATCTGTGTGCCACTGACTACCCGGAGGACCAGATAACCTCTGTCTCTCATGGGGACTCCCTGCCACCAGCAAGTCCGCAGCACATGTGATGATGCCCTGTGCCTGTGTGGGTAGTGGGTACCTGACACCAGGGCACCCAAAAAAGATTGTGTTTCAACATGGCTGCCCATGCAGTTGGCTACCAGGATCTAAAGGATCTCCACTTAAATTTTTCAGAAACGTATGAGTAAATTTTCCATGTTTATTCTTTACCTTGTTTTCTTTTCATATTCAGGCAGTCAGTGTGGGTTTTAGCTTTTATATCGCAGCTGGCAGGGGTTTTGTTTGATGTTGCTATTAATTCTACTGGATTGGAAAGCACTTCTGTGAAGGACGCTGTCTGAATGAGCAGYGTTGTTATTTATTAGTGCACACACATTTGCACACTGATCATGAAGGACAAGATGATTTCTGTTGAAGTTGGGAAAAGATAGCATGGGTATCATTTGTTCAGGCAGAGAGTAACCTTGAAAGTGCCAAGAGAGAGTGAAGTTGCCTCACTAGATGGGGAATAGTAGGGAAATTTGAGCAAGAGTGAACACTATTTAGTGAATGTTAATAGAGGGGAGGATAAATCTCTATTTTAAGGCCATATTCTGGTTGTATAGTACCGCTGCTTTCAAGGCATCCTCCTCTGCTACAAAGAGTTAGCATATATACTCCTTTTATATAAACACGTTCAGTATGACTGATGTAAGAGTTTTGTATCTAGGCATATATTTGTAYGAGTGTTATAAATATGTGTGCTCAGTATTTATAGTATTCTACATGTGTGTATACATATTATTGTTCCTATGTGTACACTACATCATTACTAGTTTGCAAATTATTTGTATTATAAACCCATAATAGAATAAGGTTGTAGTAGTTTACATATTCACAGGTAAATTCTCACCATTAGGAGTAGAATATATCTCCTGCCCATTTAAGACTAAGGCGGTACTTAGAGTACAGCTGCAGACGCAGGGCATTTCATTATTTTGCATCTCTTTGTAGTTTGTCAAAACTTTTCTGAAGGCACATTTTTTTCTCAGAAGGTGCTGATTCAGCTAAGCTGAAAACTCTTGGTTGAATTGAAACAATTTTTTTTTTCATGCAATTGAAGGATTTTTTTTTTACTTGGTGGAAATGTAGAGGGTTTGATCAAATTGAAATGGATTATGTTAGCTTTACATTTCCTATAGAATGGCAGAATCATGTAACTTTTGGGTTCCATCCTATTCACTTCATCAGAYTGAAGTGTAATTTTTATTCAGTCTCATAGGGAATACCAGCGTGTCTATTTTTCTGTCCTGGTTCTAACCAAGCAAACAGAACCTGGAGAAATCAGAATTYCCTAGTGGTGTGAGAAGTGAGTTTCACTGACCCTAATTCTCACTTRTTGAGGTTTGATTTGATGAAAACCYGATTATTGTTTCTCTTCATTTCTGTGGGGTTTGCATCCAGTGTAGTGAGTGCTGCACCCCCATCAATGTCCTTCAACAGAAAATGAGTGCAGAATGAGACGGATTCAGAAGGGGAGTAGACAGATGTGAGCAGCTCTTCAGGGTAGAGGAGAAGCAGGCCTGAAGAGATATGCCCAGAATCACAAATGAATTGTCCGTACTGGATCAAAACACCAGAATTCAGGTGTTCTTGCTCCTTCCTCTCTTCTCAGGCCCCAAGGCTGAGAGAGGTTTTTTGGCAGCCATCCGTACAGGTAGGGGAAAGAGAAGCAATTGCTGGCAGCTGGCTGCAGAGGGTCACTTGTAAGACAGAAATACAGAAGGGCTTGCCTGGATTTTTTTTCCCCCTCCTAATTAGGTGATTTGTGACTATATTCTTATCAGTGACCTTTTTAATGCATCTGTAACCATTCTCATTAGCTTCTGAGTTATCCTCGGGATTTGCCTAATGAGAATATGCACTATCAGGACATCAGATGCATTGCACACTAGCCCTCACTGGCAGTATACTTTCCAGAGATAACATAGTCTATATGGGACTGGCTGGGAGAGGAGAAACATGAGATAGACGCATTCACTGATCCCCATAACATATTTTCTGATACTCTAATTCATCAATAAACCTGAATGGCAACAAGTCAGGGTGTTTCAGTGCTCTCCATGCTGAAAAGAAGGTGGTCCTGGCACTGGTCAGAGTAACGGTGCAGGCAAACAGGAGGGATGGGCTACAGCTGGGAGGTGTTTGCTGCACACTGCAAATGCTATTATGGCAGTAATTATTTTAAGACATGTTTTGGTCTATCCATTATTTAGAAGCATCAGCTTTCAACAATTACCAACAAAAAAAATAATAAGGACTTTAATTTCATTACAGCAAATAGTTGGAAAATGAGCCACAGAGTATCATGAGCCATGAAGTATTTATTTTGATTCCTTAAAGTGGAAGAGAAATTAGAATTCTAAAGGCTATTTGATGAGAACGAGAAAAACCTGAGGGAAATTGAATCACATATGAGAGAGAAAGTGATTCTTCTTTGACTTGATCTCTGCTGTAGTCCTCAGTACTCATGCAAATGATGAGTAAAATGCTGCCAGATCGGAAAGTGTMCATTTTATACAAATTCAAAAGATGCCACAAGTTATGGACTTGGGAAGAATGTCTCTGCATTACCYGTGCACAGCAATTTCCATACTTGCAGCCCAAGCTGGGATTGAACTTTGCAATGAACTGATCTAGCGCAGGTGTAAACAGTATCTTGTAGGC
This sequence comes from Oceanodroma leucorhoa, assembly GCA_030449065.1. Lineage (NCBI taxonomy): Eukaryota > Metazoa > Chordata > Aves > Procellariiformes > Oceanodroma > Oceanodroma leucorhoa. The sequence goes on from JASVER010000105.1 coordinate 389,134, forward strand.
ATAAGGCCCTCTTACCACATGCAAAGGCTTTTAGCCTGGGTTTGGTCACACTTTGATTTGGTGGCACTGCATCGAGGTGAGCTCTTGCTGATGTGCTTATAGAGTACCACAGCAACACACCCTCAGCTACCCAATATGCTCGGCTGCCAAGCTCATCTTGGATGTGTCTCACCAGCAGTGTGCTACCCTGGTCCTCAACCATCTTCTCCAAGCCTTTCTTGTGGCCTCGTCTTGGGAAAACGGGCAGCAGTGATGCCAGCTCCACAGTGGGAAGCCCACAGGCAGTAACAAGGTCATCGCTGGGTGCCAGACACATTGTTTTCTCCTGGGCACCATTCTCAAAATGCTAAACTGTTTGACTTATCACATCGCTCACTATGCAGACAGCACGATGACCTTTCCATTAATGACAGCTTTTGCTGTTTGCTTCAAAGTTGATAAAACTGCTCTTCTCCATGAGTCCTATATTGGCCGTGTTACTAATATACCTAGGCCATTTCCACTCCATCATGTTTATTGAACATGGCCTCTAATTGTATGAATCTTCCCCGGTGCCAAGCAGCAGGTCTTCGTGCCACCAGGGCACGTGGGGAAGGGGGAGCTCTTCTGTGTCAGGGGACAAGGTTAAAAGTGATGGCAAGGCAGCTCAGCCCTGAATTAATGAAAGTGTGCTTGATTGCTTGATCTGCTGCCAATTTACTCCCAGCCTGGAGCAAAAGCAAGGCCTGGAATGGGCACATGTCGCTGAAGGAAGCTCATTTGCAAGCTGAGGACTGTAGAGGGAAGGAAAGAAAAACGATTCTCCCTGGATATGTCTCTCATTTTCCCCCTCTTTCTGTCTTTTCTTCTACAAGAAACTTGAAACTGGCAACCACCAGTGTAAACAGCACACCACAGCTTCACCCAGAGCCCTGAAAGTGGATKAAACACCACTGTATGCTTAGGTCTTCCCATTCTTACTATGCAAATTGGCTTCTTTCTTTTGCTTTGGGTAGTTTCATGTTCAGTTTGTCCCAGGAGAGATAGTTAAGGCTTGCATTATGAATACATTAGCTGTATCCTTCTCCCTCTTTGTGTCAGTTTTATCTCTTCGTCATCAGATCCCCCCACCCTTTCCAGAGCTGAACTCTAAATATATTCTCATTTAGTAGTCAAAAAAAAAATCATTCTGCAAATGCTGAGGCTATTCTCCCTCTGCCTGTAGTTCCTGAACAGATGTGCGCCAAGGGCTGGACTATTTTTCAAGCGATACATCCCCATGCTGGGACTGAGGGTTACGGGAAGAAGCACTCTTATCCTGCCTTGCAGAAGTGGCTTGCCTTTACACCTTGCATTCAGACCTCAGAGGGCAAGAAGGCAAACTCTGCTAGCTGCTTTTCTCCCAAGCTGGAGTACGGGGAGCAGGCAGAAAAGCAAATTACGTCAGGTATGAACAAACAAGGAGCAGGACCACCCTATGCATCCCAGAGGTACAGTCGGTTCCTTAKATACAGTCTGCTTGCTCAGGGGTTATGGCCACGCCAGGGTGAAGCCAACAAGTTTGATGTCGGCAGCCTTGTATGGTACCTCCAGAGGGAAATCTGGGGGAACAAATGTACTGTCAGGCTATACCAAATGCTCATTATTATTCATTCAGCTTCTCTGTTGTCTTGAGCATGCAGGGCTAAGCTCCCCCTGACACCAGTGGGAACTACTTGCCTGTTGAGACTTCATACGCAGAGAAGAAAGAGAGCTCCAAAGTGCTCCAGGACCCATATTCTGTGTCGTGCTTAAATTGGATTTTGGTTGCTCTGTGTATTTTACAACCTGGATTAGAGGCATTTACAATTATACATCTCCTCTGTTACAGCGTCTATGTTCCTGTCTTCCACATGCTGTAGGGAGAGGAGGAGGAGGAGSAGCAGCAAAACTGCAGCAGCGCYAAGGAGCACAGCAATGTCAGTGCCAGCAGGCAGAGAGGGGCCGACATGCAGAGAGAGCAATTTAGCCATGCTGAGCCAAGGGCTTGCTTCAGCTGAACAGAGCCAGATATAAACTTTGCTTCCCAATAAGTGCCTTTATGTTATGCTTTCATAGCAGCTAAATAAGGGTACTCCGGCAGAACTATTAAAGCTAAGGAAGTTTATGACTTTCAGAAGGATCGCACAGAGCTTTGACTGAAAACATGTCCTTTGGCTATGATCTTAAAGCCAATTGAATGAGTGAGAAGAGACATATTACTTTTTCTTTTTTTTTTTTTTTAGATGTATTGTGGAATTGATAAGCAGAGGCACTCAGCCAGCTTTGGGGCTAAATCCCGTCATAAGAGGTGGAACGTGGTACTCAGATAAACGGCTTAAACAAAAAGAACAGTGGTTATCTTGCCCGTAAGGTGTTAATAAGGATTCTCTACACCCTTTCAAACTGTAAGGCTTATGTAGGAATGGTATAACTCCATGGTGTCAGTACAATACTGAGTGCAGCCAGAAGAAGATCTGGAAACGAACATTRATTTAAAGTGAGCAAGTACTGTAGTAGACATGTTTTTTGAAATAGGACTGCACTTGCTTTAGCAGCTGCAGCAGTAATGAAGCCAGGGGTGTTCTGCTTGATTGATTTGTTCTACACAGTTTATCTGCTGGGAAGGAGCTTATAAGGGAGTTGGGACCTACAATATTGTTGTGGTGATTTTTTTAAATTATTGTTATTTGATAGATTAGCTCAGATATAATTCTGCTCACTCGTTCCTCCTCTGTTCTTTGGATAGAGCTGTGTATGCCAATCTACTGAAATTTTATGGGAGCTATGTGTGCATGTCTGTTTTTTCCATTGTTCTCATCAAACCAGCTGTGTTTGACCAATGGAAACAATATTCCTCATGCTATGGCAAAGAAAAGCTATACCCCAGAGCAATATGCTCATGATATTAAATCTGGGGATCTTTCCATCAAATATGTAACATTGGCATGAATTTGCAAAGATTATTGCATCTCTACCAAAAATACAAAATTCTCAAACCATACTTTCAGGTCCTATTAGGAATTATAGGAGCACAACATGCATGTGGGATTCTTTTCTAACAGTTGTTGCAATTTTATTTCTAAGAAAAAGGGATTCTGCTTTTTCTAGACACATTATTTTTCTTATTTAAGGGACACAAGATGTATTAGTGGTATTTCATTTCTTCACTCTCCTATCTTCTAAAAAAACCCATTAATACTTATCTTTCAGCATTTCCTCTAAAACAACTGGGTTATGGAGTATTTAATAGCTTTATCTTCTTTAGTTAATTCCTTGTGATTTAGATAATTCCCAGTCTGACAGTGCCTTGGACTTTTTACAGCACTCTTCATCGGAGGATCCCAGAGCTCTTTACCAGCAAGTCTAAACACAACTTCACATTACCTTGAGTAAAGAAAGGGAAAGTAAGAAAAATTTGGATGCAGGGGTGAAACATAGTGACAAAGGCTGAGGTACTTAATGCCTTCTTTGCCTCTGTCTTTAATAGACCAGTTGTTCTCGGGGTACCCAGCCCCCTGAGCTGGAAGGCAGGGACGGGGAGCAGAATGAAGCCCCCATAATCCAAGGGGAAATGGTTAGCCACCTGCTACACCACTTAGACACACACGTCTATGGGGCCAGATGGGATCCACCCAAGGGTACGGAGGGAGCTGGCGGAAGTGCTCACCAAGCCACTTTCCATCATCTATCAGCAGTCCTGGCTAACCGGGGAGGTCCCAGTTGACTGGAGGTTAGCAAATGTGACGCCCATCTACAAGAAGGCTGGAAGCTGCTAAATGGATTTTCCATCTCCTGCAATATATGTTACAGCAAGGAGTCATAGCAGTTTCAGTTTTTCTTCACAAAGTTTATAGTTTGATAAATTAGCTGGATGCATAGAGTGGTAAACCAGCAAATCTTAGGGATATGCATTCACCCTAATCTGCCATAATAATTAGCCAAATGAGGGAGTCAGATCAGAAGCAGGTGTGGATCCTCTGCACCTATTAGTTATAAATGCAAGAACCAAGAGTCCCTGAACACCATGTTTTATGTGCACCTTGAACCCAAGTCTCAGATCTGACTTTGGGCCTCCMTTCTGGGGCACAGATCTGGAAACTTCCCTTAGGGACATGCAAGTTACAGACTGTGGAAATTCACTCTTCTGAATCACGGAGTCCTGTAGGCCACCAGCAGTTCTGCGTGGTCCTGCCAGACACTGAGGCACATCCTCAAAAGGAAAGTAAAAGGGAGGTTTGGCAACGCCAACTCACTGCAACCTGGTTGTAGCAGTAGTGGCTCTTCTCACAAGTTCATTGATAAAGCATTTGTAAATGAAATCGGAGTCTTAAGCACTGATGTACCCTAAAACTGAAACCGACTTTTGAGTTGGAGACCACTGTACTGGAATGCAACATGACACAGAAGTCAAATCCAGGATCAGCCTGTCTGCAATTGCTAGTGGCCTAATTCCAGGGCCCAAACAAGGTAAGTGGAAGGCTTTCCCTGGCACCCTGATTCCAGATCAAACCGTTATTGGAAAGAGTGGAATTAGAGTATATAGTGATATCCAGGAGTCCATATTTATCAGAATCATAGAATCATAGAATCATAGAATAATTAAGGTTGGAAAAGACCTCTAAGATCATCAAGTCCACCAATTCCAGCAAACCAGAAATAATTCTGAGGATACCAAGCTATGTGTGGCAAGCCACTCTGTGTTAGTGAGTCAAGGCAGGTAGTCCTTTCAGCTAGTATCAAAAAAGTAATGATGAAAGCTAATTTATTTGTCAGGTAACAGAAAATTCTGCTGGATATGGGACTGTAGTCACTGTCTAATTTCATAGCTGTGCCGCCTTTAATTAGAAGTATGTGGTGGATTAACATTTCAGGAATTCACAGAGGAATAATTAATACACTAACGTTGTTGTAATAATCTACATAAAAGCTTTATAACAAGTTTGGTGGCTTAGCCTGGCCAGAACAATTTAAAAGCCTCAAATAAGCAGTTCCTTCTCTTCAGGAACAGATATCTCTAACATGCGTGCCACAACAAATGGCTCATTTTTAGCACCAGCAATAAAACAGGGAAAGACATCAAATTAGTAAAATTTCAGTCAAAGGTCATCTGTGTTTTGTTTTATAGCTATCCTCATTGGAGAGCATCTGCAAGAAGAGGAGAGGTAGCACAGCACGAACAGTAGACAGTGTACAAATCCTGCAGGCAGGAGAGAGTCTTCTCCTACTTCTGCAAGACCCATTGTCTGAAGGCCAGAGGGTGAGTATCTGCAATCAGGCCTGGAGGTGAGGCTTCCTCTGCATTGCCCACACAGGATGGGTTTAGACTGAATCAGGAGTTGTCGTCTCTGGAAGAGAGATCCTCTCTCCCACTGTTTGATTGCAACTCAAAGCCATAGCATCTGGAGACTCTCTTTCTTTAAGCAGATGTTGGATTGCATGTTTCAGTGGGAATGAAGACATTGTTTCTAGAATACTTTTCCTATTATTGGAAGCCCGGGTAAGGTTTGACACAACCTACCCCTGGTCAAACAATGGAATTTGCAAGTGTCCAGAGGAACCAGAAAGCACAGCTATTCCAGAAGGACAGAGGAGACTCAAAGAACATAGAATTTGACTTCTAAAGTCTAAACTCAAGGAGGAAAATAGGTGTGCTTGTGAACATGAGCTGGAGAGAAGGATGTAGCTGAAGGGGAAAAATATCCAACAACATATTTCACTAGGATTAAGTAATGTTGCCCCAAGAGCTCACCCAAGAGTAGAGCGTTGTACATGTTATAAAGAAACAAAATGTATTTCCCTACTATGAGCACTCACCTTGCAACATTCAACGTGATGTATTTACCCCCTACGCAGAAAGGGGAATGTTAAAAGTAGTGACAAGCTGTTGTTGAACAGTTGCTGTTCACTCCTCTGGAGGCAGATGAACATCTCCAACCTAGTTTTGTAAATCAAAATCATTCAGGCATAGTCCTGACTGCATTTGCCCATGTGTCTCAACGCTAATCCAGCTTAGCCTTTGACCTCCTTCGGGGTTATAAACAGGGGAGGTCCCCAGGGGTAAACTGTAGTAACTGCAAACGAGACATGCTTGAAATCCTTAGAGAGAAAGCTTTGCAGCCATGCAAACCTCTTTATAATGATAGGTGTTGGTTTCCTACTCGATACAGGTTTATGTTAAAAATTTACATAGTCAGATGCTGTAAATATAAATCAGTACACGAGTGCTCATTTAAGAAAAAATAAACCGTTGCAGATATCCCACTGGGAAAGCTAGAGTATATTTTTCAAGATCCCTAAAGCCAAGAAATTCTCATCTGCTTCATTTAAGAGGTAATAGATATTTGTTTTTGCTCTAGGAGGTAGAGGCACTAAATCAGAAGGGAGTTAGGAGGACTCCATCTTGCAGGACTCAAGGGGATTCTGCATATGTTGCACATAATAAACTCAAATTCAACACTTTGTAGTATCGTTTTCTGTTGTTTTCTGACTGCACCCTGCCTTGATTGAGACATAGCTACCTTTGCAAATGGCACTTTGGGTTCTGTGCCAGGGAACAGTAATGGTAATGACAGGTGTCATTGCAAACACACAGTAAGGCTAATCAAAAAGCAGATGACAAGATCCTAAACTTTTTAAGGTAAGTTGTGTAAATAGTGGTATAAGGCTGCTGAATGTCTGTTTTGCATTTTGAGTATTAATGGAAATGAAGGTCAACAAGGAAGGATAAGCTAATACTCTCCATACAGCGTGTCCTAGAGATTGCTGCATTGTTACAGCAATGAAATACAATGTCCTACCTCTTTGCCCCTTACCACTTCACTAAACTGAGCTTTAGTGGTTGAAAACATTAAGTAAAACCAATTGCAGTGTGTATTGGCTGTAGGTGGCAAGGCATTGCCAGCGGTCGGGGGCGGGGGGGGACGGACTATTGTCTGGTGAAAGTCTTCTTAAAAACACAGTAAGAAGAGGCCAAGGGCTGCCCTGCACYGGACACAGCTGGTTCCAGCCATCTCTGCAATGGACCCACTGCAGGACACGGCTGAGCCCATCAGCCACGGGTGGGCACATCGGGGACGACGCAACTCCTTGCACTGCTTGGAGTGGGAGATAGAGGAGTTGGGCGTGAAGAAGTGAAGTTAAGCCTGGGAAAAAAGCAGGAGTGGGGGTAGGGAGAAAGAGTTGTTTTATTTTTTTCTTTGATTCTCAGTACCCAAATCTATTTTAATTGGCAATAAATTAAGTTAATTATCCTCAAGTCGAGTCTGCTTTGCCTGTGACAGTAGCTGGTAAGCAATCTCCTTGTCTTTATCTCAACCCACAAGCTTTTTCATCCTATTTTGTCCCCCTTCTCCCTGTTGAGGAGGGGGAGTGAGAGAGCAGCTGGGTGGGCGACTGGCTGCTGGCCAAGGTTAACACAAGTGAATATCTAAGAAGTTAATGTACTGGGTCCTTTCTCATTCCAGTCCTACATCTGACACCGGTTGCCTCCCTACACGGTACTTCATGCTTTACTCTTGTCCCACTGCCAGTTTTTCAGCACTGCTGCCTCTGAGCTAGGAGGAGTTGGATTTCTCAGAACTGTATGGGGAGGAGGAATAATCTAGTCTGCTTGTGACAAGGGTGGGATTTAGGCAGGACCTGCTGAAAGCTGACATGTGGAACATAATGGGGCGGAGAGAAAGTGATACGGTACACGTATCAGCTAGGGAAGAGGTTTCTTGTGTGGCTGGCACCTGCTATCAGGTGGCTTCAGGTCCATGTTCCTGCTTACTGGTAGTGTAGTGGATGTACAGTCAAACCTTATTGACATAATGCCATACTTTGTCTCTAGCTACTTATTATAGTAGGGGATCCTATATGTGTTTAAAAAAAAAGTTATAGGAGGGAGAATAATTTTGATTCAGCTGCTTATCTGCTTGGTATTACTATCAAAAATAATTGGTATCACCAAAAATTATTTTTACAATTCAACACACTATTTTCATACAGACCTATCCAGATTTTATGTACGGTGTTCCTGGCTTCATTTATTCCACATGACAATGGGTTTGCACATGTTACAGCTATTCTTTTTTTTTCTGAAACGTTTTCATTATTAGTAATAGTTTCCTGTAAGGTATTATGTTTCTGTGTACTAGTTTTTCAAGTGCACTTGCCAATACAGCATTTATCAATATAGAAAATCAAGACACGCTCTGAGATAATTATATTAAGTAAATGACAAACCCATTTTCCTGAGAGGACCTCTTTGGAAAGAATTTATTGCTGGAAATTTGGAAATACATTTTCATGTATAAGCTATGAGCTGCTTTGCATCTCCTTCCATTTATTTGCTTTGACAAACATTGCAGACTTCCTGCTGCAGAGAAAACTAGGAACCGGTTTCTATGGCCAGGGAGTTTATTGTGAAAGTTTGTAGTTGAGCRGATAGTTGCTCTTTGAGTGGAAATTGCTTGCCAGAATCAGCTACTGACAACCAGCATTTATTTTTATGGTGTACTTTTAAGAAGACTTTCATCAGAAATGAATGACTGTATCAGGCAAATTTTTGACATGTTAAGGGCAATATCAGGATGCACTCATCCAGGAAGCAAAGAGGGAGTAGGACAAAGCTTGGATCAATGTTTACCTCAAGGGATGATTAAGTTTATTATTAGACAGAGAGGGGAGTTTCTATCTACTAAATCCAAAAAGGGGTGAGGCACATCTATCAGTGTGTGAGCACCAAGGTGATTTCCTCTCTTCCTTTTCTTCTGAGCATAAACAATTTATGATTAAAAGTTGGTGACAAATAAATTACAAAGCTGACCAGATGGTTAGGCTAGGCAGGTAACTAAGTGAATTGAGCCATGTTCAATGTTGTATCCTACCAAATTCACTTGGCAGATACTATTAAAATACCCTCTCTTACGAATAATCTGGCACTGTGAAGTGCTTCCACCTCTGACTGAGTTGTAAACGTTTTCTTCTCTACCTACATCTGTGGAGCTAATGAACCTTCACTGAAGTGGATGGTGTCTCACCCAGCAGAGTCTTTCCCGCTCCCGTTTGGGAATACTTTATTTAGCATTAGACCTCCGTGCCCCGTAGCTAAGAGTGTCTGCTACGGAGCTGGAGTCTACAGAAGTGTAGCATAAGATGTGTTCTGGCTTTTTGCACAGGTAAAATGACAGACAGGTGAATGCCTGTTAGTTACACATGCTGCCTTCCTTCCCACCACCTACCACAAATGCAAGCATCTGGATCACTCAGTAGACTCATTTGAGAAAAAAAAAAGAGGTGGGGTGGGGAGTACATTAAAATGTCCTTATTGAGGTGACCCAAAGCCTTGATGAAGCTGATGGGTCAAAGTAACTTGGTTTGGGTAGTTCTTATGATATACACTGTATAGATATGAACTCTAGCCATTGCATGAGGTGGAACATATTTGGCAAAACACTTTTATTCTTTCTTTTCAAAACTGATGTATTATGAATAATCATGTCACCTTGATTTTTATTCCTATTTTAGCAATGATTATTTGGGATGATGACTTGGGACATTTTTATTTACTGACTTTCTCTGAGAATCATCTAGCAGACAGACATCTATCAATCAGCAGTGCTCTGTGATCTTTCCTCAGAGCTTAAAGATGGGCTAAAAGACTTCCTGAGGCTCCTACAAGCATTGCAGTGCTGTGGCAGGATCATAATTTTATGACAGAAGAGTTCCTTGTGTGCCAGATCTATTCACAAGTGTAAAACACAAATTCCTTTTCAATTAAAATGCCTGAACGATCAAGGGTAGAATTTAGTATCTCACCACACTGGAATGCCAGGCCCCACTTTTAGAGCTAACGAGGAGTCCAGCTGATTTGCACAGCTTCTCACGATCCAGGGAGGCTGAGGCTTCAGATACGCGTTCAGATGGCACCTGTGTGTCAGCCGMGTCGCCATGCCTGGCTGGATGTGACAGCAGTCGCCATGCCTCCYGGGCCGGTGACAAACAGCAGCAAAACTTATTAAATCATCATAGCTTAACTGTGAATCTGAGTCCTGTATCTCTTTTCAAAATAGCCCATGGGTTCCTATGTTGTTCAGGAGCTTCTGACAATCACTCTCTGTGCTGTTAAATAAAGAAAAACATGGAAGCTTAAAAGCTGCCCAACCCTTCATGTATCTTATGTCACCTTCTAATAGTCATGAAAACCTTAAAATCATAAGAAGCRTGCCAGAATGACCACTTTAAATAAACAGGCATTAATGTTGCTCACTAAAAGTCATTTCCATCTTAAGAAATAGAAAGTAGATGTTTACTTCATAGATTAGTTTTTGAAATTAAGCTCTTCATATCATTCCAGGAATCTAAGACCCAATTTTCTCTTCCTCATTCAAGATCTAATCAACACCTGCAGAGACAGCATTGTGTTATTTGTGTTCGTAGAGATGTGAATGCACCTCCCTTAACTAATGGGCTGGAAGGTTTTATACTGATATATCTAATATATCTATTAGTGGTTATAATGAAGTTAGCAAGACAATGGWTTAAAGAACCGTGGACTTTCCCAAAGTATAAGCGGAGGGCTTGCATTGCCTTTGAAGAATGAGACTTCTGTTGCAACTTGTAGAAACACTAGGACTAAATATAAAAGTAGAGCACAGAATTTTTTATTTGTAATCTTTGCCTGACCCTAAGTGGGGGATACTTCCAATTTAATTTTAAGCTTCTTGAAGTGAGCGTCTAGTCTAAGCAAATTCTCTGGGTTTCTCCTGCAGTTAGTGAAGAATGGTGGGTAGTTTCAGATAACGATTCTCCCTTCTCACCTTAAGCAGTTAAGAGTGCCTGTCTTTGTTCGTGGAACTATATGGACTATAGGGATCAGGGCAAATAAACTAGAGTTAGGTGCTTATTTTTCAGACATCTGTAARTCAAAGTGGGATTAATCCTAGCCCAAAATGAAGGGCTTCTGAAATAAAATTACTGGAGACAAACACACTTTGCGGTAACACAGAAAACWTTGCCTACTGCAGTTGGAAATGAGTTCTAGAAAGAAAGAAAAAAATTCAAAGCAGCTGTGTATAGTGCAGACTACAAGGCTTAGACCCATTCTCCATACACAGGCGTCGTTTTATGTACTATAAACAACCTGAACTCAGCTGTTCCCCCAGAAGTGSGGGGGGTCTCCTGTGAGAGAGAGACATTCATGTCCTGCTACTCCTGTCCCTGCTAGATGGATAGTCTCATCCCTATCCAAGATGCTCTGTAACATCTCAAAAGGCAACAGAAGCCCATGTTTAAGTCATTGAATCCTCTCCACAGTATTCTCTGTCAGCAAACTACCCCTTCTTCAATAGCCTCAGCTCTGGGAGTCTTTGCAAACATGGAATAGGAAGAGATATACCAACAGTGTTTGAAACTCAGACCCGGATGAGGCTTACAAATGACAGAGAATGGAGTATTTTGAAAGCTTCTATTATTCTGGCTCTTCAAGTAAGCTGCAAACCTTTTTTTCCTAGACAGAGAGTTTCTCTTTAGTTTCTGTGTCAATAGGAGGTTTCTCCACAATAGTGTTTGAAATCCCAGATATAGCTGCAGTTTGTATTCATGTCTAGGAAGGGATTTAGGCTGAAAAGTGAAACTGTGCATAAGAGTGTCTCATCATCTGTCAGAAAAGTCACATTGCAGCAGGGTGCTGAAAAATGGGATATACTGAACGAAAGGCTATGGGAAACGAAAATGCCTCCACCATCCTCCTTAACACCCTGTCCTTCTCCTTGATCCATGATAGGCAATCCTCAGGCATTTTTGACACCTGCAAAAGCATAGAAGAAGCAACAAGTGGCATCTTCCTTTGAAGAAGGTGAAAACTGCCCCTATTTTCCTCTCTCACATGTAAGAAAAAAAAGTGATGTTTTCTTTTTTCAAGTTATGTATTTTGTAACTTGTCTTTTCCCAGGCCAAACTAGCTTAGATTATTTCAAACAAGTTCACACTGAGTCACTAGAGGAACTGACAGAAGGATAAAAGGAAAATAAAAATTATTAGAGAGCTAAAAAGTGGAGAAAGCAGCAGCTTTGGAAGTTCACCCTGTGCTTGAAGGCACTTTGGTTATACCAGTACACAGACACAGACACAGACACACGTTCTTGATCTACTGAGATGAGATGTCAGCAGCAGAAGCAAACAAGAAACTTCAGAGAGATTTGCTATCAAAAACATCAGCATTGGAAAAAATGTCCCGAGGACACTCACGAAAAAAATCAAAACAAAACCAGACCTGCTGCTTAAAACATTTATCAGAAAGAGCAGGGCCAGGCAGGCTTGTCTTATAAAGATTTCCCCAAAATTAGAAAAATTTTTGAAATGTGAATGACATGCTAGGTGGCATCTATTGATCCATCATCTATGCCAGTAGGAGCTATGTGGCTTTTCCTGACCCATAGGCCTTGCAAAGGCTGCTTCCCCAGAGTCTCCATCTGCCCTCATCCTGCATTTCTTGCACAACCACCAGTGATGGAGAGACACAGATGACACTGCAGGACATCTGTGGCTCCCTTGATCATGCGYAGTAACTAATATCAGCAAGACCAGTGAATGCCACAGTTGCCTGTGAAGAGCAAACTGCAATTCTCCTGCGCTGCAACTGAGGAGGTCTTCTTCAGGGGTAAGCAGCAAATTGTTGTAGTCCCTGGCACCAGTCACTCAGGAGCACCCACACGCACATGCTAAGTCAGTTGTGTTGCAGGTGATTGCAGTGCCTGTTAGCTGGATACCTTGAACTTGGGAAGGAAGCTGAATTTTGCACTCCTGCAAGGAGCAAACCAACCAGCAGATCTTCTCATCCCAGAGCTACGGAGTGTCGTGGTTTAAGCCCAGCCGGTAGCTAAGCCCTACCCAGCTGCTCGCTCACTCTCCCCCGGGTGGGATGGGGGAGAGAATCGGAAGGGTAAAAGTGAGAAAACTCATGGGTTGAGATAAAGAGAGTTTAATAGGTAAAGCAAAAGCCGCGCACGCAAGCAAAGCAAAACAAGGAATTCCTTCATTGCTTCCCATGGGCAGGCAGGTGTTCAGCCATGTCCAGGAAAGCAGGGCTCCATCACGTGTAACGGTTACTTGGGAAGACAAAACGCCATCACTCCAAACGTCCCCCACTTCCTTCTTCTTCCCCCAGCCTTATATGCTGAGCATGACATCATATGGCATGGAATACCCCATTGGCCAGCCGGCCTAGCTGTCCCGGCTATGCTCCCTCCCAGCTTCTTGTGCACCTCACAGAGCATGTGAAGCTGAAAAGTCCTTGAGAAGTAGACTACCTAGCAACAACTAAAAACGTCAGTGTGTTATCAACATTCTTCTTATACTAAATCCAAAACATAGCACTATACCAACTACTAGAAAGAAAATTAATACTATCCCAGCCAAAACCAGGACAGGAGGATCTAGGGTCTAGACCCAGATCAGCGCTCAACAATTCGCCAGTTTCTAACCACTTGCCAATTTCTTCTTCTTGTCTCTTTTATGTTCGTTTTCCTCTAACCGTGTGTCAAAGTAGTGAAACAGCTTGTTGCTCTGCTACGATTGCCAGCTGCTCGAGTGTACGTGGCACAAAAACAGTTTTGGTGCTCGGATGGGAAAATATTGTTGGCTGTATTGGATACTGGCAGATGGCAATTTCCCTCTTTCTGTCATCACATAACACATTTTCACTGAGGTGTTTTAGCCAAAAAATGAAAACAGACCATGTGCTTTAAGTAACCTGAGTTTGTTTTGACCAAACTTGAGTCTCTTTCCCTGTCCTCTTCACCCATCGTTATGTCATTTCTATTCCCCAGGAACCGGACATGGCTTCAGCCCCCAGCAAGCAYGTTACCTGGGGACAATATCAACAGCCGCCTGGCAATACCCTCGTCATGTGTGGGTACTCTATGAATTTGCACCATTTCTCTGTGCTTGTATCCATTTCTCTTTCACTTTAGTGAAAAACATCTTCTTGCAGTATTTATTCCTTCAGTGAACCATACTGTTTGCATGTGCTGAGTCARAAAATGGCAATATATAAGGCAATTGTATGCAGCAGGCAGTGCTAAGGGGTCATGATACTCGCCAAGTAAAGAACTACAGTGGTAGAAAGTGGGGGGGTTGTCGTCCCCCTGTGCGGACAACAACAACCTTTTGTTGCATGACCGCACRGTTTATTCCCACAAAGCTTTGGCTGGCACGCAAAGCGGATGGTACCCAGTTTATGAGCAGGCACTCAATTTTTGTTGTTCTTTTATTGTTTAATGGGCTATTTACCAAATGCTGTACAAGCTCAGTTCTGAAAAAGGAGTTATTCTTTGCTTTGTGGGCCTTTATGTATCATTTATGACTACAGTTCTAGGCACTTGACAAACGCTGTTTCCGCCGTGCTCCTTTGGGTCAGAGAGGGCCCACCCTCATTCCTCTCAGGAGAAGCATGGCAGAGAGAGATGGAAGCTGACCCCTGCACGACTGCCGGTGTCGCGCTGCCTGACGGCCCCGGCACCCCCCTGCGCGCGGCCCCAGCGCAGCAGGAGCAGGGCTGCCTTCCGGCCTCTCCGCTGCACCTGCGCACGCTGGACCTCAGGGGCTCCGCCTCAGCACCCGGGCAGTAGTGACCGCACGGTTCATGGCCATTGCAGAAGAGCTTGGCTTGCTGCCTTCTTCAGCAGAGGCAGGGAGAGAAACCAGCCCTTGAGGASTTTATGCAGCAACCTCGGCTATGACAGACCAGGGCAGAGAGGAAATTAGCATTTCACTTTGAAAGTTTATTTTTTTAAGGTACCAGATGCATTTTAGACTAGAATACAGATTAGTTCTACCCTTTTATTTATCACCTAATTCTGGGTGATATATCATGTCTTCGGTTTTTAAAATATGAATGCGAAAATGCAAGGCCCTTTCTCTTCCCCTTCACCACTTCTCAGGGATAAAACAAGGTCCTACTTGCATATATGACTCATTCAAATCCATGTACTGCAGCACTGGGCCTCAAAACACAATGTCTTTGCTCTAATTTAGTACCTGAAGTCAAGGAAATGCCTTTCTAAGAAGGTATAGGGTCATTACAGCTTCTCATGTGAGTCATCTTGCACTAGGTCAGCAATAGGGTAGGACACCCAGCCAGTGGGGCAGCACCGTGGTAGCACCTGATCTGCAGCTAGATACCGGTGAAACCTGCCGCACAGGACCTGCCCATGCTGGTCACAGTGTAAAATCCCTGCAGACTAGGAGCTATAAGATCTGAGTAGTGGCCCAGCTCATAAATCACTCAAAAATATCATTATCTGTTATTTTTCCCCTTTTCCTTCATTCAAGGCATTTCCTTTTCTCCCTCATTTAAAGCTGACTGAAATAAAGAAAACCTTTTTGTAAACATTTTGTCATGTCAGACTTCAGCTTTGCCCTAAATTTTGTATTCTTTCATGGCCAGATAAAACCAAACACTTCATTTTATTTCAAGTGGTCGCATTAATTTTTGGCAAGACTGGTATGACTTAAAAATAATATTTTTTTTCTGTAAAACTGATACTTTTTACATTAAGAAAGTTTTATAATTTTTTTTCTGTTTTATCCCACGCTATGTGCAGTTCTTTTCCAGTCACCCTGACAACGACAAGATTAAATGCTGAGCATCAAAAGGTTGCTTCTTTCATGCGGCGCATGAAAAGTCCCCTCAGCTAGCTGGAGTGGTTACTGTCAGGCTGATTATTGCCTGATGACCAGATTGTTCTGCATCTAAAAAGAGGGTATGAGTATTCTTCTATGGACATTCTCCTTAATGAGTCTACTCAAGACACAGTTATCATTGATGACGTTGTGTTATCATTGAAGGGATCTGACTTGTCAAGTTTTCTACTTTGAAATGTTTGGATTTTCCTGAGGTTTTAATAAGATTAACATTTTTTTCACTTTCCTGTGTGCGCTCTCTAAACATCCCATTAAGTTTTCTTTATTCCATACGCTGTGGATACATATGGCAACTTAAGGCAAGAAAACTTTTGTTGGCAATCCATGTTATATTTCCTATAGGTAATAAATGTTAGTCCAGACCTAAGAGAACTGGACCCAGACCTAGGAGAACTGGACCCAGCTGCTTAAGGTATGGTCAGGTCAGTTTTTTTAATCTGTGCCAGAACATCCACTCAAATATGAGTAAAATAGAAATTAAGCAGTTGGACTTCTGTGAATGAAACCACCTGCAGAAATGATAAATATTCTTTATCACTATATTGCTATTTTATGTCTGTATATGCTTAAAATAACAAAGCACTAAACAAGGCTCTCAAAATTGTAAACATAACACCAGCAACATATACGGGACTTTTGAAAGCCTCCTTGCTGCATGTGACAAGTGATAGGAGAAAAAGTGAGCTGTAGAGAAATAATTTCCTATTTTATTTTATTTATTTATTTAACCCAGCTGTTTATTGTAATGAACAATAGATGCTATCAATGYATAGGAATGCAGCCAAACATGCATTTAATTGCCGAAGCTGAAAAGCTTGCCTGCTTCTAACTAGGGAACATTATAAATGTTTATATGAGATCAAATCCTGGGTTTTGAGCATCTGTTTTACATTATTAGCGTATGCGTGCAAACACACACCCTGCTCTATTGCGTTTCATAGCCTTCCTAAAAGGGAGCTGTATTATTCACCAGAATAATACAGGTATTCCTAGGGAAATGCCATTTCTCTAGAAAGTTAAAGCCCATCAGGTTTCCAGAGATTTGGGTGTGCACCTGCCTAGTCTTGTCTCTGAAGCATCAGCCTGCATCTCCTCGGTCCCAGGGGTGCAAGGCTGTGAGTCGTTAGGGTGGTGGGCACGGATGCTCTGCCCTGCTGGGATGGAGGTGCACCCTGGCACGCCAGCCGGCACAACACAAAGCTGTGAAGCTCCTGGGACCTCGGCCCATTCCCGGGCACGGTTGCCACTTTCAGGTTGTGTCTCTGACGGCTGATGCGGGGCCAGCCGCCGGGGCACCCTGTGACGCAGGCGGGAGAGAGGTGGCAGGAGGGTGGCAATTAGGAACAAGCAGGCTACGTGAAGCTGTGGACCATCATCTAAGTAGGTCACCCAGGGCTCCTAGAGCCTCCTGAGGGCCTGGCCGTACTTCCACGGCAGCACCACTCTTATTCAGGGCCACAGCCTATCTAATGATAGCATTTGGGGAGGGACAGCCTTCTCCCTTGGTCTCTCTCTGACTAACCCCAGGTGGCTGACATAGTTTTGGCAGTCGAGGAGTGGCGGATGACTCACTGTGACGCCGGGAGCGTTGGGGGAAACGTGCCAGGGACACCTCAGGGTGATGGATTTTGGTCCCAGCAGCTTCTCCCTGTGCCTCCCACAGCTAACCTCAGTAGCACGTCCTGGCCAGCCAGGTAGTTTTTATTACTGATACTTTTATTTTTAGAGTTTGATCTATCATAAAGCTCCAAGTTCTAACCCCCACAAACAATGCATGGTTAATATCCCAAGCAGGGCCGACTGCTATAAAATTACAGATTGCATTTTCTGTTTGAAGATCCGAATTTAGTGAGTGAAGTACCTGCCACTGAGATCCCTGGTACTCCCATCTGGACTGAGGCAGGGTAAGGAGGAGAGAACAATAAACTCTTGAGGGAGAAAATGAACGATGAGGGACTTTGGGAAGAATTAAGTGACTAAACAGAAAAAAAGGAAGGAAAGGAGTTTTTTTATGGTGTAACACACTGACTTTTTCAACTACTGTCTTAAGGATCCCAATGGAGCTGCTATCACAGCTATGCACAAAATTGAGCAAGACCAGGGTTTTGTACATGTACTAGAACAGAAGTCTGATAAAGCATTAGGTTTCTTTTCTATTTCAAACACAAACCATTTCTTTAGTCCTTTCCTCGGCATTTCATTCTCTTAAACAAAACAGTTTGCTGTTGCATTATTTATAAAACCCCAGCAGTTTCCTCTGTGTTTCTCACTCACTGTGGTATGAGTGTATGTGTTACAGCATGACCTTGGTACAGACCTCTCCTGCTGTGTTGGGGAACGGGGTTAGGTGCATTTCCCCCAGGACTCTGAAACACAAATGTCTCATAGGGGACCAATTCGGATTATTTCTTAATGTTTTTTACAGCTGAGCAAAAGAACAAGAAGTGTGGCTGCTCACAGACCTAGAACTCTTCGTGTCCCCCCAAAAACTTAAACCCAAACCTCATTGGGGAAAATGTGAGTGAAGGTGAGCCGTGTAACGTGACTTTCTGATTCCACAAAGAAAATGCTACATGTATCAAACATTCTCCAAACAGCAAAATGTGAGGATTTGACAGCTTTTGGTTGTGATTTTAGCTTAGTTCTTCTGCTTTGCCTCATAMTGGTGAGGGTATTTTCATTTGTTTATTTAAATACCCACTGAAATATGTACCGAGCAGACAAATAAGTGTATTTACACCCATGTTCTGTTGTATCAATTCTCTTTTTTTCTGTCAAAACTGTAAACAAAAGCTGACACAGGATTAATAAGCTACTCACAGTGTAATTGATATGAAGAAGAGACAAGTTTCCCAAAGGAACACCTAATCCTTTTCATTTCTGTTTATCACAGCAGGTTACTAGTAAACAAATCTGTATTTATCTTGCTGTGTGTAACCCGTGCACTGTTATTTCCAAAACAGGGCTCACTCTTGCAAAGGCTTGCTACCATAGCTACCAGGCTACCTATACTTACAGCAAGAACTGTGTCCTCTTCTCATTTAATTCTGTAGCGGGAAGCTAATCAGTGTGGCCATAAAGGAGCGAAGTCTCAATATCTTACATGACTGAAAGAATAAACATTGTTGTAATATGGCAGATCATTTTAAGAATTAAGAATAATATCAAAATACTTAATGATATTATTAGTAATAGCATGTAGGTTTGATACACAGGAATGCCTAACTTCAGTATTAGTGTGATTACACCTGCACCTTGCTGTCTTGGTGTAGACCATTGCTTTTTGTACAGTTAAATAGCAACTGTGCTTCTGGGAAAGTGTTTTTTACAATCTTCTGGGGACTTTCACGCTGATGCAAGAATTCTGGAGTCAGTAACACGTCAGTAAAACCCAGCTTTTGCCTCAGTTGGAGATAAGCAAGCTTAAGCAGCAAGGCTGGGAGGAGTCCTTCAGGCACCCCGTGAGTGCAAGGGTGGGTAATCAGTGCTCATACAACCTGGTTCTCTGCTGCAGCCTCTGCTAGCAGCTTCTGAAGGAGCTGTGCTTGCCATTTCCCTCAATTCAAGGGGTCAAAGATGAGAAAATTCAATGGAAAATGAGTGGTGTTTATCTGGACATGGAATGATGGTGTTACTTATAAACACTGAAGCAGACACAGAAAGTTTAACAGCAATATATTAAAAGAAAATTTAAATGCAGACTGCTTAGACAGATTTTTTTTTTAACATCAAAAAGTCACTTTTATAAAAAAATTTGATCTGTCGCCAGTCACTCTAGAGATATTAAAAATGCAATTGTAAATATATTATATTGAGATAGCGTCTGGTATTTCCAAAAAGCAATGCAGGGCACAGAGCCAGTGTGTTGCGGGGTTCCTGTGAGGATGCAGTGCCTGTAACTAATGGATGCTGATGATCAAAGCTTTTGAAGTGCTGTTCTACCCAGAAGAGAATCCTTCTCAGTAACTGTTTCACCCCAAGTAATTTCATACCACAAAATCATCAAAGTGATCTGCTTGAAAAGTGTATGGTCTTCATTCTGGTCTTTCTTTAAGGTTATGCTATGCTGACATTACTGCTATTAAAATTATACTCATTAATTACTAATACTACACTATGCCTCTTTTCAGAAGCCTGAAAGTGACTGTGATTTGATGGTTACTTGTAGGCTTGATTCTGCATCTGCTAAAACCACCAGGAATCAGTAACTCACTCCCCTGGCAGTGCTGGTACTGTACAAGGAAAACCAGTGCCTGTGGCACCATGACCAAGCACTGACTATCTTCTTATCGCTTGCACGCTGCAATCTCAGCTTACCTCATGGCTACTGATCTACCACGAAAATAGTCAAAAACTGGAAGACTACAAAACAGCTTGTGTCAGATGACTTAATTTTTATCCTACCAGCCTGTCACACACTGTCCAAGTATATTTCTAATACTTATTCCATCCACTGTCCCAAACGTGATTCATTAAGGTTAATGATTCTTCTGTCTGCATGCTTTAGTCATTCTAAGTTGCATTAGTTCAACTCCAGTGTATTTAAGGACTTATCATTAATTAAATACATTTTGTACTGAAATTTGTAAATGTAAAGTGCAATCTAAAGACTAACTATTAATAATTGTCAGATCCTTGGGAAAATTATAGAAGTACATCCATATTTCCCCCTGCATCTGCCATCCCTGGGGTGGAATGCATTTTCTCAACATCTGGAGAGAGATGGATGGGAGTCCTCCAGAGCAATTTGTTTCAGACACCTGCATTCGGTGCAAGCTGCATCTTGCACCACAGGGTCCTGAGTGTCGCATAATCCCCTTCTCTGTCTGATGCCTCATTTCTGTGTGTATGCTCAGCAATAGCGTGTGTGATATTGGGAGCTAGGGTTTTCTCCTCAACTTTCTGGAAATATCAAGTACTCTTCGTCACGGGCTTTGTGTTTTCTGTGCTGGCTTCAGGTGTGATTTTGCCACACCTTGTGCATGAAGGGGCAGTATGGGACAATTCTGCTTTTCCTGCAGTCCATCCAATAGGTGATCAGTCCAAGCATCATATCTTGCTCACACTGGGCATTGTATCCACTTGCCAGCTAGAGAAACAAAACCAAAGGTAACTGTGAGACAGATAACTTCTTCCTCAGGGAAGAAGTAGCGGTAGAAAGGAGACCAAACCCAGAGCTTATTGTTAGACCATTTCCACATTTCAGCCCCAAAGTTTGCTGTTGGGGATTTGCTGAGATGAGATGCACAGACTGTTGGCTTTAATGATATCTGTGGAGGAGCGTAGCGCTGTATTCCAAAGCCATTATGTTTTCTGTGGAGATTTTGTCTCAGAGGATATTACTGCAAGGTTGAACAAGTGAGTGAGTGCTTGGCAAAAGTCAGAGCTGCAGAGCTCCACAAGTGACTGACTTTGGCAGAAGGTAAGTAGATTTCATATTTTCCTTTTAAACAATGCAACACTTTTAGA
This sequence comes from Oceanodroma leucorhoa, assembly GCA_030449065.1. Lineage (NCBI taxonomy): Eukaryota > Metazoa > Chordata > Aves > Procellariiformes > Oceanodroma > Oceanodroma leucorhoa. The sequence goes on from JASVER010000105.1 coordinate 410,290, forward strand.
AAAAATTTAGCTCTTGGAAGTATATTAAGAAGAATACTTCATCTAGGGAACTCTTAATCTTGCTGTGGGCTGGCAGGACATTCCTTTTCCTGGCCATGTTTTCCACTGGAGTGGGGAACACTTCCAGCAGACTTACTCACTCCAGGGAAGATTCTTCCACATAGAAGGACTTGATGGGAGATAAGTTTGCAAATGAATAACCAGCAGCAAAACCTAGGAAAGTAGGATGTTCACATATTTGGTTTGTTTTTCTTCTTTTCCCATCATATGCCATCACATGTAGATGATTTGTTCTGACAGTGGATGAGTAGATGAGAGTGTTAAAGAAGTTTCTTGTCCACTTGAGGAGAGTTTGGTAGAGCTTTGCTTCTACTTTCAGCATCAATATCTCTCCTGTACCACACTGCCCGTCTCTATTGGCCATCAAAGATTTACCCAAACAACTATATACAGTAGAATGGTAGACATTGTCATTCATTAGTAAGTAAAAAAAAAAAAAAKAATAGTATATAAAAAAGTAATGAATTATAATTAATGCCATTTACAGGACTCATAAAAACATTTTGATCATAGGATCATTAAATATTAAACTGTGGCATTTGCTACTGCTGCACATATTAGGTATGTGTGTATGTTCCAACCAGGAACTGATAGATTCCCTTTCTAAGTAAGGAAAATTTTCCCTTCCTTTGCTGTGTATGCCATAAAGTGGAAAATTTATTTGCTAACATTTCCTGCACTGCTTCAACTTGAACAAGAACTTTTGATTTGTTGTTCAACTTGAGAATCGGTATCTTGTTTGTTTATAGAAACAGTATTCTTTAGATAATTCAACAAAAGACATAGTCTTGTCATTCTAAGCATCCTCACACTATTAAAAAGAAGGCAAACAGTTATTTTGAGTAGCCCATTACAAATCCATTCTTAATGAGCAAAATACTGTTAGTGGAACTTCTACTGATTTTTGTATGCGTAAATTTTATTCTCACACTGTTGAAATAGTACATCTATTCAGTAGAATAAATAAACCTTTAATGAAAGTCTACAGCTCCCATAGATCTTGTGAAACAATCTTCAAGAACATTTGGCTTTATATTGTCTCAGGTAAGACCTATACCTGAAAGGGAGCAGATGATGAGACAACAGAGAAATACAATTGCTGCCACTGAGAAAGTGTTTAAGCTACAAAGACTGTGAGTGAAATAGGATAGGAAGGAAAAATAAAATTTAGATCTAGCATCAGGAAAGAAGAAATATGCAGTAAACAACTTCCTGAGGATACTAAAATGTAATAAGCAAGTTTTAATATGGTCTATTTGTACATTTTTCATCTTTTTTATTACAGTTTGGTTATGATTTACCTTCCAGGCCATTCCCCTCCAAAATCCAGACAAATGACTTCATAGTGTATTTTATAATAAATATGACTGGGAAAAGTCTTCAGTGGACAAGTGTTGTGGTTTAACCCCAGCTGGCAACTAGGTACCACAGCCGCTCACTCACTCCCCCTGGGTAAGATGGGGGAAGGAATCGGACGGGTAAAAGTGAGAAAATTCATGGGTTGAGATGAAGGCAGTTTAATAGGTAAAGCAAAAGCCGCACACGCAAGCAAAGCAAAACAAGGAATTCCTTCACTGCTTCCCATCGGCAGGCAGGTGTTCAGCCATCCCCAGGAAAGCAGGGCTCCATCACGCGTAACGGTTACTTGGGAAGACAAATGCCATCACTCTGAATGTCCCCCTCTTCCTTCTTCTTCCCCCAGCTTTATATGCTGAGCATGACATCATATGGTATGGAATATCCCTTTGGTCAGCTGGGGTCAGCTGTCCCGGCTGTGTCCCCTCCCAGCTTCTTGTGCACCCCCAGCCCACTAGCTGGTGGGGTGGGGTGAGAAGCAGAAAAGGCCTTGGCTCTGTGTAAGCACTGCTCAGCAGTAACTAAAACATCCCTGTGTTATCAATGCTGTTTTCAGCACAAATAAAAAACATGTCCTCATACTAGCTACTATGAAGAAAATTAACTCTGTCCCAGCCAAAACCAGCACATTCTAATAACTAATATCAGTGTCTTATCAACATTATTCCTATCCTAAATCCAAAGCACAGCGCTATACCAGCTACTAGTAAGAAAATTAACTCTATCTCAGCCAAAACCAGCACAAGTTGGTTTAAAAATATTCTTCAGGGGATGATATTTGTTTTGGAGGTTGTTACTCACTGCTTCTCAAAGCCCTGAGAAATTCATTAACACTTTTTCAGCTAGTACTTTTAATCTTTCAGCAGTTCGTTTCTTTGTGCCATAGATACATGTGTTTGTGGGAGTGTGCAGAGAATATATACTGTGCACCAAAATACTATAAAAAAGAAAGAAAAAAAGAAATTAGTTAATCCAAATGCTCAACAGAAATGGCAAATTAATCCCACCCTTTCTAAATAYGTGCTGTGATACCTAAATACATTTGCACTTAGAGATACGATTTATCTCTTTTTTTCTTCACCACCACCACCACCTTATAACACATCTTCTTCTTGTGGGACATATCTACAGAAATCTTTTCAGGTCTTGTCATTTGCCTTTGATCCACATGTTTGCTTGGTGAATCCCATCCAATCTTCATCTGATCTCCACACTCTGCCCTGCTCTTGCCTGCTTCCCAGGGCCATCTGTCTTTAGCTCCTGTCTACCTCCTGATGCTCCTGTCCAGCAGTGATGTCTGTCTCATCTCCATGTCATTGTTTCTGTCCTGGGCTTCTGTCCCCCTCTCCTTGTATCCCTCTTTCTTGTAAAAATCTTTCTTCTTTCCTCCACCCAGTGGCTCCTGATCTTCCTGCCACACCAGTTTTAGCTTCTCCTCCCACCTTTGTAGCTTAGGCAGGCCAGGCAGCCCCGCAATCGCTGTGTCTTGCTTGACTTCTTCTGCAAGTCCAGCCCTTGTCCCATCTTCGCTTAAATCAAAAATTTCTTTGGCCAAGAGTGCTTAGGATGCATGGGGACCTTGGAGCTTGCCTGGAGCAGGCATGTGGGAAATAACGGAAAGTAAGGTTTTACAATGGGACTTGTGGAACAGCCTTTATAACAGGAAATGGACCAGCATTTATATGTTTATAAATTAATTTCTATAAATATTTTACCATAATTTTTGGATTACATGCATTTTTTTTTCTGCTTGGAATAGCATCAYACAACTGTATGTGTGCCCACTGGTTCAACAGAAGTGGATGTTTTTGAAGGGATTAGAAATGCAGGTTGAGCACATAGGTATGTACATACAAATATGTGCATGTGCTTAGGTTAATCCCGATTTATTCTTTTAAAGAAGAATTATGTGGTTTAGATGTAAATTTTTATGATTCATTCACTGGCTTTTTTATTATTCATGTAGTTTCACTCTGCACCCTTAAGCTATCACAGATATTTTATATGATGGTACTTAATTGTGTTCATCCACCAGAAATGCTGATTGAAAATTAAAACGTTCCTGTTCATTTCTTTCTGGAGATATGCACATTTGAAGATTAATAGATTCATTTTTATTATGTACATGAAAAAAAATGGACCTCGGTAGCATGGTGAAATGCTTAAATTAATAGTTCTGTAACTAGAAATCCTACCTGAAGCAGTTAGTTCAGGTTTTAATGGGTGTTCCACTTTGGCCGTGACCAGCTCCCTAACAGTCCTAGTACTTAAGCTTTATCTTCATTATCAGTTTAATGAACTGAAGAAAAAAAGATCAAGCTAAACGCATGTAAACCTTCTGTGAAGATGGGTTGAAACTCATTAAAGGTGAGGTAAATCCATTAAGCAAGGGGTACACTGCCTTACAAGGCCTTCGTGTCAGTGAAGCCCATTCGTGCATTTTCCTGGGAAAGGAAGAGCAGAGGCGGAATGAGGGATCCCACAACATACCACATTAGAAGAGCAGATGAAGGGTGTTTTCGTTTGGCATCCCACTGCAATATGTTGGTGCCTGTTGAGTGAGTTGAACAGACGGCAATGCTGGTTAGGCTGTCCTCGGTCCTCTCTCTCCTGTCCTCAAGGCTGGTCTCAAGGAGCCATGGGAGCAGTCTCTTATTGCCTCTCCTCTCTGAAGAAGTGAAGTTTGTATCCCCTTCCCTTACAGAAGTGGACCAAGGGGTTTGAGGGGCAGAGCAAGTGCTGAAGCCTCCTGAGAAGAAAAGACCCCGCAAGGTGTGAGAGCCCTACAGTTGCCCTGGGCTACCTGACAGCAAGTATTTCCCTGTTGACCGTCATCCTCCCTGATATAAAGAAAGGAAGAGAAAAAAAWGAGGCTGAGGTTCACAGACCTCCCTGCTCTTCTGTGGTTGAGGGAAGTCGCATCCCAATTTCACAGTCTCGAAGGGCAGGATTCATTCACTTTTCCTTCTCTGCTATGGCTCAAGGGGAGAAGCTGTGATTGGGAGGGAGTACTAGAGAGGCACTACCTATAAGGCAAGTAAATCAGGAAATATGACCTGAATTCCTGACCTACTGAAAATCTGGGACCCTCCTGAGCACCTAGATGTGGCACTGCCACTTTGGGCTTTAACCCACCCTGCTCTCCATAGTCTTACCAGGTTGGGGCAAAGGAAGGGAATATTTGGTATAACCACACATTTAACCACGGGGACAACATGCCTTTGACCTTGAACGACAGTTAAGAGCAGATGGTTTGCTTTTGAATGTCATGGGCCTGTCCCTGTTGGGAACTGAATGTTGGGTGTCTTCAGCTGCCATTCATTTATGCCTGAATTAAAATGAAAAGGAATTAATATAGCAGCTTCTCCCAGGCAAATGCCAGTCCAAAGGCTGGGTTCGGTATGCTGGGTATGCAACAATTGACTCTGAAACTCTTAACCTGGAAAAAAATTTAGTGCCAGACATTGTGTGTTTCCAAGTATTTTACTGTTTGAATACTTCACATCCCATGACACAGTCATGTACTGTCTTCTTGTGCCAAATCAGAAATATTGGTGGACAAATGGAAATGATTTTGTTGTTCTTTGGATTTCTCTAGCTCAGTTGCACAAGGTTAGTCATTACAGTCTTACACTAATAGAGTTCTTACCAGAAGTACAATTCTTATGCTTGAAATTAGGTTATTATGTGCAAAATGTCTTCTTTTGCTACAATAGGTTTGCCTGCTGGCCACAGGCAAAGAAAATCAGAAAGTTGAAATCCCCTTCTGAGTTCCAGAATCAAAACAGAGAACAATGGGAAAAACTGAGTATGTTTCCAGATTTTTTTGGTTTGCCCTCAGCTGTAGCATTGGACTGGCAGTCATGCACCATACAGAAGCAAAGGCAGGTAAAATATCCTGAGTACAAGACAGAAGTGGGTTTGGTAGCTTCATTTGGAATTACACCAAACCACACAGAGGGAGCATGATACATACTGGTAAATGTTAAATATTTTAGAATTCAGAGCATCTTTCTTCTCTATACGCACATGCACCACAGCTGTGAAAAAGTGTCATTAGTCATAAGTTCAAGCCTCATGCCCAACATTCCCCAACTGGCAAGTTTTTAATTACATTAACATTCACATTTGCTTGCTTCCATGTTCCTAAAATGAAGATTAATTTTCATCATGCCAAAGTTCTGAATGTTGCAGGATTTCTGCAGTCATCATTCACAATACTTGCCAGGAAGTAATAGTGAAGGCAATTCCAGCTGTTAGTATGGAAGTCTGGAGGTTGATGAATAATTGCACAATCTTTTGAGAAGAACTGTGTAGCACTAACCCACTGTCTTGATATGTATAACTTTAAAAACCCTTTGCTTAAATTTTGAATTAGCAATGTGATTTCCAAAAGCTGTAATGCATGCTTTGTTCACAATTAGTGTCTTCAGTCAGTAGAATAGCTGTAGGTAGAGAAGGTAAGTTGCTGTAAATTGGAAAAACAATAATTGAAAGTTCTGAGTTCTGAGCAAGAATTGTGATCAGTGGTATAATTTGGGCAGAGGGGATTCATGATTTACAGTAACAATAAAGAAAAGCTCTTAAAATATTGTAGCTGATTTATTAATGTAGTTATTAATTTATTTTTTATTATGCATGTGAAGAAAGATGGATTACCTCATAAACATCCTTTCCTAAATACTGTGCAGTAACTGAATGATGAACGAGGCAGTGGTTGCAGCAGCAGGTAGGAATAGGAAAAATGTTGTTGTGCAGAACAAGATAATTAATGCTTTGGATTGAGCAACAACATCAGAGACTGTGCATTGTTCCTGTGGCTTTCAACCTTTCTATGCAACTGCAGCTGTTTTCCTGTTTCTCCTTGTTTCTTGTTGCAGATGTATTACAGGCAAGCTTAGCGAGCTCTTGAACTCCAAGTGACAGCAAAGCGGGCCAGGTAACAGCTTAACAACTGCTACAACAGCTCCATGTGTTGATGTACGATGAGCATCTGAGCTGCTGTTTCAGCCACTGGGAGATCTTTCTAGAATATGGATATTTGCTGTCAWTTTTTTTGTCAAGGAGAAAGTCTAAATGCCTGTGGTGGTGTCTTAAACACTCAATATTTTCATGATGAGGAGAGGGCTAAAGAGGCCATGTTCTGCTAAGTAGGTTCAAAGTTAGTGCCAATGGCACTGAGTCCTTTAAGCTGTTGCTATGGGACCTACTTGTCCTAAAGCCAGTCTTAGGCAGACACAGGCTGTCCCTGTGGTTGTATGAAACCCCACGTAGCCCAGGCAGCCCTCACCCCACTGAGTTACGTCATCCCATGAAACTGCCTTGCACCAGTCTGTGTTCTGAGCTGACAGAAAGGTAGTTCAGCTCCTAAATTACCTTGCCCAGATATGCTCCAGGTGAAGAGAAAGGTGCTGCAGGCAGTTATCCTGGGGCTGCTTGCACATGTTAACTTGGTCCCTTGTGAGGCAGTAGCTCATGGCTCTCATGCTTGCTCTGCATGACCCTTTGCCAGGACTGAACTCCCACAAGTGCTTCACCCTGGGGGTGTGGATGCTGGGCAGAGACACAACACGAGGAAGTCAGAAAGCAGAGCACCGAGGAAGTGGAAAGACATGGCTCTGGTCTGAAGTTGTGCCGTAGAAGGAGGGCAGAAATTGGACGTGTTCCTGGATCAGCACTATGGAAGAAGATAGCTTACTTTCTTTTTATAGAATAATTTAGCATCGCACTTCCTAAGTGTAGCTTGGATTTTACCTGTTGTTCTTTCCCATGGTGAAACTTTCACAGGCAAAACCAGAAGATGGTTGAGTTTCAGACATCAAGCTTAACTGGGTCTCATTTATTGACAGCAGTCAAGATCAGTGCCTACCTGCTGCTGTTGCATCTCTGCTACTTTGCTAAGACAACTTCTGCCTATCCAATATCCTCTAGAAAATGCAGGAGTGCTCACTGCTCAAAGGAGATTTGTGCTGCTGCTGCAGTGCGTCCCCTAATTTGTGCTATTACCAATTTGAAAGCTTTCAGTAAAATTCTTCTCTGTGTATTTGATCTTCTTTGGTCCACAGACAGCAGAGGACTTCTGCCCTTCCAGGCTGACCCCTCAGCAGGCAGTCTGGCTATTGCTCTGGACCAAGCAACCCCCTGTCAGAAGGGGTGCCCCCCCCGCTTGTGTTCTCCTGCCCTTTTACTTGCAGTACTGCGAGGCAGGCACAGGGACCTGAAACCACAAGTTGGAAGAGGGAATAAGACATCATTTTCAGCAGCAATACAGTCTTTGCTCATCTTAAACTAACATAGAAATGACACCCTCTATATCAATACAAGGTTATTCCCAGATACTTAGCAGAATTGGTCTATTTGAGCTATGACCTTGTTTGCAGGGGAGGTCACATCCTAACAATATGAAGTTCAGTTTTTCAACTGTCCATTACTGATAACATGCTGGTTTATGACTATTTCACTAATTATCTTCCATCAAGCATGTTCTGTTCATGCCTAACCAAAGTACCAATATTTCATTGCCGTCACAGCGCTGCAGTCCCTGTTACTGTCAAGGGCTGCTGAGCGTGTTGACACTAATGGACTTCATCACAGCCCCATCTGAAATTCAGCAATTCCTATGCACAGAGGGATTGCTAGGACTGCCTGGATCAGAGCAGACTATCGAAGCCCACTGCTGGATCAAGATTACTCTGTGCTGGAAGCAATCTCAGCTGCTGGCTGAAGATCATTTTGTGCTGCTTGCAAGGAGGAGGGGGATTTATAGGGAAGCTGTATATTTTGAGCATTTGGACCACAGAGGGAGACCGTAAAAGAGACATCATAAAATCATATCTTTATTAAGAAATTTAGGAGTAATTGATTGCTTAGRAGAGTAGCGATGAAACTGGTTTAGGAGCCTCTGTTTTCAATTYGCTTGTATCTGACAATCAAAAGGTATAAGAAACCTGTGTGGGGGCATGACTGACAGACTGACTTGCATTACGACTTGCTGGAATAGCATAAATGTTTGATCTAGGCCTAGTTTACCTATGTTAAAATTTGTAAAATATATACTGACTTTGTGGAATCAGTGGTAAGCACTGCATACTGATTGAGCACAAACTCCCTGTATCTCAGAAGACCCCCTGAGCCTGAAACCACAAAACCGGTACCATTTCCCCTTTTGAAAAGGCAGCCAGCACAGTCTGTTTGAGACAAATCTGCCCAGGATCTCTTATGGTTTCTCAGAAATGCACTTATCTCATCCCTGGAGCCTGTTTTGGGGAAATAAATTTACTTTAAAAGGATGCTAAGGATTTTAAAAATGAAGATAAATTATAAAATGCTCAGTGTCACAAGCTGGGAGAGGTGATTGCAGTATATTTTCCAGAACATTTGGGATTCAAATACATATCAGTTAGCTGAAACCCATAGAAATAAATTACAAGCTATTTAGGTACTTCAGAAAACCCTCCTAGATGCATAATCAGTTTCTTCAGGAACCCAGTGCTTTCAGAAATCTTGCCCACTTCTCATATTTACAAATGCCTATACAATGCAGGAAACAGCTCCAAGACAAAGGAAGGGAATTTTCTGTAAACCAGTTCCTTCTCATAAGTGATTTGGATAAGCAGAGTAAGTTTTMGTATCTGATCCATTACTGGTAAATAGTTGAGCTCCAGCCTTCAGGATAGTGAAATGTTTTTGAAATCTTCCAGCCCATCCCTGTTTACAAGAACATTAATTTTTCTTTTTTTTATTCTCTTCTTTTTTAAAAAAATCAGTACAGTTTTTCCTTTGCAAAAGGATCAATACAGTATTGCAAACAACAATTGCATAAATGAGACCTTGATCGTGAATGCAAATACAAAGCCACTTAAAGTGATTTTTGTTCCACTTGATTGTATTGGTTTGTTAGATTTATTATTGGTTTACAATATTTTGGCTTCATTTCTCTCTCTTCAGTTACTGTAGCACCAAAAGGTTCCCCTCCCCTACTATTACATCATTAGCATCCTTGAAAAAACTCTAATGTACAAGCGCTGCCCCCAAATTAATGTCTAGTGACACATAATACCAATGAGTAGCTAGTCAGTAATCCTTATAATTGTGGCTTGGAAAACTGACTGCTGTGCTAAGCCATGTGGCCTAAAGCTATAGAGATACAGATTTCTTTGCCTCCAACAGCCGGTGAGCACTGAGCAAGACAACCACAGAAAAGATCTTTTTTTCAAAAGCTTTCTTGCTTGTTATGTTGGGGGTATATCAGAAAGACATGCAAAATCAGAACTGGTTTAGTAGCTTAACTAATTGTAAGAGGGAACAAAATCCTGGATTCCTGCTGACTTTGGTCTTTGGTGAGGATCTGTGATCTTGGATGGACTGGGGGTGGAAGGTGGCACTGAGCTGACTCTTAGTGAGTGTCAGATCTAGCAGGATCCTGCCTGGTGCTGCAGAGAGTAGCAGAAGTGACGAGTTAATTCAGGTGAGGCCCTTTCTGCTCAGCCACCAGCAAAACCCCAAAATCATTAATGGAGATGAACAGCAGGGCCAGATGGTATTGCCTGAGTTATAGGGACAGCTTTGGCCAGTGTACCTCTAACACTGGGACTACTCTGCTCCCAACCGGAACCACAAGTTGGCCTAAGCACAGAGGAAACTGAAAAAAAAATGGGGTATGAGACATTTCTATGTTGAATGTTCACCCTAGTTGCAGGGGAGAAAAGGTAATAGACCATTCTTGCTTGATAGACTTTTTATTTAGTATTTGTCATCAGAGGCATATCCTACTGTTTAGGTTCTTGCTAGTGTTGATATAAAAAATTATTTTAGCCTTGTCAGACAGTAAATATGGGGATGAGATTTTTCCATGCTGCAAGGATGCCTCAGATTAACTTGTTTGTATTTACTTGTTTGGAGAAAGGAAGGACACAGTCTTAGCTGACACAGCCTAGCCATTTCCAAAAGTGAGACGGAAATTCTAGAGACTTTTCTCTGAAAAGCTCTGTCATGTTAGTACTCGTGGACTACCTTAGTCCTGTTCATTGTGTATAAAAGGCATTTCAATGCCTAACCTGCACAGGACTTGAGAAAACCATCTCTGATAGGATGGTGAGGTGGAGAACCACCCCACCTGGATGGGACGTACTAGCAATGGTGTCATATAAGGCTTTGGTTTAGAAGGTGACCTCGTGCTGTTCAGCATGACTTCACTTCTTGGCTAACTCTCCAGCTTTACTTCACTCTTTGAATAATGCTAAGCTGTAATGACTGGTGTCTGGCTTTTTCCTCTCACAGTATTGCTCTTGCTGACTAAATGTCCAGAAGACAAGTTTCCTTCTTACCTCACCTCACTGCGTTGCACTTAGCAAGGTTACTTCTTAAAGTCTGAGGTCGGCTCAACACCTTTCCTAGAAACTATAGGAGTGCCACTCAAGAAGGAATTGGTGGAAAAAGGTCTACCGATGCCCCATGCAAAAGTGTAGAGACAGCATCCCACACTGAGATGCCTTGGTAGTATTTGTGCAATGAGGGAGCAAAACATAATTCCTTTGTCTCCCGAGGTAATGGCAGCTTTGAAGTAATACAGCACTCTTGGGGGGGGGGCAGAGGTTTGTTTCTTTTATTTTAGTATGAATTTCCATGCTAAGTATGCTTTGTTTGGTATAAAGTTTAATGTTTTTTCTTAAAAGGAGATTGATACATCTTCACACCATCAAGGTTATATCTGAATTTTGTGGTGCTGAGGCTCTGCGCCACTGAAGTGTGTCATCACATTGTTGAAGATTTCAACCTGCTGGAAAAGGCAGCCTGTAGTGTAGGAAGGACAAGGAAATGGAGAGGAGGTTTTGGAAAGTTACACGGTGAAGGAGTTTAATTCCAAAATCTCAGCTACCTCAGAAAGTGGTACCATACCCCACTGATTAAAAATAGAATACACAGAACAGAGGAGGCAGTTTGATGCAAAATCCATTGTCAGTAAAGAGTTACCCTTAAAACTGTATTTTTAACTTGATTTCTGAGATAATTGCAAAACTAAGAGTGTCTCTTTTTAATATACTTCCTCCCACCAAAGAAATCCCTCAAGAATGGGAAGTAGCACCTGTTTATAGGCGAAATTAGTGCTGATTGCAGTAATGCTACATGCCAAACTGCTACATAAAGCTTGCTCGAGTCTCACAAATTGACAGCTATTTGTAACTCAGTGGCCTCTGAAGGTCTCTGAAGTGACACACAGCGTTATGGCAGGAGTACCAAAGTATCCTCAAATTTCTTGGTATGAGAGAGAGAAAAAGCAATAAATTATTCTCCACTGTCTATGACTTACAACATATCAGACAATACTACGTGATTTTTATTATGAAGAGTTGATTGTGGGCCAATCAAACTCTATTATGCTGTACTGGACACTGGCATGTGTAAGAAACTGTGGAAAAAGCTTCTGGATAAAGGAATGCAAATGGACATGCAAAAGCAAAACAGAAAGATGGGGCACATAGACACAAGACAAAACACGTACAGCAGCAATTTCTAGGAATTTGCTGGTTTTCTAGAGTTCCAGTGTCCTGCCAGCTCTGTGGCCTGAGCCAGTGCACCTTTGTGGGTCACATTGAAAGCTTGAGGTCTAAAATCAGGCACTGGATGCATCTGGTCTTTGTATTGCACATGTTACTTTTTGCCAGTTTTTAACAAAACTTCTGTGATTTCACTGTGCATCTGCAGCTATCATTGGGCTAGGATTCCTGCTGGAGGGGTAAGGTGGTACCATGCCCAGCCATGTGCCAAGAGTTACTGCATGCTGGCTAAGGCAGCAGAATGGGCAGCACCTCTGCTCCTCACCCACCGCAGTTTGTTGCTCAAAATCTGCGAGCAAGCTGAAATCAGGAGTGGTTTATGTCAGTTTGGGGTTTTGAACTGCTGGGGCTCTGGGAAAGATGCACTGCCTCTGCCACTGGGGCACTAATGTCTGGTAGAGGCACCAGCACAGGTGCCAATAAGCCCTTAAATCACAACCGCCAGTCTCCCGAGACTGCAAGGCAGAGCCCTAATTCTCATGTGTTATACAACACAGGCGCTGGCCCAAGACCCACAGGGATCAGTAGGAGTGACTCTTGTACCAACATCGGGGACAGGGTATAAGAAGAACATCCCGAGGTATTGTAACTAGGTTGGAAACCAAAAGCCCCAGGGCAGGGACACAGGGACACACACATGTTCTCATTGCAGGCAGAGCGGATGTGCTGGTGTTGCCAATGAACTCTGGCCAGCAAACACATGCCCAGGGAAAGCAAGCAGACATGGCACAGGTCATCTGGCCAAGCAACAAGTGCTATGCTGCTCTGGGAAGGACCCTGCAGTGCTCCAGCAACATATGCTCATCGTCAGTTTAATTTGCTCATTTATTCTGTGTTATGCTATAAAAGTAGTGCTGCTATCCATAACTAGCAGTGTATTACCATACAGATAACCTCTGACTGAAGCTGGCATAGCAACAGAGTGGGAGGCAGGATACTGCCAYAGCTGCAACAGGGGAGGGAGGCAGAAGAGAGGGGACTGTGCTGAAGTCTGGTTTCTTCTCCATTAGGTGCTGGGGAGGACAATCTCTGCCAGGGAGTGATAAGGGGGGACTCCTCTAGGCAGCCACATCCCTCCCAGCAAACCTGCCTGTGCTGCTTACCCTGTATTTCTCCACATCCACAAGCTGATTTTAAAGGCAGCATTTAGGAAACAGCTTGTGGTCATGTGTGATTAAAAGAAACAGTGGGTCATGCATTCATGCACGCCAGTGGCAGGGGAAAGGGTGCATGTATGGTCTTGAACTGAATGTTTCCTTTTCATACATGGGCACAGTAATGTGCATGAATAATTCCCTACTGGGGAAAATAAAGGAGCAAGCTCTCCCAGACAGCAAAGCGTGGCAGTTCCGTAAGGAAACTCTCTGTATAGATGGTCCTTGAACACCTCCTGGAGACATGTGCCTGACAGAGGGAGGGAGTTCTTGCAGCATCTGAGGACAGGGTGGAAACTCTCACAAAAACATGCACCATGCCCCCTTGATCTCAGGACATTGTGCTTCTCCAAAGCAGGCTGTAGTGCGGCATTTGGATGCCTAGGTCACTCTGGTCACAGCCTTGCTGATAAGCAAGATCTCTGTGGGGTTTCGGACCAATCTGCCTTAGACCAGTGGAGTGGCCAAAAAAGTTCTCAGTGTGAGGCTGCTTATCTGTGAGCTGCTCTTTCTGCCTCTTAGTCAGCAGCACTAAAATGTAGCTTCTTTTCTCATAGAGGCTTCAAAGTGAGTTTGACAATCTGAGATGTACGGTAGCAAGCTGCTTTAGCACAAACTCCTCTTTGTTGTCTTCTAAAGAGGAGAGCTGATCAGAGTTAGTTTATGGCATGTTTTCCTGGACCAGGGACCACCTTCAGCTCTGTCACTTTGACATCATGTCCTTCTCTTCTGTGAGACATTTGCCAGCAACAAACAGCCTAGTGCTCCCTCTCCATGAAGCAGGTAGGATCCTGTTCCTCCCAGCTACAAGCCCAAATGATGCCCATTTAATGATTCTGGGTAGATCTTAAAACACTGACAATTTTAGAGGGAAAAATCAGCATGTAGTTGCTGTTATGGAGACAGGTCAAACTGTAGCTGAATTATTTTCTCCTCTACAGAACATCTCAATTTCTTGCAGCACAATACCTCCATCTGGGATGCGGACTGAGGGCAGCTCAGATTAACTAGGCTATCTTTGCCCTGGAAGCAACTGAACAGTGGTAGTTCATCTCCAGCTGCTCTGGTGGAAACAAAGAATCCTTTCATTACTTGCAGAGCTTTTGCATATATGTCTTCTCCTTGTGCCTAGCCCTCATTTAGAGTCAGGCCTCTTTATGTTCCTGCAACTACTTACAGGGAACTTAAATTTCACTTGCAACTATTTTTAAGGTAGTTTTGTGCTGCCAGAGAGGCCCCAAAGGTTAGTAGCAACAGGATAAAAGCTAAATGTGACCTTTGCAGCACCTAATTTACAAGAACCTCTCTGCCTTGGAGGAGAGACCTGTATACCTATCCTTCCTACACTAATGAGTTAATATCATCTATTCTATGACCGGGGAGCAGCAAGTCACCTACAGTCAGCCAATTTTGCATCCGGCTGCACCAGCTGAGTCGGCCAATGCCTTAGGCACTGACCAGGGGCTACAGGGTGGAAGCTCCACCTGCCATCTAGAGCATTGTCATGAGGGAAGGCACCCTATACCCGTACCTTATTAAAGAAAATSCCAGAGCAAAGCAGGAGTTGCTCACTGGTCGGGTTTTGCTTGGTTTTGTGTGTTTGTTTATTTTTGCAGTTACTGCATAAATACAGTAGCAGTCCTGAGAGACCTCATGAATCAAAGGCACCTGCTCAGCTGAATGCCCCATTGACACTACAGACTTTTGCATCCTCCCCATTTTGGTTAATCTTAAACTCTTTTCCAGCAAGGTGGCAGAGCTTGCACAGGGAGCTGCAGCCTCCTGAATAAGACGCTGATGTTGGAAACTGAATCCCCGAGGGCAGTTGTCCCACTCCTAAGCAAACTCTGTGGAAGGTCTAGGGGCATGGAAAGGGACAGTGCAACAGCTGCCACGACTGCTTTCAATGTTAGCTGCTGGTTTCTGTGCTGCGCCCTGTCCCATCAGTGCATGTCCAGCAGGCTCAGGCAATGACGGCTGGAGGGAGCTCATCCCTTCCCATGGGCAGAAGCACCCTCAGCTCCCAGATTTCGCTAGGTTTCAGCAGAAACAAAGTGCATGATCACTTAGCCCAGCTGAAGGAGGAGCACTTTGTGGCATGGGGCTATGCCCAGTGCCAGACAGGGAAGACCCAGGTACCTTCAAGTCAGTGACAGCCAGGTGTCAGAGGTCTAGTTTTGGCTGTAGCTGGAGTTTGAGTGCTGAAGCCTATGTCCATTTTCATTTGTTGGATAAAATGCAAACCCAGTCCCTGTTCCCTTTTAGATAAGTGTGCATCAAAGCACTATCTTGCGAGTAGTCGGACTTCTGTGTGAAATGTGTCCACAAAATATGAATAAGTGGTAAAACTATGTGCCTAGGAACTAAAATGGTGAAAGTGCCCTATAGGCATAGCTTAAAATGAGCTACCCTCCCTCAGTACTTGCTCTATGCACCTAATCAGGTATTCTTCATTTTCTGTTACAAGATTTCCCTGGTTTAATTTTCTCTTTGCTGTTGAAACCTATTAAAAGAAAATGATGGAGCAAGCTACTAGAACTTATGGGTGTAATGTTCAGTTGTTTCCATAATCACAAGAAAATAAATTCCGACGGATCATGTAATAGAAAAATGAAGAAAATCTGAGCATTGTCTCAAGCAGTATTTGGTTAATGAATATAAGACAGCGCTGATGACAATATTTCTTGTTGCTGGTACTTTATAATGTGATGGGGACTGCATAATGCACAATGTAATTCTGGTGTGTGTTTTTTAATACACTTTTAATGAAGAAATGTAGATCTCATGGTTTTAAATGAGTGCACTTTTCGCTTGTAGATAGAAAGAAGAGGGAGGAAATGGCTTTTAGAAAAAAAAAAAAAAAAAAAAGATCATCTTCTATCAGAAGGGGAAGAGAATAAGGGGACCTTTTATGGAATGGGATATTTGGGGCTTCCATGTCCTTTTCCACCAGCCACACATATCTCTGTGTAACCAACACAGTTTCAAAAGAAAAGACCTTCTAGATCTGAACTCTAGTTTCAAATACTTATTAGTGAGAACACATTCAGCTGCTGTTGCTTTTTGAAAGGCGCTCTTACAGATCTTTTTGCAGCCATATTGTCTGTTGGTTATATTCCTGCAGACCTAGGGCTCTCATGTGAATGCATACACCCATGGACAGTTACATGCTTCTAATTTATTCCTTTGGGCTGATGTAAGTGGGAAACTGAAGCAAAAAATGTTTGCTGGAATTTCTTAATAAGGTTCAAGGGGATTTTATTTATAAATGATATTTTGAATGTAAAAAAAATCTAGACCAAAAGTTGCTCTTTTTTAGTATCTTCTTTGTCATTGCTATGAATTTTACCACAGGGGGTATATATGCAGAAGTGGAAAATTCATAGTACATTGCCCTCTCTGTTGGAACTGTTGTCTTTCATTATATAAATAACTGAAATGATCTGTTGAAAGATTGGGTGGGTAGAGAAGGCCATCTTTTTCTTTTAATGTAATCCTTTTTCTTTTAGTTCCTGTTACACATGAAAACTATGTAGGTTAAAATCCTTTCTGAATCTTTTCCCAGAAATATCAATGAGAAGTTGCTTTTCTGTGTCTTGGTCATCCCAGCTGTGGAATAAAGCAGAATTCCGCTGCAATTTGTATTCTGTAACATCTCATGCTAATTAATCCCAACCCCAAACAAAGCTAAGTGGAGAGAGAGAAACAATGACTTAAAATAATAAAACTAATACTTATGCAAATAGGAAAGAACATTCCCCAGTGGTTGGTAGGGTTAGCATACAGCTCATTTTTTCTTCTCCATATGTCCCCTTTCACTTCCCTGTTTTATTCATCTTCTCATTTCTTCCAGAAATCCTGGACTGAAGAGCAAAGCAAAAATACAACTGTTCAAGCACATTGACTGTGTGCATGAGGTAAACCTCACGCTCCTATGTGGATGCTTCACTATGCCATGGTACATGACGATACATGCTTATCTCAGTCAGGAAACTCCTAGCCAGAAGGATGTTTTGATACAAATAAATATGTGTTATGATCAACCCCAACCATATCTGTGAGCCTTCCCTGGGAAGTAAAAATGAAATGTCTGTATTTACTATGTTTTTTCTCTTTTACAGAGCTGCTTGGGTCTGCAGGTAAAATCATCTGAGTCAAGCAGCTCTGCAGGTAAAATCACAAAGGGCCACACTTTAGTGGACAGCACAAGCCTAGAAGACCAAGCTGTTGTTCCCAGACCTCAGGCAGACTCCTCAACACCCTGCCTTCAGGGTAATCCCATTCTGATCTCCTCCTTCCTTCCTCCACCCTTTATGTAGGGATTTAAGGGTGTTTAGGTAGCTAATGAACATTCAGGCAATAAAATATAACGAAAAAAGCTTTCTACACTGAGATTGTTATGGGTTTGGCCATCATTCCATTTCTTCTTGCAAACCTATCCAAGGCACTGCCTCTGCAACCTTGTGTAATATATCTCGCCTGGACAAAACAAGCGGTGACACCCTGTGTGGATGAAGAGCCACCAATTTTAAAGATGGAGGAAACCTGGATACTGGAGTTTTAAATAATTCATAGCAGAAGTGCCTTACAATTTGAATTCCGAGTACTTCCATTCAAATCAGACAATCCAAGAAAAAAAATCCAGTAAATATTTCTTGACACTGTACAGCCAGGATACACCCCAAGAGGAGAGTCCCTACCCCAAAGAACCAAATGCAGAAACAGTGTCCTTGTCACGTATGCGTGTGGTGCATAGCGCATGGGGGCCCAATCACAGTTGCTGACACTGCAGTACAGCACTTAAAAAATAATTGGAGCAGGTCTCTATTGCATAGCTCTGCTCAGTCCTGATGAGGTAAAACCCATTATAGCTGATGGAAGTGCAAACTAACGGTGAATTGAAGAAGCATGTGGACAGAAGAGATCTTTGCCTTGCAATTTTTGGGAATCCAGCACACCCTGCTTCTCCTATCTTGCAAATGACAGACAAGATGTTTTCAAACATAATGAACTTAAAATGTCAGGTGTAATCAAGGGTGAGACTGTGAATGCAAATGAACTGTTTTGATAAGTGCAATCTAAATCCCAAAGCCAAATTACAGCTGCTCTGTCACTGCAGTTCTGTCGTGTGAGGCGAAAGCAGCACAAAATCCTGGGAGGTGAGCAGAGGATGCGCATCTCACTGCAGCTGGGGCACAGGCGTCCCTTGAAACCTGGGAGGGCAAAGGGTTGCCATTAGGTATGGTTATCCAAGGAATGAGGGAAAGCTGTGATAAAAGTGCAGGGCAGTTGAACTGAAAAGGGGAAAAACCAAACAACTTCCTGATGTTTTCTTTAATTACTGGTTCTGTCTTCTCAAAATATTGTGTAGCATGCCTTCACTGGATGGAAGGCACCTCACATCTGAACGACAAATAGGTGGTCCCAGATCCTGCGAGAGGAGGCCTGCTACAGAAGCAGGCTGACCAGTCCTTCTGCACGACATGTCCCAGCTATTCTCCAGCACCTGCCTGTTTCTTTTTGGCATCATTGAATTACTCCAGCTGTGCTCTCGAGACTGCCTTCTCCCCTACTACCACTTTGAAATTACTAATACTTTATTTTGCTTTAGAAAGACAGTCTTTGACAAAAGCAGAGATGGAGACTTTAAATTATTCACTCACTCTATGCAAATAATAACTAATTTTTGCAATGCCCTAGTGAGGTAGGTAATTACATGTTATCCTTTCTGACAGGCAGAGACATTAAGTTTGAATCACTGGCTCCAGACCAGAGGAGAACTTTGAACTAAATTTTCCTGGGCTCAGGTTAAATTTTGGATAAAGGTCTAGTTTGATCAGGATGCGGTTTTTCATTTTCCATTTTTGTCTCATCAAGAAACCAGGCTTGGAAGACTATTCCTTGGCTGAGCTGCTAGAATATGTTCATAAATGATTCACTTGAACCTTTCACAGTCAAAAATGACACTGAGAGTACCATGGAAATAAATTGTTGAGGGTAGATGAGTCACCTGGATTTCATTGCAAGTAATGACAAAAGCCAATTCTGTTACTCACCCAAATTTTATCCTCGCTGCCTAAAATGCTATTGCTACATCCTCTGTGAGTGACCTGGCTGGATCAGTCCAGCTATCTTTCTGGTTTAGGGTCTTGTCGTAGACAAGGCAGTATGGTTTTGGCGTGTTAGAACTGTGTAATCCTAGAACAACCGGCACCCATGTTAGGTGCAGGCCCTCAGTAATCCGAAATTGGCTTGTGGTCTGAAAATTGGTCTCTTCTAAAATCTGCCACCTACAACAGCTCAATTATCTGGTGCATGACTCACTGAGTTCTTGTGGCAGTGAGCTCCCCTCCTAATTAAGGGAACAACCACCTGAACTCTTTGCTTGCATAGGTTTCCTGTCCCCTTTCCACCTTCTCTCTGCCATTCCTTAACTTACTTCCCTTTGACCTGTCCCCACCTGTTTGTGCCCATGCTAACCTCCCCCACTCATCACATTTGCATGCTCTTCATCACTTCTGCATGATTTAAGGTGACCAGAAGGGTGCACGGTCGCAGAGGCAGCRACGTAGGGGTTACACAGCAGCACTATGAAAAAAGCACTGTTTCTTTTCCATCATAACACCTTGCTAAACTGTTGATCTTCAGACCATAGGTGGGCTCTCACTGGAGATGTCAAATTGTACTGGCTGATGAAGGCCATCAGCCATGCTATTTGATCTCTGAGTACCCTGGGATAGCCACCTTCATCCCTGAGCACATCCTACTCTGACAATTACCACCACAGGCATCATCTTTAGCTTCAAAACAAAGAAAGAATCATAGTCATGAAGAAATAAGGGAACTTCCGTAACTTGTCCTGCACTGCACAAAACCTTGTTCCTGAAAAGTACTCCCAGCCCCATCCTCACAAGAACTCCAGCACTATAAAAGTCTCAAATATTTCTGACACAACTTTTATCTTTCTTGAAGGAACTTACAGTTTTTATATGCTTTGAATGCTCGTTTTTGAAAAAACAGTATTTCCTAATGAAGTAATGTACAGACTGGCAGCAAATCTTTGCCTCAAACATCCTATAAAAGATCTCTTTATCCTGATTTTTTGGAGATGGAGAATATGAGGCACAGGAAGATGAAGCAATTTGATGAAAGTTACTCAAAGTCTACTACGATAAATGAGAATTTAACTGTGATACCCTTCTGCTTTTCTGATATGCTGTTCACTAAGTCACTCAGTAGCTATGCTATAGTTCTGCTTGCTTATTTTAAATACAGTGTTTAGAAAGCAGAAATCAATTCTTCTAGCGATGCATGCATGCGTGTACAAGCAGGTATGACATGTACCTCCTTAGACTTTACTTCCAYGTTAATACACATAGAAAATTGCTGTCTGCGAACTGGTCAGGTATGGAACTGTGATTTTTGCTACAACAGGGGGTAGGGTTTATGTTCACAGCCAGGGTACAGTGAGATGTGCTCTTGCTTTAGCATCCTTCATCCTAGATCTCTAAAATGGAGGATGGAGGATTCCACTCCAGTACGGCAAGACTTTTTCCCCTATTCTAAAAATGCAAACACAAGTACCGTTTAAAATGACACTCTTACCAAACGGATCTAAGCCATTCTTTTTTTGTTTTCAGTTCCCATTTTCAAAATGGGATCGAAGATCTGCCTGTGACATAAGTACCAACAAGTCAATACAGTTAAATATTAATTTTTAAATTCAACAGATGATGTGGAGCATTATAATAATTCAGGGCTTTAGGAGCACATTGAAGAGGGGACCTCAAGAGAGGCCCCACATAGGACAACTGAACTCATTTATCTGGTTTTGCTGGAACCACCTCAACACATTTGYTGATTTAATAAACACTCTTTGCTCCTGCTGGCTGGATTCAGTGTTCACCACAGGTGCTATTTAGCTCTGAAATGCATGATGACTACCAATCAGACTCAGGGAGAGGCACATTTTTCAATAATGGATCAGTGTCTGAACATGTCAGCAACTCATTTTACCCCATTCCATACTTAAGTCTGGTAATGCTAACACTGAAAACAAATGTTCAGTTAATAGATTTAGAGGACTTAGCTAAGACAAGTAAGAGCATATCACCCAAACGCATCGTTGCCACTCCAGCCAAGGACTTGGAAGGTGTTTGTCCCCAGTACCGCAGTTTTTCTCCAGTAATGGGTTTACGCACCTTGTTTTTAAATGCATTCTCTCACATGTGCTGCCAATATCTGGGCATCCCTGTGAGTGTGCACTTGCTACAAGATCTCTCTCTGGACACATGTCCCAGGGCCACATGTGGAACTGGGAGCATCAGCTGTGAGAAAGGATCGCAGAGCCCTCATTCTCATTATCAGTGACTTTCATCCTGGCCAGAGGAGGAATGGAAAGCAGTACATAAAATTGCTGTGAGTAATGAGGAGCAGCAAAAAGTAGAATATCTTAAGTATTATGAAAAAGATAGAAATCCCACTTCAAGGACATTTGTAGAAAAGATAATTACGCTATGCAGGTTTGATAGGTCCGGCCTTGTGCAGCAGTATACCAGCAGAATGCGGTATTCTTGTGGTTTTAGCCATTTACATAGATCTAACTTGGCTCAGGCCAGAAAATTGGGGAGCTTTGCTTTGTTTAAAAAATTGGGAGTTTGAAACTTTCTGTTCTGAATAGAGTGAAAAGAAAACCATTTTGCTTAGAAAAGAGAACATAGGTAAGAGAGTACGAGCATCTCCACCTGAGTACAAACAATAATCTGGAAATTACTCTGAGCACAGAAATCAGCTGAATGTGATGGTAACATGAATAAGTCTGCCTGTGTTCCCCATGACTCAAGCAGCTTCTTGGACAAACAGATTTATGAAGAAATATCTTTCTCTCCCGAAAGGAACTATCCTATTTTATATATTTAGCCAAATATTTACCAGTCTAAAAAGAGAGGTAAGAATTTCAGTTTGTATCTTCTACTCTCAGGAGAATGTTTTAATCCTTGAGTAGCGGTTGGAATGCATCTCAGTCTCTTTCGCCCCCTGGAATCTATTCTGATCTTAGTAAGCCTTCTGGATCAATACACCGAGTTAAATGAGCTTTTCAATGGAAAGTTTCTGTTTCACCTCACTGACAGGTTTTCTTGTGAAAGACTTACAGAATAACTCCATACCAGTATTACTTCATATATGCTGCATGAGAATGCCATCTATTTTGGTGGCTTATTTTTGTAGATATGTTTGGGTAGGCCACAAAAGAGCAAACCGTATTTTTTCCAATTGCTTTTTCTGATTCTGCTTAGATGCTATACACAAGGAGTGGCTGAGAAATTCCTTGTGCTGTATTTCCCCTCTGGAGAGATTTGTTTTTCCCAACTCCGAGCTGCTCCTGAAAGGAGATGAGCAACCAAACCTGGAAAATACTGAAATGCTGCCCCTGAAAAAGAAAATTCTTCTACTAACATAGAACAGCTCTAAATATCAGAAAATCTCTCAAAAAAGTATATAGTGTCTTGACGAGTCCACCTGACTTAGCATAGAATTGGAAAAGAATGACCAGAAAGCAGAGAGTCCCATTGCTCTGTCGTGAGTGGCCCTACTGTTTTATGAGCTCTGATTTACAGTGGTTTTGTAGCATCTTCCAAATGCTGCACAGGATGCTTTCTAACACACAAACAAAAGTGAGACCTACATAAATGTGACGGTGATCTTGAGGTGGCATTTGTCAATAAAATGTAGGCTTCACAAAAGAAGATGGCTTCCAGATACCCTCACAAAAACATAGTTTTTTCCTCCTACTTATGTTCCTAATTGTTGTGCCCAAAAGAAGGCTCCAAGATCAGGTGGGTGAGGTTAACAGGGATAATAGCTGGTAGGAACAGAGCATAAGACACAGGAGAAAGGAGGGAGGAAAGTAACTGGGAAAAAGAGTAGAATTGTTTGAGAAATCAAAGTGCAAGTAGCCTAGGAAGAATAGTAAAAGTAGTAAGGAACTGCAGAAATACAGCAAGTAGGCTTTGGAGTAATCTCTCAAATCCTTTTTGGCTAAAGCAGATAAAGTGCTTGAAGAGGATATTTCACAGTATCTCTGCAAGTTCTTGGTCTCAAATCTCAGGAGCAGGAGGAAGGCATGTTCATCACATATAAAATGGATGTAGCTGAAGTGAATAAGGAACAGCCACTTGGCCATGTGGAGGGACTGCTGGTTATGCACCAAAATAAATGGAAATAGACTGTTCACCACCTATGCAAGAATAGCAGGTAGGATTGCTTCTGATTTAGAAGTCAAGGCTCAGATGTTACAACTCCACAGCTGTGGCAAATGATGCAGAATTAGAATGTGCTTGTAGAAAAACTCTTAACAATTACCAACTGTTTCAAAGCCTTCTCTCTCCCCTTCTATTTCATGAATGTTTCTTAATTAGACTACTTTTCAAATGTGGTTACTAGTTAATGAGAACCTTCAAAAGAAAACAGGGCTAAATTGACAAAGATTGTAAAAATATGCCTAATGGTTTTTTTCTTTTTAATCCTTTGTGCCCAACAAACCGATGTTTTCCCTACTTTCACAACTTATTTTAGAAAAGTTAGTTGTCTCAGAATGAGTATCTGCACACAAACAAGACAGAGGTTGGTATAAACGCACCCACAGCCGGCCGAGTTTTCATTCGCAGCTGCTCAGTGTGGGTATATTAGTGCAGGAAAATAAGCAAATCTTACTGTAGCCAGAGCGCATAACAGAGCTGTATTTATCACTCGTCCCTTTAAGCACACTTTCCCAATAATGCAAATGCAGAGCTACCTACCAACCTTGTATTCCCTGGTGCACATTTTTATGAAAAATTATGTTTACAGCACTCTTGCTGTCCATGTATGAATTACTTAAGCTTCCTCAAGCAGGTGTGGGTTGGAGTTTTACTGACTAAAGCACACAGAGCAGTGAATAGAAGCTTTTTCCCCTGGAGACATTTTGATCGAAGGAAGCCCAAGAGGTATAATGCTGAGGGGCACAGGAGAGGCACAGTTTCTGTCACAGGAATTCATCCTAAAGCAAGTGGATTTACAAGAATTGGAAGGGGAGGAGAGGGAAAAAAAGGTAAGGTACTTGGCAGGAGTTAATCTGGAACAAACGTGGTAGAGGAGAAGATAAGGACAGAAACCTAATTGAATGCTTTGACATTACATTGAGTGTTAGAAAAATGGAAACTAGTTTGTGGGCCTAGAATGACCTTTGAAGTGAAATGGAAAAGTCAGTGATGGAAAAGGAAAGAAATCCTTGATGCAGCTCAAATGTCTGAGGGATAAATAAGGGAAGCCAGGAGAAAGAAACTGCAGGTTACAAAAATGCAGGTTCACCCATGTTTCTCTGGGGATATCCTTTTCTTTCTTCTTCCTAAAAAACCTGTCTAGACGTGGAGGGCTGTTACAGCTTAGCAGCTCAATGTTTCTGGACTCCACTCGGCTTGGCCAGAGGCACCAGGATCCCAGAGGATCCTGACCCTGCAGAGAGCCCAGGTTGGTGGCACGATGTGGGGAGTTGATGCTGGCCCCCCTGCTACTAAACTCTTGCCATATAAACCCAGCAGTGACTTGCATGGATACTGTGCGCTCCGGGTGAGGGATGCGACACTTCCAGAGAACCACAGCTGGAGGCAGCGTGCCAGCATGCAGCAGCTCCGCAGCGYTTGTGCCGTATAAGATAGGTCCTRAGAGTACTCAGGGTGGAAACTGGGGCTGCTTTGATCATGAGTTAAGCAGAAGAAAAGGAGGAGGTGGGTATTACCTCATCCATATTTGTAGGACTCTGACATTACTGCCATTATAATAATTGGGATAAAACCCAAAGAGCATCACAGAGTGCAAGTGTCTTGCTGTCTGCCCTGAGTGGTGCGGCACAATGATTAGGATTCTTTGGGGAACTCCAGATTTTGGCTTGTTAGTTTGGCTTGCAGGGGCAGAAGTTGAGGGTAAGAGAAATTATGATGGCAAAGTACAGGAAGGGAAAAAGACACAGCATGTCACTTTTCAGGGGGATTTTTAGTCATAAGGTAAGACAAATACTGTCTGTCAACTTGATGCTTTTTTATGCTTTCCTACATATATACATGTACACATAGATATATAGGTAATCTTTCAAATGCTTAGTTGTAATTCAACAATTTATCAGAAAGTTTCTTCCCTGGTACTTTGCATGTTTGATTCCCAAGACAAGAGAAAAGAGGTGGAAACAAACTGTTCTCAATACAAATCAGATCAGCCCCTTCAGTTTCTTTGTTATGGTAATTGGTAATTACAGGAAAAAAAAAATCTTAATTTAAGATGAAGATTGCTCCAAGTACCTTCCCTACACATGATCTGTCAGCAGCCCACCTTTGGATGACACCTATACTGGAGGTTAGAACAGGTCACATGAACTCTCTGAGCAGCCACAAGCCATGGGTCTCTGCTCCCCCTTCTCCCAGCACCTGGGGAACAAGTACAGCAGTACAGAGACCTGAGACAATTGAAATGGGATCCAACGGGAGGCAGCTCATTGACATACTATGTTTTCTCCACTGTTCATCCCAGTGGACTTAAAACATGCTGCCAGAGAGACCGTCAGAAAAGCTTGGGGCCCAAATCAAAAGCTTGAAGAGGRTTAACCCCTCTCAGGGAAGACTCGCTGCCTAGTCCTCCTCTGATGGAGCCAGACAGATCCTTGCCCCCGTGAGTATGATGGCGGCTGCATGCAACTGGTGTAGGGTCACTGCACACCTGCCCCCACGAACAGGACCTTCAGAGCAAAAGCCTACCCAGCTTCATCCCCACCCTCTGCACTTCAGCAGGGCACTCCCCGAGTGATGACAAGCGATCCCTATCCTCCAAAGTCAGCTTCTGTACATGTCCCTGAAAGGTACTTAATTTCTAGCTGGAGACCTGACATGTTTCTGACCAGCTGGAAGTTATGGCACTTGCACTAACTACCAAATTCAGAGTGGGATTTTGTACCCCGGTTTCTGTTTTCATCTTGGCCTGAACCCTTGCTCGCCGCGGGCTTCCCCTCGCTGCTCTTGACACTCCCCCAGGCTGCAGGCGAGTTTTACTGGCAGCCTGCGCAAGCTTTGCTCCCAGCAATGTGGGGGAACCGCTCTGACGAGTACCCCGGGGGCTTCGGTGGCAGCGGGGAGGGCGAAGGGAAATGGCTAAGGTCTGACGGAGGGCTGTTAGAGCTATTTCCCCAGCTGCTTAATTATCCGGTTGCCTTCCTGGCCCTGTCCCCTTGCCTACACACATGACACGCGCGTGTCTGCCCACACACGCACGCGCAGAGCAGGTTTTCCAAGTTCAGATGAGAGGGCTGCTATTCAAAACATGGATTGATTTTTTTTTTTCCTGAAGCAAACAGGTGGCATCCATGACAGAGAGATTAGATTTGGATAAATTAGATGTAAGCCTAATATCAGGCAATTTTCAGAGCAGAACCAAACATTTTAAAAATGGTCCTGAAAAAGGGGAAAATATTCATWATTCAGAAAAGTATTTGCTAACATTGCTGAAAGGAGTCGTAATTTGATTCAAGGATAGCCTTGTCTCTTTGTTTCCTTCTGAATGCTTTTGGGAGCTTGCTTTCTAACCTTGACAAGATACGTGTGCTTATGTATGCCCRTTTTACACTGCTGTGTTCTTGTTTTTTTTCTGAACTATTATAAAAAAAGGAAACAAAGAAAAACCCACTGATGTGAAAGAAATTTCCAGCTGAATATGGGTGCTTGACAGTGTGTATAGATGTGCTACAATAAAGATGCTGCCTCTCAAAAAATGTAAAACAGGCATTCCTGCACACTCTATGATATAGCGCAAACAAATCTGCCAACAGGTAATAAATGAATAATGTCGGTGACTACTGAACCTCGAACAAATATATTTCACTGTTAACCAGGGGATGTGTGAACTCAAATGCAGTCACAGATTCTACAGTACCATTTTATAGGACATTGTATTTGTCCATAAAACCTTTAAATGTAAAGGTAGAAGGAACCGACTGTGTATATTCAGTGAAAAATACCTATCAATCATGCCACACCAACCGCAGATACTATAGTCTGGAATGGAGCAAACTCCAGGTCAAACCTCACATCCATTGAGAGGCTGAGCAGTATTGTATATAGATAACGTGAGAAAAGCTAACAAAATCTGATGTTATCTGGACTTTCTGCTGTGCAGCAAACACTTCTTTATCATTTACTAGTAATTTCTCAGTTCTAATGGAGTTAAAATGGAATTGCATTGGTACTGTCACTAACGCTTTTCAATCTGGTTTTGCTTTATGAGATTTTTAAAGAGTTGTTTTGATGTTCCTATTAATTCTTTCCTTTATCGTAAAACCAGTTACAGGATTGCACTCTCTCACTATAGATTTTGTATGTGCTGTGTTTGTATAACATGTTGTGTCAGAACTGAAGTAACGATTTGTGGTAAGTGAACTCACATGGGAACTTCTCAGAGTGGGCACTGTACATGAAAAAATAGCCACTACACTAAAAATGATGTTTACCCCACAGAACCACAGCAGTTTTAAACTTGAGTCACATGCTCCCTGTTTTTTTAATCTCTTTGCCATTTGAGCCCCAGATGAGAGCAGCCACCACCAGCATCCTGTATCCCTGAGAGCTGACTCACTTGGCACTGAACTGCAAAGACTTTCACTGGAGCCAAGGCAGCCGCTGTGGATGGGACCGTTCCCGACAAGAACGGCAGTACTTTCCACAGAAATAAACATCAGGTCTTTCAGCTGCAGTTAGGCAACAAGGAGGGTCCTGCGACAAAATGTCCAACCAAGAGCTTTCCTTGGGAGCCTGATTTTCATGTCCGTGGCCCTTCCCTCTGTCAGGGGTTGCACTTGAAACCTCGTCATTTCTGTATTGGTTCGAAATACCGAGAGCTCAGCCTGCTTTGCAGGGGCAAGTACCAGCTTGTCTCTTAGGTGTCCTGTTGGGAAATGCCAGTGCCTTCTAATAGCCACGGGCAAGTGCCTTCGCCCCGGCTCAGTAATGCAGAAGTGCAAGCTCTGCTGTCTTCACCACTCTCTGCCAGAGTTTTCTGGGTTCTTCTCCAGGTCCTCTGTTCATCTACTGGCCAGGCCAGCTTCTCTGCCCAGGTTGCTTAAAAACTCACCGGTAAAGGATGGCAGAGCACGGCACCGACTCCTCACACATGTGAAAAGTGTCTTGTGGGTTCCCGCAATAGCTTATGCCCTTTTCCTCGGTGGGTTTATGCGCATCCTCGGCATTTCCTGATGCACAGCCGCCTCCCCATCCCATACGAAGCCCAGTGTAACCCGTTCCAGTCAGACGGCTCTCCCACACTGGTAGTGAACAGAGCTGGGTCAGGACTGCAGCCAACGCTGTCCCCACTTTAAGCATGATGGCACCTAGCATGAGATTTCATATGTCATAATTTACTTTTCTTTTTGTTGGCAGCTCTATAGTGCTACCACTTGCCTGAACTGTCCGACACGTGTCCAATCACAACTCTGAGCAGCATTGGAATCTACAGTTGAGCTAATGCACTTGAAATGCCTTCAGGCCACAGCTCACGCAGCGCATCACACGCGCCCTCACGCTTCTCTCCAGGATTTMCGGGCTGGTCTTATGGCAACCCCATTTCTGCGCCCTTGCTCTCCAGCATTGCTTGTTGCAACACACTGGCCTCAGTCCTTGTGGGCTTTGGCCATGTTATCTGTGCAAAGGTTTACGATATTTTTAACGTTTAAACAAATGCAGTGCGTTAGGTCACTACATTTATAGACTATCATTTGCTGCAAAATCACATTCACGCTTCATTTACAGGATCCCATAGCTCCAGAGAAATCAGGACCATTTGTTCCAAACCACGCAAATGTAACAGCGATGGAGGGCAACTGGGAGGGGTTATCTGGGTGTATTTTAAAGCCAGTTTACAAGGCAATAAATACAGGTATATTCGTTATAGCTGTATCCAGAGGCTGCACGGAAAGAGGTGAGTGTACATTTGCAGACCATAAAGCTTTCTAGCATTATTCAAGAAGCACAACACTGAAATTCCTTCCTCTGCCCTTCATGAAGCTGTGGTGTAATGAATAACAGAGGAAAGCCACTGCCTTTGCTCAGAGACAACTTACACTTTCTGAGTGGTTCCTGCACAGCTGAAGTCAACCAGCTCATGCCAATGAGAGCAGAGTCAATAAAGATAATTGTATTGGTTTAGCTCAGGAGACTGGAAGTATAGGTGAACAATGCAACAGCAGAGCTTGCTGGGAACCTGAATGTCTTTTCCAAAGCCAGACATTTGAGGCAGGGGAAAAATCCTTCTAAATTGAAACCAAGAGACAAAAATTTCAAATTTTACACTACCTAAAATTTCTGAGAAATGTTGACTTGGTACTTAATAGTTTTCTCACGAATCATGTCTGAGCATTTCATTTCAACAAGATAAAAAACTTCGTTTTTCTTTACCTTAGTGGTTAGTTTCATTTACAGGTATGTCATGTCATACAAAACATAATGTAAATTCCCATAAAACATTCTGTGGGAATCTCTTCTGCTTGAACTTTTTGACGTGTTGCAAACAGTATCTACTTAAAAAATCATCACATTCCTGAAGAATGATATCCTTTATGTGTATAACAGAGTTACACTTATGGCTTTCTGGGGAGTTTATAGTCAGAAATGAATCCTGCACTTGTTAGATTGCAGTTTGGAGGGTCTGGATTATTTCCCTGCTGGAGTGCATCCTAGGAGGGATAGGAAAGACTTATTGCAATACCCTCTGTCCTCTTAACTTTTCATCAGTATTAATTTGCAGCTTTCTTGGTCCCTCTTGCTTTCATTTTTTCTTTAATGAGCACTGGGAGAACTGGTCTGTTAGGAAAGATCAGCAAGATACAGAACGGCAATATCAGATGAGAGTGTAGCAATATGAATAGGTTTTAGCAAGACAGCAAGAAAGGCTCAAGTTCTACTTCCACTCTTCCCGTACCTTAAAACCCTAAGAAACTTCACAGCACTGTCACTGGGACTGAAAAGTAACTATTCCTGTGAGATGAATGAGACCAGGCTGTACATGTGGCTGCCATATCACAATACATAAGAAATGGTCAAAACGACCATCAAAAGCATTCCTGCCCCACAGCTTGCCAAATTTGGGTGTCTCCTAGAAGGCTAGCACTGGTTAGGTGCATCAGAAAACATTTCAGCAAAGGTGTTTGCTGTGCAGAATTTGCTGTGTTTCACATTCTATCRATTTAAAGTTACTTCTCACAATATGTAATAATACACTATTTTACTTTAGAAAAATACATTTTATTTTTATTTCTATTTGTTTATACAACCATATACAAACWGATTTGTGTGCGTGTGTTTATACAAACTAAATATAGAGCAGTGTTGACAATAATTTGTTGGATTTTACCTTTCATTCCTTTAATTCTAGATTCATGCATCTGTTGGGTTTTCCTTGAGTTTACCTTGAGTTTGTTGCCTAAGATGGGTGTGTGATGCCTTTTGAGACTTTCTCTGCTCTTCCACCTGGTCTCCAGCAGCTGGTCCAGGGAAGCAGAGCTCCCAGGGACCTGCCAGGGCTGCTCAGACCTCTCTGCAACCTGAGGGTGCCCGAAATGGCACTAGATACGTGAACAGGTGAATCCCAATTTGCACCCCTTCACTGGGATGCAAAATGATGAAAGGAGAAGGAAATAATGGAAGAAGAGAAGGAGAGAAGYGTGAGGTGCTGGAAGTTCAGGTTTCCAGCAGCTGCTGCCCACATTGCTGCTTTTGCAGCCTTGCAGTTGCTTCCTAAGTGCTGCTGCAGGATGGCTTTGCTTTTTTTCTCTGATTACGCTGCTGTTAGAGCTGCCCGTCAGGAGCTGCAGCCCTTCTGTGTCCTGACTGAGCGTGCTTGTGTGGGGTTGGATTTAGTGAGGCTCCCCATGGGAATAGCTTCTAAGTCTTCTTGGTTCTCTTCCCAGCCTGGTTTCTCTCCATGCTACAGACACTGAGATCCAGGTGCTGGGGGGTGGGATTACGTGCAGTGCACCCCTGCAATCCACACAGAGCAGGATTTAGGATGCTTAACAGAAGCAAAGAGCCTTGTCTCTCCAGCTCACCGGCTGCAGCATGTCACCTGGGCTGGCAATGGTGCTCTGGTTGCCCAGGGCCCACCATTCAGGATGACTCCCCARTCCTAACCCATCTCCTGCACCTTGCTTTTTTACTTCTCTCTCTCTTCCCAGTTGCTACTCAGGATTAAGTTGTATTTTATTCACTTAATTCAAGAAAGCCTAATGCTTTGAAAATACTTGTGTGCCAGAACCGCATGCCCATATCTTTTTACTTACAGGAGGTGGTTAACACTGGCTCCYGCAGAAAGGACCTCCCAAACATTTTGGGGACATAAATGGAGGTGCATGAATCACAGGACTTGTCAGGCTGGTTTCAACCAATGCTCCCTCTTGTCCCATCTCCTGTGTCCAGTGATGAGGCATCCCAGTGACGCTGGTGCTCCTTTCCAAACAGGAAAATGCATCTTAGCCTCCTCAGATGAGGATTGTTCTGTGCCCTGAAGCATGAAACCTTAAATTCCTCCTACAACCACATTTCACTTCTGAACAGTTGAGCCCTCTTCTACATTTTTTGAACCAGGAAAAAAAGGAGAATTATTAGAAGTAAAATACTTTATTAAATGGGAGCTGGCATGTGTCAGGCTTATTGATGGGAACTTGCATAAAATGTGATATTACTTCATTCCTACCTTAATTGAAGATATTTTCAGCCTAAGTGATGTGTAACTGCTCAGTGATTTAGTTCTCTTTTATGAATAATTATGTTACATGTATTGTCTTTGGATATTTCCATTGATACATAGGATAAGTGTCTCTCAGAATAGTTTGTAAAGGGGTCAGGCAGATCTCACTTTATTGAATCCCTTTGAAAACAACATATTTTGCCTTCTTAWAGTCAATGGTTAAATTAATAAACACAACGAGAAACATTTCGAATGAGAGGAACATTCCCTCCACTTATGATCTAATTCCCTGGACACCCACTTACTAAAGATTTGACAGGAGTAACATGAAGCTACAGCATTCACTATGTGGTTCATTTTTTATCAAACAAGACAGAAAGAATGAAGCCTTGTCTGTGTTTGAAAGCTGTATCGTGTTTCTGCCATTTCTTTAGGCAGTCTTACAGAAACCTTTCAGTTCTCCCTTTCTCATCTTCTGCAGGCTAATGTATTAGCAATAGCTTTTCAGTGATTAACAAAATGATGGTGATTTTTGCATGAAGCACAGGAAGAGTCTCATTTTTACCTGTGTACTCATGAAATAACCAATTTCAAACTGTGATGAAAACAGAAATAATTACAAACACTTCAGCAAATAAAGAAATTTTCAAGAGCTATATTTAATATTAAACACCACACAGAAAATTTCCCAGGCAACAGGCCAAGCTGAGATTAACTGGATCTTTTTTAAGAGGTGTTTGTAATGTAAATTTAAAACCAAACAGTAAAAAACACTTTGACAAACCTTTACATTATTGCCACAATCTGCATCTAGACCCAATTAAATAATAGACAGGAAGGCTGCCAGCATCCAAGCCAGGGGTATGCAAATGTCCTATTCTGCAGCTCACTGATAGCAGCTGGAGAGCTGAATTTAAAAGCACCACTTCAAAGCTTTTCTAGGAAATAATTGAACACTTAATGATTTTAAAGTTCCATGATAGCTCTAATGCCAAATTGTTGTTTAAATTAATTTATTTAACTAATGATCAACATGTGTCTGGAAGATGCTTCTCTGTGCGTGTGTGTTTGTGGCTCTGCTACGGTGATGACTAAAACAAGAAATGTGGTGGGGCACGGCGCTTGTCCCAGGGCACCAGGGCAAGCTGGGTAGGCAGTTGACTCTGGATGGGGTGACAAGTCCCCCTTTCAGACTGCAGAGTTACTTTGATATTGTTTATTTGGTGCCAACTGGGTCTGTTTCCAGAGTGAACTAAGAGGGCACCTTTCTTCAAAAGGCAACAAAAGACCCAGACTTGCCTACAGCAAAGAAGAAATGGCTTTTGCTTAAAGCATTGCTGGGCGACTTTGGTGTTTCAGTGCCAGTCAAGTTGGCTCCTGCCAATTTGCGGAAGAGAAGACAGGGAGGTCGACCAGCAGCACCAGGACGGGGCAAGTACAGGGATTTCCATCTCTGTGCCCGAGGTGTGGGGCAGAAGRAGCTCCCTGCAGAGCTGGCGCTGGTGGCGGAGGTCCCGGGGGGAGGCATCGCAGCAGGGAACCCCGCTTGGGCAAGGGGTGTGAGGGTGTGCGTGGGGAGGGTTATCCAACAGATGAAGATCCATAGTAACTTCTACAGCTTGCTCTAGCAAATTGCCTCTCACAGTTTTGAGGTCATTTCTCCTCCCAGAGCAGTTATACTGTTGTTTGCCTTTTCCCACCCTCCATCTCTGGTTATTTAGATGAAAAAGTCCGCAGCACTTGGGCTGTGCCTCTGTAGGTGAACCCAACAGGCTTAACACAGCTTTGCTCTGAAGTCAGCTAGCTCCTGTTTGAAGTGAGAAACAGTAATTTGAGGAAGGAGATAAGCTGGGTAAGAGAAAGCAATCAACCCCAAACTCTAGTCCCACAGTGCAGAAACCTCCCATTAAAACTGCAGTTGTGTTTTCTCAGTTTATTGATGCCATCGGTGAAGACATACAAAATTTATGAGGATTCTTAACAGATAAGTGGGGGAAATGTGACAGAAGGCTTCATTGGATATTAGGAAAAATTTTTTCACTGAAAGGGTAGTCAGGCATTGGAACAGGCTGCCCAGGGAAGTGGTGGAGTCACCATCCCTGGAGGTGTTCAAAAAACGTGTGGATGAGGTGCTTCGGGACTTGGTTTAGTGGGCATGGGTACTGGGTTGATGGTTGGACTCGATGATCTTAAAGGTCTTTTCCAACCTTAATGATTCTATGATTCTATGATTCTATGCTCAGAAAAGGTGGGAGAAAGATGCATAGGAAATGATAATTCACAATTTCTTACAGAGTGCTAAGGGGCACCTATCTAAATGATGGGGCAGACCATTTAGAACAAAAAGCATCGCTGTACCACACCACCTGTAATTGAAATGTGGCCTTCATCACCATGGTATGAGTACCTCCATTACATGAGGTGAAGGTTGTCATGTGGTCCCCTTGTTTCTGCTCACTTCCCATGTCCTAAGGGAACTTCATTTGCACCACCTCTGGGTATCCACACTACATCTGGTATGACTTGCCACCTTTGCTTGTCAGCTCTTCTGGTCCCAGGGCTTGCTGTGACTTTGCCTGCCCTTCTATGGGTCAAGCTCGAAGTATGCTGAAGGGTTACTGCAAAGATGTTCATAGTGCCAAGAGCAAAATAGTACTTGCCTTGTGGGTAAATAGGAATTTTCAGCTGCCGGGTCTCTGAATTAAAACACGTGCCCTCAAAAGGCTGTAAGTCATGTTGGTGAAAAAATTCTCCACAGAAGTGCTGTGTGGAAAAAAGTTTGAGAGCCTTGCAGCATGAAAAGGRGAAAGAGAAATTCCAACCAGCCTGGTCTTGCAGAGGGATTAATTCTTCTTTATAAATTAGCCTCTTTGTACCTATGAAACATGTTTGATCAGATTCCAAATCGTGGCAGTGATTTGTGCCAAGTGGGAAGCTGAAGAGTAGAGGAATGTCTGATATTTAAATATTTTACCAGCCCTTCAYCTGGGTTAATATTTTATTAGCAGCAAATATGCCTCTCTGCTAAGGAGTCTACAACTACTGCTCACTGTGGTGAGATACGGGTGGCCTTGCAGAAAGGTAGTACGAAAGACAAGAGTTGAGGGAAACATTGATGCCACTCATTTCTTCTTTYCTAAGGATGGACTGAACGCATCCACATTGATGGGTGCTTGCATTCTCCGTGCCTTGATTTGCAAGTCTGAGCCACACAATTCAGCTTTTTCCCCATTCACATTGCTTTCTGCAGTACATACCAACCTCTGCGTAGCTGCATCATCCTAATTGCACCAGACTGCTGGGCCTGTGCCTGATCAGGGTAGTGCTGGCTAGTCAGGATGGAGAGGTTTGCAACGTTGGATATAAAAGTAGTTCAAGCCTAGCTCTGACAAAGTGGTTGCTGGTGGGACAGGCATGCCCATGATTTGTCCTCCTGTATTCACCAGCAAATGTTTCATTGCAAAAGGTTACCAGCCTCTTCTTCTTTAGGAAACACAAGTGCAGTGAGCTCTGGCAAGACGCATACCCCCAGGTCTCTGACAAGATCGGRCATGGATACGGTAGGGCAACCAGCAAGAACCTTGACCACAGCAGGTATGGGTGAGCACCATTATTTARGGAGATTCTGCTTTTTTCTGCAGCTTAAGTTTGTGAAGCTGGAGCCAAACTTTCAGTTAGTTTCTTGGATGGACTATGCATCCAGAGGGGTGAAACAGACCTCTATAGTCTCCTGTATACCAACAAAGCAGGTGTTGTATATGTGTCTGCAGGAGTCTGTGCCCCACACACTCTGGGACATCTCCACTTCTGGAAAAGCAGGATGTTCTTGGTTCACCAGGCACTCTTAATATGGTTTCAACTTGGGGTGTCTCCTCTCCTCTCTTTGCTYTCCTTTCTTTCTTCCATTTAAAGGAAAGCAATTCCTTGAATGAATAACAGGATCTTGGAAGATGGTCAGCTCAGTGCTCAGGGTGCAACGGCTGGAGCAAGATGCAGGAGGTAGACTCTTTTCTGTGCTGCAACCTGATCCAGCCATGAGCAACTGTCTTCAGTAAAGAAAATGTAGATAATTACTAAAAAGAAAAAAAAAAARAAAAAGACAGTTTCTCTGGCCAGCTGCCTCTGAGGAGCTTATCAGTCAAAAAGCAGCATGGGGGTGAGTTGGCAGGCCAGGAGTACAGGGGGCCGCAATGATAATGTAAATCATCCACATGAAAAACTTATATATTAAAGTAAATGACTAATATATTAAAGTAAAACTTGTGGGGATTTTGCCTGATTGTGTG
Source organism: Oceanodroma leucorhoa (assembly GCA_030449065.1). Lineage (NCBI taxonomy): Eukaryota > Metazoa > Chordata > Aves > Procellariiformes > Oceanodroma > Oceanodroma leucorhoa. The sequence goes on from JASVER010000105.1 coordinate 446,455, forward strand.
ACGCTASCAAGTCCTGAAACTTTAATTTTCTTGAATTTTTATGCATATCTAGCTAGTCAGTTACACCCAGTCTTGCTGGCTGGCCAGCTCATAGTGAATATTTATTCTACCAGAAATTCTAAAATTATTTTCTTMCAGTATTTCAGTTGAGGAATACACAGCAGAATACCTGGAATTTGCATGAAATTTAGTATTTGTAGAGATTGTGGTAGTGACTAGGACCACCCTGCTTTAGTTCCTTCCTCCATTCTTTCATACTGTATGTCCTACTAAATTAATTWAAAAAATGGGGAGCCCTCCAGTGGCTAAAATTATAGAGCCTAAATTACCATTGTGTTAAAGAGGTATCCAAACATCTGATGGTGCCTCTAGAATTTGCAAAAATCCATACAATTTTAATATGGAATTTTACAAAATGTTACCTCTTTACAGAAGACACAATTTTTAAAAGRTCAATCCAGTTAAGTACACGTGGAGGTACTTTGGGAAAAATTTCCCTAAAAGTTCTTTTCAGAAAACACCCTCAAATGCAACATACAAAATATCAACCTCAACTTCTTAGACATCTCCTTTTAAATGTAAACTCCARGAATTTGAGAATGTTCTGCATTTGGTAATAAAACTGTTCTCCTACTCCACAGACTGGTACTTGGTATGCTGTTTCTCATTCCCCCAAAAAAACCCAACCTCTGTGTGTGTGGGAAATCAGACTCTTGACTCTTTGACAATCTCTATATTGATTCTTTAAAAGCCTGTATATTGCAGATTTATCCAGAAATTATGCCAACAAAGGTCTCTGTTAAAAGAAGGCAGAAAAGTATGTAAACCTAAACCCAGGTTTGCAGCCCAGAGCTGTAGCTTATTGAGGTAAGCAAAAAGTGTTGAGGGACTCTGGATCCTCCTTGGTCTCACTTCTAAATTGCTCATTGATTTCTATGAGAGGAGATTTGGACTAAAAATCTGTGGGCAGGTGTTGCGAAGAAACATATGATTTTTTTGTCCTTAAGATAGTGAGTATGTCCTACTACATCCTTCATATTTTTGTTAGATCAGTCATGTAATTAAGCACAGAGGGAAAATAAGTAACATTTTTATAAATGAGGACATTTGGGACCATTTCATCTGCGCCTCATTCCAACAAACTAGGAACGTGATGCAAAGCCCATTTAAGTCGATAGCTTTTGGCTCGGGCTCTTGGAGAAGGATAAGTGGATCAAATTAAGAAAAATGCTAAATCTCCCTTTGAGCTGGGAGATCATCTTTGTGTGCTAAGCGACTGCCGAGCTGCTGGCTGGCTTTGCCACCGAGTGGGGTGGAGATGCCCAGCCCGGCGCCTGAGCTCCCGGTCACCTACGGCTTGTTGTCAGCTGCAGAGCAGCCACAAAGCAGAGCCAGTCTGGTCACTAGCCCAGGAAGCTTCCTGCCCTCTAATTAGCCACGAATTGACGTTGGTGCCTTGAAAGACCTCCAGGTATTATGGKTTTTTTCCCCTCCTCTCAAACATTGCAACAGGTTTCTATTGCCTYATGTACTGCTCCACAGCCTACAGGTGACCACAGCACTTTGTAGGCAGCCTGAGACAATATCTCATCTCCCAGAGCCCGCATGGTGGGACGCGCATCATACTCTCACCGTACAGGAGGAGGGCTGCCCCATCACACTGGCTTATCTCAGGGTATCCATCACTCAGCCTGGCAGCGCTGGGCTGCAGGGTATGACAGCCACCGTAAGAAAGTTGGAGCATCACTTCAACCTGACGGAAACATCCTCATTCTTGAGTATGAGGACGGACAGCTTCTCCTGCGCTGCACCACAGGCTGCTGCGCTGCCGCCACCGGCTGCTGCCACTGGTGAAGAACAGTCTCGAAGGCCCTCTCCTGACTGCCATCGCTGCAGAAGTCCAGCAGCTCTTCCCCAAAGAAAAGGAGGTGCACAGCACAGTCTTCAATCATCTGCACAAGCACAGAAATAGCATGGGGTGCCTACAAGTTGAAAGCGGTCTGTGTCAAGAGCTGTCAAAAGCTGTGGTTGCCACAGGGATAATTGGTTTGTGCCAGCTGTAGTTGATGGATACCAAGCTGATGAAAGGAGACAGGATAATATGCCTTCTGTTGTTTAATTAAGGATTTTCTAAATCTGCATAAACAGAAAGCTCTGGATGCTGAAAACCACCCGAATGCACCCCAATATTTGTAGCAATGAGAGAATGCTGGAGAAACAGGGTTCCTCCCAAAATGTGCATGCACCTACATAAAGCACCCCCTGTGCAAGAAAAGGCTGCTTGGCAATGCTCTTGCCCTTTATTTCCCACCAAACTGCTCCCTGCAGATTAATGCTTGTCAGAATCTTCCCTTATCACAGGGGCTGCAATCTTTACTTAATACCCTGAGGGAGGGACATCTTGGGTTATTTTGCACAGCGCAAGTGATTGAAATACAACAGCAAACCGTTAACGTGATCCCAAAAGTACTGGCTCACAGCCCAATATCTTTTCTACAGTCGTTTCAAAGAAGGTGATTAATAGCATGTCAGAGAGCTGCTCTGTATACCGAACAGTACTTGAAGGACTGTAAATAGATAAAACCGAACGATCAACAACCATATACCGAAATGAGGACAGGTACCCGAAGGGTGCTGGGAATCTCAGTTGTTGAATTCTACTTTTATTGTTGTTAATGGTAGGTATCAAGAGGGGATGAATAGCTCTCAAATTAAATTTGCAGCTAATCTCATAGTAGGAGGCAAAGACTCTATCATGCAGGCAGTAGCCTTATCTGGAGGATACAGTAACAAAATCCAATCTGGACAACACAAGCTAATACACTCAGAAGAAAAGAAGAAACATGTGTAGCTGGCTGATGGGGCTGGAGGTGTTTGGAAAACAGCAATGTTGGAAAAGTGCTGGGGGGAATGATGTGGGGCAAAGCCAGAAAACCAGCTGTAAGCTCGCAGTGTGGCAGGGCAATAAGGCCAGGCAGTTTGTAAGAGCAAGGCTCACGGTTGTGAGTCTGGGCAACATGAGAAGGGTGACGTTCATCTCACAGGACTGACGTGCTGGCAAAAAAAAAGACCATTGCTATGTCACCAAGTATTAAACTTGTGAAGGGGCTGGTGATCTCAGGGTGAGGGGTTTCTCTCTCACACACCTCCCTCTCTGAGTTCTTCCCCCACCCCCAGCTTACCCAATTTTGCAGGGAAGGGACCTGGTCCTGGGGTCAACTCCCTCCCAGAAGGAGCAGTGGTGGCACAACCATCCACCCCAGCCAGGGTCCCCAGGGCACCTGCTCCTGCTGGGGGGCTGGCAAGTGCCCTGCAGCCCAGCTGTGCTCTGGTCCTCAGCCGCAGGGGTGACAGGTGTCATCAGAAAAGGTGACAGGAAGGGGAATACAAGTGCAGCATCCCCTGCCCAGCCCCAGGTAAAGCAGAACGGCTGGGAGAGAGGAGGAGGAGGAGTGGGGCAGAGGAAGCAGGGCAGGCCTGCTCTGACTAGTGCTGGTCGCAGGGCTGGTCTCGCAGCTACAGAGATAGAGCTGGCACCTCATAACTGCGGTACTGCTCGGCAGAGGGCACATCTGTCCTCATCGCAAATATGAGAGGATGGGAAAAGATTCTGAGATGGGCAACCAGGATCTTCAGAGGTGTGGAACGGCTTTTACACCAGAAGCAGCCACARAGACCAGGACTCTGCAGCCCAGGAAAGGACATGTCCAAGGATGGATGTGCTAGAGGTCCACCAAGTGGCATCAGAAGGTGGGTAGGGAATGACTGTTGGTTGTCCCACGTGAGACAAAGGGGCCCGGTGACACCAGAGGGTGGCCAGGGCAGAACTGGCAAAAGGAAATGGTTATTTGCAGAGATGGGGTAAAATACTCACATTGGATCAAAAACAACTGGGTGAATTCACAAACATCCACTGCAGGCTTTTAAATACCAGAATAACCCTTCTGGATCAGGAGCTGCACATTTTCGAAGGCTGGAAGAATATTCTGGGAAAACACGCCTAACCTGTTCTTGCACTCTCACTCACGTGTCCGTTATGACCGTGGTCAGAGGCTCGATACTGGGCCAAATTGACAAATAGTCTGACTCAATATGGCCACTCTGACCTCTCTGACAATGTATATGGGCCACAGGTTTCCCTGTACATTTCCTCCTGCCACAGTTCCTCTTGCCACAGCACAAGAGCTGCACCAGGGCACTCCTGGTGCCTCGCTTCTCTCTGCTTTTATTGGGACAGCTGGTCATGATCAAGCCACATGTTTCTGTGCCTCCAGYGACCGTCTCTTCCAGTGGTCTCTATCTTCTCCAAGGCTGGGCAGGCAATAACAGAGGGGAATCTGAGTACCTAAATTGTAGAAAAAAGAGAGAGTTCTAAAGATATTGGCACTTATGTCTTCCTTCTGGTAAGAAGTCTTCCTGAAAAGTGATTTTTAATTTCCTCCACTGAAGCCACTCGCTCTGAAAACCACTTTTAGGTCTAGTTGGTGGTACCTTTGGCTGTAGTTCCCACAGTCCCAGCCTTGTGGCAAAGCAAGCCACAGCTGGACCATTTTTCAGGGCTCTCTCTACAACCTCCCGGTGACGAGTTGCTTCAGATCCTAGACACTCCTCTGGCTAAAAATAATGGCTCTTGCAGAAGCCCATCTTGTACCAACCCAAAAAACCTCCAGTCCCAAAACAAACATACGCTGTTTGACTGCACTCTGCTACTGAATCAGGGTATCAGGTTATGACCCTCTCCTCTCCCAGGTGCACTGGGCTTGGATCAACACCTTGTTACTTCACAGGTGGAACTGGCATTGGCATCTCCCCAGGGTATGCACTGCACGTTCAGCTTCTCCATTTCTGCCCTGAGATACACTCTGGTTGCTTTTGAAGATTGTAAAAATAATCAATAATAGATTAAGCTGCATGTTTTCTTCAGGCACCGGGTCTGCTTACACATAATGAGTGTTTATGAACTGAGGGAGGCATCCCAAAATTACAGAAATGCTTTGGTAAACCTGAACCTAGATTTTTTTGTACCTGTAAGCTCTGTGATACCAATTTTATTGTGCTTAGGGGATAAATTTGAATCGCTAGCACAGTTTTGGATGGGTTTGCTTTTATCACATTTGGAAACGGGGGGCTAGTCCCCTCTTACACTACTATTTCTTAATAATGTGCTTTTGTCAGTGAAGATGTTAGTAAAGACATGAGGATTACATTTAAATTCAGCTGCATTTGTAGTTTAAACATGCGGGAAATGAGATGAGGGGAGGAAGAGCTTATGCTAATCCAAACAAATGGGAGAACTCGTAACGTTTTCAGATGGTTTATTTGAAATCACATTAAATTCTGTTTGCAACCTGATGCATCTGTGAAACTGGGGCTGCCAAAATACGCTCACCTGTTGTAATACAACCACTCCTGGGCTTTTAATGAACGTGCACAGCCACAGGGATGCTTAAATCATGTGCTGCATGTAGGATTTATTAAACAATAGGATTTATTAAATAACTAATCCACAAAGCCCATTTTTTAACTCATTCAGGTGGGCAAATGAAGGCAGAAAAAGAGAAGTGACTAGCTTGTGGCCCCACAGCAAACCTGCTGGAGCTGGGACAACAGTCCAGGCATCTGGCATTACCCTCCCAAGCCCTAATTGTCCTCCCAGGGCTGCGATGAGCTTGTACCTTGGCATCCTGAATGAGTGACAAAGCACCGTCGGCAGTGTGTCTCCCAGCTCCAAAGGAGAGATTACTTTGCAGAGGAAAACATCGCTGCCAGGGCAGCTAATTAGTCACCTCTCTCGTCTTTGAAAGGCAGTGTCAGCCCTGCTTCACAACACTCAAAATCTGCTCATGTGCCCCTTTGGCTTGGCTATTTCTGGGAGGCGATGCTGGCTCCCTATGCCAAGTGCTCCATCAGCCCTAGTCATACCCCATCCCAACTGAGGGGGACGGTTGGTCTCAAAGCTGTCAAGGAGATGAAAGCCAGAGAGTCCCTCCACCCTGAGCCAAAGATTTGACTTTTCTAGTTGCCGGGCTGGCAATTGCCTGGTTTGTGCTAATTTCATCCTTCATGCCCAAGGTAAAAGAAAATGGATAAAATAGGGGTACTAGGAGAAAACTGCCAGGGATTGGTGGGGTGTCCCTCTTTGAATAGGGAGCTGCTCCCATTCAGACTCTGCAGATGCTGCCCAGATCTACAGAAAGATGACAATACTGTACATGTATTAACCTTTTCAGTCGGCCTAATGAGCATTTCTGGGAAGAATCAGAGAGGGCAACTTGCTCACGGGTGGTTTTCACCACTCCTCAATAAGCCACCCCAACACAAGACACCAAAATGACACTACGCATATGTCCCTCATGCAGCCATTCAAAACTGTGCTTGCAAAGTCYTTCTTCTGAATGGAGAGTGTTTTTTCTTTTTTCTAGGAAATCATCCTCTCCTTCAACATGTGTGTTAAACTGATTGTTTGTCTAATGAATAAATACACATTTGGGATTTTTTGGAAGCTTTTTATCCACTTTTGTTTCTATTCCTCCTCCTTGCTCCTTTAAAACAGGCCTTCTGGTCTAAATTTGCAATGCTGAAAAAGGTGTAACGACATTTCTAATATTCAATATTTTTGTTGAAACCATCTTGAGAAAATAATTTTTAATGAAATACATATACTATTTCTCATCTCCGTGTGATCTGTCTGATTTCCTAACTCCTTAAAATGACAAAAAACATTTGTCTGTTCAGAGATGCTGGCCCAAAGCCCATCACACCCACAGGCTGTAGTTTTATTATATGAAATGCTTGCCTAATTCTCCATACCATGGAATTATAATCTTAGTTTAACGAAGAAAAACAATCCATTACATAAGCAATCCCACCAGCACATGGAATTAAAGGACAAATCCAATCTAGGCAACTCAGAGAAGTGGACATGTATCTACTCTCCGAGATCACCTCTTAGCAAGTGCTAAGATACCACAGGGAGAGGTGCTGTTATAAAAAGAAAACACAGATTGCTGGGGCTAGAGCTGAATTGCTCCAGAGTGTACCAGAAAATATTTCAGCCTCTGCTTTCTAGCACTTGCTCTCATGGAAGAGTAGCAAGTCCCCTGCATAGCATGGGTGAAAAAAAAAAAAAAAGCCCGTAGTACCTAATTTTGCAAGATGCATTTAACATCAGGTAGATGTTAAATGATCTCAACTCTTGATTTCAGTGAAAGCTAAAAGTGCTTTGCTACACCACTGGGCTAGGCAGAAGGAGGAGGAGGATGCGCTCAGTGCCTTCAACAAGAAGCTCTGCACATGCCAGCTTTCTTCTGCTAGGGATGGGATGAGACAGGGGCAGGATTTCTTGGTGAGTTCTGGCTATTTCTGCGAATCGCTTTCATGACCTTGCAGCAATTCCAACAGATAACATGATATTTTTCTCCCCCTTCTTTTATGAATCACTCATTTGTGTCTTGTAGGCTTAGGAATATAATCGACCAGTCGCATTGCTCGGTACAACATCAGGTTTCTTTCTCATTCTCTCTGGTGACCTAATCTAACAATGTGCAAATACTTCTTGGTTTCACTGTATCTACTTTGTACTTCCTGTGTACTACTCACAAACAATAGATGAACTCTTCTATAGCTTTCCTTTTCCCCAAAACTGACGTAGCAGCTTCATTGTGAATACGCCAGTATTTCCCAAACTTGCATTTTTCAGGGTCCTCACGTTCTGCTTCTCAGCACACCCTGATGTGCTCCTGCCTTGACAATGCTGAGCAGCACGGGGGCCGGTCTCTTATCGCACACCTCCCCTCCCTGGGGAGTCCCAGGCCGGGTGCTCCTCCGCCTGTCCCACCAGCCGAGACCGATTCAAGGGCGACATCAAACACCTGACCAGGAATGTTCCGCGACAGCCAGGTGCATGCAGCTGCCTTTCTCCAGGAAGGCACAGTCCCCTATTTATGCTGCTCCCCTTTGCATGGGATAAATAAATGTTTACTGAGGGTGAGAAAGAGCACAAGAATGAACGTGCCTCTGTACAGCCACAATTACAGCTGATGAGCTTGTGCACGGGGAGGTGGGATCTGAGACGTGCTCCAGGGGAAGGGCTTGGAGCACAGCCCGTCCCCTGTCCCCAGAGGAACGCTGTGACCACATTGTCCCTGGGTCACCCCTGATCTCTTTCTCTCTTCGACTTGGTGTTTAGCAATGCCATGAAAAGAGGGACAGCTTCTCCAGGAGAAGCGTGAGTGCCCCAAGTCCCATCTCTCCGTGTGTTACAGCCTGGGGAGGTGGGAGATGCTGACCTAAGTTGTCTTGAGCAGGGGACAGCCTTTTGCCAGCTGGCTGCGTGAGCTGGCTACTGATTTATTCATAACACCAAGATACTTAAAAAATACCAAAGGGAGGAAAATACAAGGATTGTAGGCATCCATCTCCAGAAGAGAGTAAAGACTTGCAAATTTTTAAGAGAGCGGTGGCTCCTGGTGCTCTGCCCTGAGATGGACTTGGCTTAAGGCACACCCTGTCCTAAATGTTTTCTTTGGGCTACTTTGCAAGCCTCCCTGTTGGCACGCTGACTCCTCCAGCACCCGTCAGCTCCAACATGGGTTACCAAGTCAAGCTGGGCACTGCCTTCTTAAATGGGGGTTTGGGCCTTCTTAAATGTGAATGAGCGTAGCTGCCACTCACAGAGGATCCTAAAATAGAGAAGAGAAGCTGACCACACAGTGATATGTGAAACAAGCCCCGAGAAGGTGAGCACTGGTCATATGGGCAGCCCTGCATCAGTGGCGGTGGCAGCAAAAGCAGATAGGACGCTGCCCGGTTTTGGCCTACATGCGCTCGCTGTTTTCCAGCCCATGGTGAGCACGGCTGCAAGTGGGTGGCCATGCCAGCAGCACCAGCAAGGCGTTAGACAGATAGAGTCCACGAGCCATGCAATAGGATGTACCCTCCTCAAGAGGGAGATATCACTGTCTTGGGACTTTTCACCCCTGGACAGCTGGCCACCGGTGGCTTGCCTGGCCAGCAAGATGCCAGTGGGGTGCTGCTTGCCGGGAGAAGAGGAAGCCCATGCAGCACAGCTAGCCCAGGGTGAAGACAGGCTCTTGGCAAGGATGGGCAGGCCAATGAGAGAAGCAGACCCAATTTAGCAGATCTTGTGTGCGCCACCAAGCATGCAAGCACTGCAAGGGTAGGCACCTGCGTTCAACGAGAGCCTTACGTGACAGCTGGCCCAAGGGCTCCTCTCTCTGCTGAGCTACTGTTGGTGCTTCTCTTTGCTCGTGAATGGCTTCCTCTATGAACACCTACCAAGAATATACACAGCGTATGCAGCAGGTAACCAACTAACCCCTGAGGACACGTGAATCAGCTTTTAGAAATGGCAGCAACTYCTTTCACCTGTTTCATCTGAAACAAATTAGCTATGCTGCTGCCTTAAATCACTGATTAACTTCAACAGAGTCCGTATTTTTGTCATCTGACATTTGCAGGCAAAAGTATTATTGTCAGTTAGATCAGCCGGTGTAGTTTGAAAAGTAGCCAAGGTTTGGGACATACAGTTTCTTTTTTAGATCTGGAGTGGAAGGAGCATAACTAATACATTTCTTTTGCAATACAAATGAATCAAAATGATTTCTTCTCTTGTTTTGACAAAACGTTATAATTTTTTGCACCTGATTTTCACATCAGGTTTTCCTATCAGAAAAATCCCACAACGTTTTCAGTTTTCATTAGTAATGAAATAAACATAGTCAAAAGAAGCATTCATAGCCAAAAGTCATTTTGCCATGGAGATTATGTATTTGTGACAAAAAATGCATGTTCCAGACTGGAATCAGTTAATGAAAACTCCTTATTCAAAGAACATATACAATTCATAGCCATATTCAAAACCTATTGAAATCAGCAGCTATATCTCAATAAGATCCAAATGACCTTTGAATGGGTTCCTTTTAAAAACACAAGAAAACCATGGATGAAGCTCCCCCTTAGTTATCTTGATTAACAATAATAATTGCAAACACTTAACTGCTTTGCGGGCTCTTCTTCATTGGCTCTTGCAAGGAGCAAAGTAAAAGTGACCGTGAATACYTACTCTACACCCTAAAAGTTCAAAAGTGACGTGTTACCAGATACTCCAGGTTGCACTGTAAGGGTTCCAGCAGCTCTGGAAGAGGGATCAGAAATGCAATTGATTCTCACCCATGGCGGTAAATTCATTGTTTCTCTCCTGTCAGTCACTGTCAGGGGTAGTGTAGGAGAACGACTGAGAAGCAGATGGCTCCATCTAATAAATTTTGCAGGCTCATTTTTAAACAAGTGAGGCAGTCAGCACTGACGGCGCTACGTAAAAACCCTTCTGCCTGTCCCCATGTCAGCAGCAGCACTGAAAATGTGTTGCGTGTCCCCACTGGTTGGTAGGCCRGTCAGGTAGGCAACACCAGCTCCTGCTGGGACTGCCGATAGCTCATTTCTCAGCTCCCGCCATGGCAGCACACGTTTCTCCCTCGCTAGCAAACGTCTCCTGGCGGTGGGGAGCCGAGGAGAAACCTGGGGGACAGGAAGAAATAAAAAGCATAAGGAATACAATCTTCTCCAAACCATCRGCTTGGACCTACTTTGATGCTGACTGATACAACCACTCTTTAGTATGCATAAGCAACGAGAACAAATTGGTAGATGGTGCCGCGGGTGGTTTTGCTATTCTCGGTGGGACTCGCTCTTTTTCACTCCCCGACATCTCCGGCARCTATTGTCAGCGCTAGGTCGGGTAGGCCTGAGCAAAATGCTGAAAATGCCTCCAATAGCTTTTCCAAGCAATGGTACTTTATTGTATGTATATACGCACTTATGCGTATTTCTGTTGTCGGTAGAATCCGGGGGGGAAAATATCTGTCTTCGTGGATTCCTGTAAGTGAAATATCTAACATATTCTGGAGACAAAAGTTAGTTTTCTCACATTTCTTCCATTTTGCGAATAAAGTAGTAGTGCATGCATATTCATGAGTATATGAAATYGATGGGGAATAATGATGCTATTCCGGGTAGTAGTAAAAATGGTTACATTTTACTCGCTTTTAGCCTGAGAACCACTGTGGAAATAGTCACTCAAATGTTTAGAAAATAGATTCCTGAAGAACAGAGGATTCCTGAAGTTTCTGTGTGTCAGAAYAGTCTCCCCTTTTAGAAGGTCTGCAGATAGTGGACTCATTTGTCCATATATTTTTTATATTTTATATTTTATATAGAATATACTCTATATATATTATAGAGAGTATATATAATTCTATAATACATTTTACATATGTATGATATTTCGTATTTTTTTAATAAAATGTACAGTGAAGCAGGTAAATGATTGTTACACTTGTTTTGCCTCAGGACAGAAAGTTCTAAGCAGTTCTGCGTTGCAGGCTAGTGTAGCAGTGTGCTGCAGGACACTCGCCAGTATAACAAGACACCTGTCTTGCAGGACTTCACAGTTATCCATGAGGAGAAGGAAAAAAACTGCTAACAAAGCTTCAGAGCAAAATCACGTCAAGATTTTTTCTTTATCTCACATTGCAGGTATGTTAAAATTTTGAATTTTTTTAAGCAATAATTTCCCAACTAAATCTGAACTTTTGTCGGTTTGCTCTCTGTCTACATTTTAGTATAAAAGCAAACCATTTGGCTGAATATCCTTAAAAAGCTATTTTTGGTATGTATAACTAACCACAACTAGCAAATCTTACATATCAAAATGCAACTCAGCATTTCAAATGTTGTTTAAATACCTTCAACTGTATATTCACTTCCAGGTTGAAGAATGCTCTCTGTGCAATGCTAAAAATTTTAAACAGAGAGCCTTTGCTGTGAAATCGGCCTTGAAAAAAATGTCTATTGAACACCTGATAAAAGAGCACTCTGCTCATAGACAGAAAGCCCAATTCACTGACAGACAAAGCAAAACTCTTGATACTATGGCATCTCCCGTTTGCTTAGAGAAGCCCAGGCCAGTGCCAGGTGTAATGGCTGTAGACATAATTAAGGCAAATTATGCACCCCTGCARGAAGATGGAGTTTCTAGAGCATGCGTTCTTTGCTGGCCTCTGCTTCTCCAGGCTGCACCTATTTGGGGAAACATTAAGTATCTATTAAACGTGTCCTTTATACCTTGTCATTTGCTTCRGAGTTTTCCTGTTAAAGATCAAAGGCAGCTGATACCTTCCACCTTTGAACAGGTATGAAACAGGTGGCAATTTTGGGACAAGGAAAGGGAAGAAAAGGAAATYGCCATTCTCAAATTTCATGTTTGGAACTACTAATATATTAGTATTAGAGATGTTGTTTTGTGATAGATGATATTTTCGYTGATAACTGTCTCCCCACACGCTTTCCTCAGACTGAGGAAGAGAATCTGTAACTTCAATGACCAAAAGTGCCTAAYATATCCTATCTGCCCCAACACTATTAATTCACAGGTATAAGCACTTTCTTACACAAATCTTCTTTCCTAACTAAAAATATTTCACCATGGATATGAAAATTATGTAGGATTCAAATAATACTTCTAATAAAATCGCAGTAGGATTCAAACCCTGCTGTGTTTGCTTACTGCAAAAAATTACTTTATTTTTGTGGAGAGACAAATAAGACATGCTACTGTATCATTTGCTTGCTTTCAATATACATCTTATGGATTGAGAGTGCACTTAATTATTGGTTATGGAACAAACCTTTGGAAACTGGAACATTTCTAGCAATACCCAAAGCAGAAGGTAGGGAGTTTTGTTGTTTCTTTTGTCTATTTTTCCTATAGCAGGTATGTGGCCTACGAAAATAGGGCAGAACAAGAAAGCAGGCTTGTGAGCTTTCTTCCAGATTCAAGAGATTGGGTYTATTATTGTGATTTCAGCACAGGCAGAATATCCAATTATGCTCACAAAATGCAGATATGCAATCCTTGCCTCAGGAGAAATACGCTTCAAGGCCCTGATCCGACTTACGGATGTGGGCAATTCTATCCTTGCAGGTGATGTTATTGAAATCAGGGAAACTTCTCTCCTGAYGCAGTTTCTAGCAGCTGGAGATGTGCTTTTTGGATTTGGGCCCTCGGATATTATTTGAAACGCGTTGTCATGCATTTACTTGTGGTSGGTAACACATTATTCTGTGTGGACTCCCACTGACTTCAAGGAGTCTGCTCACAGCACAAGGACCATTCAGCAGTCAAAATCTGGCCTCAGGCACAAYGTATATTATCACAGCAAAAATTTCTTTTGAGCTGTGTTTGAGGAAAGCCCTGTGCACCTCTGTAGGTGACAGCCATTAGTGTGTTCGGTGCTGTTTCCTAGCTATTCTTGATGCAGGAGGGAGGAAAACCAGCATCAACTCTTCTTTTGAGGCTACAAGACTCATCAGGAGCACCGGCAGCGCATTTCTCCCAAGCCGCTGTGTGCACCGCTCCCATCTCTTAAGGTTGCAGATTTTTGGGTCCTGATGAGCATGCTGCCCTGCCCCATTTATGAGCCTCGGTGAATTTATTCCCGTGCTTGGAGTGCATTTTGGGCTCCGGAGTGAGATGCCAGGGACAGGAGGCTGAAGCTTCTAGCACAAATAAGATCCCCCAGCTAAACTTAGGGGAAACTCCACAATACTCTCTTGATTTTTTTTTCCTCTCAGTATTTTATTCAATTTCACTTCCCTTTAGAAGCATAACAAAATGGTAGGATTGCATGTCCCATTTACCAGGATGTCATTCCAAGATAGCGACTGCCTGCTTCTAAAGGGACATGGGCTCCCCTCAACCATCTTGTCTGAAGGTAGTATGTGCACGGAAGCACGTAAGAATTTCTGTATAATTTTCAGAGATATACTAGTGGTTATATGGCTGGCTCACTGTACAACTTTGAACAGAAAACASCGATGCTGTGCTTACAAATGCAGGGACTTCATCCTACTGAGGTATTAGTCAACTTCTGTCAAGAGTATAGAGAGGTATATTTCACATCAGACACTTTCACATTGAAACCATGTGATTGTTCAAAACAAACATAATAGAAAACAACCAAAATCCTTCTTTTGGAGAGGGAGGGGAGGAAAGGGAGGATGAGAATAAGAGCCTCGTATTCCATCTTCCTCGTCTTGGTGAGGAATAAAAGAGTCTGGTCCCATGCTTAAGACTGAGATATAAATAATGTCACTTTTTGGCCTCCAGCAAAACAAACCATATGTCTACACTGCAGTCACCGCAGGTCGCGTGAGCAAACCTGAGTTAAGCTTCAACTCGCTGGCTGGATGCTGCTCCCAAGCCTGCCTTGGCAGCAGGGAGCTCACTGCAGATTTACCTCTCCGATCAGCCAGCTCCTTGGGCAGCATCGCTGCCACACCTATGGTCCAATCAGTGCCTAAGCCATGTCGTAGCTTTGTCTCTCTGACCCTAACCAAGGTGAAGAAACAGTGCAAACTGCAAAAAAAGGGGGAAAAGAAAGAGTGAAAATGATAAAAAATCAGTATTCTCCAGAACAAGGGCAGTCACAGCAGCTGTTCTGGGCTAACCAGTGAGCCACAGTTCAGGACTCTGACTCCCTTTGCTACTCGGGGACATCAGTCAGTTAGTCCGACCAGGCTTGCCTGCTTCAATTCTCCTTTCCATGCATGGCAGAGCTGGCTGCACTGCGCGCTTTCCTCCTGCTGGTGCAGTGCAGATCAGATGAAAGCTGAGAGAGAGAGGAAAGATAGCAACCGCAGCAAGGAACTCACGAGGGAGGAGAAAGCAGAGCAAGGTCTTGGATGACACACACTGGGGTTTCAGCGATCACTGCTAAGTGTGGCCACTGGTTACTACTCTTTCATTTGCAGTGTCTGAGGTGTAGGAGGCCATGGACCTCAAGATACATGAGCAAACCAGCAGTGTCTGAAGGCTGAATCACGCCAGCTTTAGCAGAGTATCCATCCGTATTTCATTCCACGGGAAGCATTCTTTCATTAACCCCACCCCTAGAAGATACCAATGGCAGAATAGCCTGTCCTCACTTTTGCTCCCCCCCCCCATCAGTTACACCCAGCTCCTCACACTCTTGTCCATCGCTTTCTGGTAGAGTCCATTTGTCTTGCTTACCAGACGAAGGAAAATACCAGTGGATTAAACAAGTCATTTTGTCTCCCTTTGGCACTTCTTCAAACATCAGCGTTTAACGTCCCAGGTGAGTGGCACACCTTACGGTCCTCCCACAGGTGGCTGTGGCTGCAGCTCTTGTGCATGCTCAGCTGCATGCCGGGTGCTGGGACCCAGCCGCAGCACTGCCTCACAGCWGGAGGGTACCGGAACTCCTGTACACAAGACAAAGTACACACAGCAGAGGATTTCACAGCTACGCGATACGCAGTTACAGGCACAACCAGACCGATGTTAGGGTCATTCCAACACAGAATTATGGTGCAGGTTGTTACAACAGTCAAAGCCAAGTGAGACCCATGTTCCTCCTTCACTCACATGGCATACTGAGTTCCTGGCTTTGGTGTATGTATAATCCCTACGGGGTGATTCCAGTGAAGTTTAGATCTGGCACTACGCTTTTTTCTCCCCACACCCCAAGTCAGGAAACAAAATATAGAAAGAACTCTACAAGAAAATTTGAGTATTAAGTTTCTATAAAAGAATTTCCAGAAAGTAACAGGTGACTAATATTACTGATGCAACATGAATATAATAGGTGAATTTCAGCAGTAAATTACAATCATGATACCTATGCCTTAGGGTATTAAGACGTGATGTAAACTTGAGAGCTTTAGAGACCTCTGATCTGTGTTCCATTACAGGGATCTGAAAGCAGTCTCATTAAAACAAGGGGGAAAAATGAAATAACACTTGAGTCTTTAAAAAGCTGCTGCACTCTGCCACAAAAAAAGAGATAGGTTCTTATCAGATTTCTGATGTAATCATGAGCCTGCAGCACAAGATCTTGACAGTGTGCTACTGTGCTAACATCCATACTGAAAGGTTTCTGCGGTCTTTTTTTTCATTATTTTTAAGCAGAGGTTCAAACAAAGGAAAAAATTACTGGGGGTGGCCACAACCAGGTGAAATGACACACTTCTTTCTAGGACAACAGTCCAACTGGTTCCAACTGGCTATAAGGAAAAACAAATTACCATGAGGAAAATTAGGCATTGGAGCAGGTTGCCCAGGGTTGTTGTGCAATCTCCATCCTTGGAGGTTTTCAAGACACAACTGGATAAAACCCTGAGCAACCCGGTCTAATCTCAGAGCTGACCCTGCTTTGAGCAGGAGGTGGGACTAGAGATGTCCTGAGGTATCTTTTGACACAAATGTTTTATGTTCATCTGAGTAGTGGGCGATGATCCTGCTTTGTGGTGATTTTTTTTTTTTAACATGTAGAAAGGGGTTTTCCTTTCGTATTGGGAAAAATGAAACCTTTTGAACATTTACATGAAAATGGAAGGTGTAGGAGTGTCAGCTGCACGCATCTGAGCCTTCTGGCTAGGGTGGTGGCTCGAAAGGTGGGAGACCCAGCTTCAAGTCTCTGCTGCATGACTCAGAGTAGAAGTTTGCACCCTGCATCACTCCAGATGGGTTGCAAACGGCACACCATTTGGATCAGTGTTTGCATCAGCTTGCTAACCATCCTTGATATATTTACAGTCACCATTATGTTTTTGGCTCAGCGAGGCAGCATGGTTTGGGGATTAAGTCCTGAGCCGCCCCCGAATCCAGCAGCAGCCAAAGGTGGTACAGTGCCTGCTGTGGCTTGGCCCAGCCTCAGAGGCTGCTGTAACTTGTTTACGGCCCCTTTTTGTTCACAGGGCAGCTGTCTGAGACTCCACAATAGCCCGAGCAAGGTCACGTTGTTGATTTCCTCCTTCTCCTTGGCACATACCTGGCATGGCTCAGTTCTGGAAAGTAAGTATGGGATAACAGGAGACGTCAGCACCCAGATCAGTCTCCTTTGTCACCTTAGAGCCAGCATACAGAGGCTGTATGCAAGGGAGCTCTAAGGGGGGAGCATTGTTTTCAGCATGTCTCTGAGAGCCCATTCAGTRCCTTCAGAGGCTGGCTATGCTGCACAGAGCAAAGAGCAAAAGATGGTGAATCCTGCCCCTAAAACTGTCTCCTTTTGTGGCCTCAAGCACAGCATTTCACCTCTCTGTTGCAATTTTTTCATCTGTAAAATTGGGATAATGACATTTTACTAACTCGCAGGACTGCTGTGAACTTTAATTAAGGCAGGGTTTGTAAAATGCTTTAATGAGGGAAAGCACTAAGAACAAGTAGATTATTTGGTTAAGCTGGCTGATGTGGTGCTGCCAGACTTGCCCGAATAACTCAGGATCTGTATGTACACACTACAGATTGTTATTCTGTAGGCCTTCAAAGATAAGCATTGCAGGGCTTGGGTCTTGGGCAGGCAGGATTCAGTTTGGGAGCGCCTCTTCCTAAGCAGAGTGGTGTGCAGCACTTACATTCGCTGCCCACCTCGTTTTCCTTTATTTTGCAGAAGGCAAACAACTTGGATTTACCAAGAGCCACCTTAAAATGAGGTACAAAGCCAGATGGTGGGATAGTCTGCAATACCAAGGACTGAATGCAGAATGTTCTTTCTGATCCCCTGTTTCTGGGTACAGGGAAAGCCGTAGGTAAATACGCATTAAAGGTAGGAAACGGAACAATTTCTGCACTGCGATGGTAGGTATTACAAGGTGACAGCATTGCATCCAAACGTCTTTTCCTTAGCGAGTTACATTTTGTGATGGGGCTACGTGACTCTCTTTTGCTGTCACCACACAGCCACAGACCCTCCTCTGCCTTGGGCTGTAACTCGCGTAAGGTGGCTGAGGCAGAGTTTCTCGCAGGGAAGCAAGCGGCGTTTCCGCAGCGAGCTGCAGTGAGATGGAAGGGATTGCCCTGCCTGCTGTCTCCGACTCTTCACATGCACTCATTCATGTCACTATTTTCCCTACGCTGGGAAGCCAGCCAGCAAGGCTTTGGGCATCTGGCAGTACTCAGCAGAGGGGTGACTGTAGCATAAATCTATTCAAATATAGTGTCTCGCAGGTATAAGTCTGTCCAGATGCTGCCTTTCATTTTGTACCTTATAGCAGGCAGTGGGTGATGACAACTCTGTCATCCTTGCCTTTTTCTTCCAGTTCCTTTTGTACTTTTTGGGCCAGGAAAGAATTTACTGCTGTGAGCTGCACTGAACAATTGAGTAAGCGGACGAAGAAAGGCATCCCCACAAGAGGTAAGACTGGGACTGGTTCTTCAAATCTGACAGCCAAAGGTAATTCAGGCTCAAGCTGTGCCTCTGGTCCCTCAAACCACCGGAGGCGGACAGTCACAGGGACACTGTGGGGACAATGTGCTTCTCTGTGGGGACCCTTCACCTTCCTTATTCTACACCTACAGAGGTGCAGGTGCCACTGCAGCCTTGTGCGGGGACAGTRGCCCTGCCCCGCTCCCTCCCTGCTCGCTCGCTCCCTGCTTGCGTCCCCCAGGAGCACAAGAAATGACCAGTCCCTCCAGTTAATCTATCTGGGGTAGTGGTGAGGCCTGGGACTCCATATTCTTCTCTGAGGAAGATTTAATCAGTCTGGCTCTTAATACCACCCTGTTGCTCTTTGATCAAGGATTATTTAAGCTTTTATTGAAATATTGTGCCCAGACTTCTATTATGGCTGGTATTCACAGAAACAATACTCCTCTCTAGCTGAGCAAATAATGTTGAGCTGTTTGTTTTAGACAGAATTCCACATATTCACTTTATGTTACTTTCACACTGCTGGTCAGGAACAATGATGCTTGTCTAGGGCTAGAAATAATTACTGGGAATCATATTTTGGTGACATTTCCAGCAAGCTTCTACAGTGCAAATCAGTCTGCAGCTTTTCCAATTCCTAGGCATTTCTTTAGGAACCAGGCATCTGACTGGCTTTGGGGATTTGTATTCTTACAAGTGCCAGACTTCCTCCTGGTGTTTCCATTCTTTAAATTTTAACCATGTTTGCAAAATGTCAGACATCTAAATCAGTTTTCCTTTTGTCAGAGATGAAAGATTATTGTCTGGAAAGATCAGCAGCCACTAATCTAGCTAAATCCATGCTGTTTGTTTACTGGTTCTACTATAGACACCTTGGCTCCCAGGTATTCTCAAGTTTAAGCATTAGCACAATATCTTCTTTTGATTTTTAGGCAAGATTGTTCAAAGCARCGGATACAGAGTCAGAGCAACGACCGCTGACCAAGACTAATGATTTTAAATGTTTGATGTTGCTGCTCAGTTTAGATACCTGACATGGTATACATGGACATGCATTTTCAAAAGAGAGATGCTTAGTCCAGCCTGAAAAATCAAGCTGCTGAATTGAGCTACAAGTCAGGCATAACAAATTAGTAGATGTTATTGACAAGCATGGACTTACAACAAAGTTCCTGTCAAGTTCTTTTTTTTTTTTTAAAAGTGCTCCTGAGAAACACCCTACTCCCCTTTTTCATTTGTTTTTAATGAAGGTTTCAGAAAGATGTTTCCAAGATATAGGAAGAATAAGAGAACTCCAACTGCTGTTCCACTTAACAGAAAGTATTTGCACTTGCAGGGATTCGTCATGCATTTGAAAACAATTGTCTGGCAAATCCAATAATCCAGATTATTGTTTGCTAATCCAATTAGGCATTTTAATTAAACTGTGCAAAGTTCAATGCTGCTGTGAATTTTTATATCTGGGTTTTGCTGCATTTAATTTTATAATTTTTGGGTGTCATCAGATGACAGAGCTCTAGCTCAGAAAAACAAAGGTGCCCACATATTGGCATACTGAGCRGGTAGCTTTTAAACATTCCCGTCACTTTTTCCTGAACAGCCAAGCCAGATAAAATTGCAGATCCTATCATTAGCAAAGGAATCCAGTCCGTTGCTCTGCCACCAGCACACTCCCAGCTGTATATTTACTTCTGTTTCCCTGTGACATTCAGGTAGCGTTTGAATTTGGCCAGAATACTCTTAGGGGATCTGGGCCCAAACCGATGTGAAAGTTTTGTTACWTAAACTAGCAAAGTCCAGGAATAGACTGAGGGAGGGGGTACACCTGAACTCTGTTAATTCCACCTAAATAAGGCAAATTGAAGTATACCTAAGCTGCAGTTGCTTTGTATTTGACAAACAAAAGAGCCCTACTATTCAAGCATACCCTTCACTCCGCAACATGTCTTGCTACATCTATTCTTGTGCTTGTGGGAGAGAAGGAAGAGGAGGAGAATGATAACTCCTCTATGGCCAYGCATGGGAACCCTTTTCCTTCTTATGATAACTCCTCTACAGCCACACATGGGAACCCTTTGCCTTCATACGAGAGAGAGCAACCCACACAATACCCTCTTCTTCCTAAGCAGAGCTGGAGAGAGGCAGAGAACCAACCTTCCCAAGTAGAGAGGTCTGATGAGCTGACACATCCAGGCGTACCACTTTCAGGGTCAGCACGAGCTTTGAGCTAGCAACCGACTAGACTCCGAGAGTGCAACATTTCCTTTTCCCTATGCACAAATAATGCTGCTTCTGAACCAACTAAAAGTGCTTGGCCACTGTTAGGCAAGCAATATGAGAATGACTCCTCCGGCTCCGCTTGTAGATGGGAAATCAGACCTTGCCCACCTC
This sequence comes from Oceanodroma leucorhoa, assembly GCA_030449065.1. Classification (NCBI taxonomy): domain Eukaryota; kingdom Metazoa; phylum Chordata; class Aves; order Procellariiformes; genus Oceanodroma; species Oceanodroma leucorhoa. The sequence goes on from JASVER010000105.1 coordinate 467,094, forward strand.
TGGATGGATGGAAGCAATAGCAATACAGCTCTCTACAGGCACAGAGGTAGGACAGGCACCCATCCCTCCTGACGCTTCTGGGGAGGAAGACTAGCGTAACTTTAACTCTCTTCCATGCTGCTACAACAACACCAGGTGGACATGAGGGAGAATCGAAAAGCAGTCCTATATTTCTTTCATTTTATTCCTTGGATCTTTACTCTTTTCTTTGCCCATGTTCATATTGTCAGRTTAACTTATTTTCTTTTTAACTATTTAAAATATTATTTGATTCTTTTATTTTGAAAGATTTTGAATTTTATTTTGAATGATTTTGAATTTCTTTCACGTTGAATGATCTTATACCTCCAAAAGTCTCCTCCAAATCCCTCTGTTTCAGGAAGACTAGAACGGGCCTGTTTCCTGCTGTAATGTGGCATGTTAGACAACCCTGCTGCTTGATGGGTGGAGAGCCAGGTTTCATGCTGGCAGTGGGGTTCTCATCAACTGCTGATTGAGATTTGTAAAATTATACATTAGCTGATAGCCAAGATCTATAATTGCGCTATTAACTATGCCTGCCAAAGGAGACAGTAGGAAGATTCAAGCGAGAAAGCAGATGCAGACCATCATTCTTGTTAGTATGATCATTAGCTCTGTCCTGTATCAGCATTTAGGATGCACTTTACCTGGGACTGGACTTCAAGGCCACCCACAGACACCAGCAGCCCGGCTACCTGTCACGATGTACTCCTGCTGTGGAAAACTCAGCAATAGTATCTCACAGGTTGCAGTGTCTGCTCAATCGGTGGTTTTAGTCTATAGTAAGGTTATTTGTGATCTGGACTGTGGCTACCTCCCTGCTCACCCTTTTCCCCTGCCAGCCGCAGAAGCAGCCAGGGAGCTCTTCTCACCCCTCCTGACACTTGCTCTGTATCTCAGAGCGGGAGGTATTACACCTGGACGGCTCCCAGCTCTCCCAGTCAGCTGGGCAGAGCTCCAGTTTGGGATCCAGTTTGGGACTGCTGCCAGACTTACCTTATCTGTGGAGGTTTTTTGCCTGAAGCCAAGCCTGAAGGGTTTTCGGTCCTCAAGAGCGAGTGGGATTTTTTGGTCTGAGTTTTTACCAAAGGAGGCAATATCGCTCTGGGTTCCCTTTCTTGTTTTTATGTAAACAACTCTGTAGTCTGTGTAGATGTGCCTCCCGGAAGCTATAGGTATACCTTAGGAACTGAATAAATACCTCAGGTAGACATTTGATCTTGGCAAGCAGGGAGTTACTTCACTGTGCAAGACGGAGATGACCCTGGTTGTGAGGTAGATAAGAGGCAGTTTTCCAGAGCTACATCTCAATTCTAGCTTATACCTGGCAATGTTCCTATCTGAGTTATCTGAAGCCTCTATCTTTCTGTCCAATGTGCCTGAAAAATTCAGAGTTTTCAWCCTTACGAAAAACTCAAATTTTCATGATTGGGCCAGAGAAAGAATAAGATGCATGCTTACTTTCAGCGTTCAAGGGAAGGGCGATGTGTAACAGGCCACAGCACAATGTTCAGAGAGAGCACACAGTGACAGAGTGATCTGGGCACTAGGTAAGGCTAGGCACAGTCTCATTTCTTCTGTTGCCCTTGGAAAATAAAATGAGATCACCTTTTCTCCCCATGCCTAAGCAGGTCTTTCACAGACACTGTCTGACTGGCCGAGGGGGCCGGGCACATTCATCCAAAACACAATTTTCCAAGAAGTTGGTCTTTCAAAGAACTTGTGCATCAACAAGTAAACACTCATCTATGTCTTATTTATTTTTTTTTAAGCTGAGAGGTGCGTCTTCCTCCCACAGTGAAGGAACCCTTGGTAAACTCCTGCCTGGGAGCCCAGCCACTCCTAATATTAGCTTGCACCATTATGCAAATGCAGCTCTGGTGTTCCCACACTCTGGGAGGGACTCGATCCCGGCTTCCCACCGCGTCCAACGGCTGCCTGCAGCCCGTGCTCTGCCACCATTGACGACTGGATCACTGTGATCAGCATTTGTCTCTACTTCAGTTCTGACTTGGGTTTTGCTAACTTCTGTCACTGGATGTACTTGTTGCAGCTCTGTGTTTGAGAGTCTCTCTGCTCCAGTTTTCAAATGCAATAAAACATTAATTGCTGAGAACACACAACATCAGCTGCTAACATTTAAGAGAGATGGTGAAAGCAAGATTTTAATCATAATGCTTTATCTCAGTGTCTACATGTAAACCTAATTCAGTAACTTTCTGTTTACCTTTTCTGGATAACTGTATAAACCTGCTCAGCAGTTTCAAAAGACATTGAAAAACCGCAAAACCCTGTTTTTTTTCATTTTTTAATGTAATYGCCCAGCAAAGCCTGAGAAGACATTAGAGCTCCTGACAAAAAGTAAGCAGTCCATTTCTCCATATTCAAGAGACACACCAGTAGCGCACTGAAACTCTTTTTCACTCAGGTCAAATAAAATATATYGGCTCCAGTTCTCCACTAAGTAGGATCCCAGCCTGAACACACTGGAGCTTGGACATTACCGGCTTCCAGGTTGGTAGCCCCTAATGTGTGGCTTGATGGTCCTGGGATAAGTTTTGTAAAAGTGGTGCYCTGGCTGGGAAGGTAACATGGTCCTGTACGCCTGTGGAGGACCAGGTCTAGCAGAGTTGAGATCTCCCTTTTCTTCCCACCTCCCTTCGAAAGGCCCCCTCACTTCCTCGGAGCACAGGAGGGGAGCAGCCAGTAACCCTTGCTGCCAGCCATAGGCCCTGTTTCAGTGAAGCAGGTGAAAATTTTTCCTGCCTGTGCTGGTTTTGGCTGGGGTAGAGTTAATTTTCTTCATACTACTTCATAGCAACTACTGTGGTTGCTATATGCCATATCAACGGTACCACAGTAAGAATCACCCAAATTAAYGAAGAATGAATTTTGATGAAACTGAGCAAAGTGCAGCGATGACAGAACCAGACAAGCACAGCAGCGATGGAACCAGAACTGGCTTCAGCATGCAACGATCCAACACCACACACGATCTCTCCTGCCCTCATCATCTTACTTTACTGTGCCTGGGAACATGTTGATAACAGCAATGGTGATGCACCTGGGCTGGCAGATGGCCAGGGCATCGCTGCTGTTTCTGTGCTGCTGTCCTGGACAGGCTGGAACTCCAGTGTGAACTCGAGTTGAAGGGACTGTGACCTGTGGATCAGTCCACACGGGAGCAGGACACTCTAGAGCATCTGTGGCCGTGGTTACGTCTGTGCTGCAGCAGGAATACCTCTGAAGAGATTGTGGCCCAAGGACAAGTCCAGGCTGGAGAAGGTACACCGCGAAGCATCTGTGGCTGTGGATAAGTCCATGCTGCAGCAGGTACACCTTGAAGCATCAGTGGCTGTGCATGAGGTCATGCTGGAGCACCTCAAAGTGTGTGGCCATGGATAAGACCATGAGAGGAGAGGTACACCCCTGGAGGGATTGCAGCCATGGGTAAGGCCATGTTGGAGCAGGTTTACTTCTGAAGGGACTGTGACTGTGGGTAAGGCCACGCTGGAGCAGGTATATCTCTGAAGGCACTGTGGCCCATGGAGAAGGCCACGCTGGAAGAGGTGCACCTCAAAGCAACTGTGGCTGTGGATAAGTCTATGCTGCAGCAGGTACACCCCTGGAGAGACTGTGGCTCATAGATAAGGCTCCACTTGGAGCAGGTACACCCCTAAGGGACTGCAGTCTGTGGATAAGTCCAAGCTGGAGCAGGGGCAAGGGGAGGAGTTCATTGCAATGGTRAACCCAATGGTCTGGTCCAAAGGGACYAGGGGTGGAGATTGTAATGGATATACCTTTAAATTGTTGTAACCTGGGATTTGAGTTGCATGTTATGGGAATTACTATAGCAGGAACTYGTTGTTGCTAGCCAGGCTAGGTGCAAGGGGAGGAGTTCATTGCAATTAAACCCTGTGACCTGGCCCAAAGGGACCAGGAGTGAAGATGGTAATGGAAATACCTTTAAATTGTTGTAACCCATGATTTGAGTTGCATGTTACAGGAATTACTATAGCAGGAACCACCTGAACCAATGGAGGACAAGCCTTACAAGAAGCAGTGCAAGTGCAGCAGGGACCCAACCTGAGCTTTGGTGCCCAGTAACTCCATGCAACACACCACCTCTCCTGTCTTCAGTGACCACCATAACAGATGGAGCCCAAAGTCATGGACTAAATGAACTCAGTGGACATTTTGTGGWCATTTATGGACATTTTACAGACATTTCACAGGGGTGGTCCATAGACTAAGGGAATGATATCTGTGTATTGTATCAAAGGATGGGAAGGGGGGTGGTGGTTAATGAGGAAGTATTGGATAGTGTGGGAACCTGAGCATGACGTAAACGGTATGGAATAAGGGGTGGAGAATGTGCTGGGTTTGGCTGGAGTAGAGTTAATTTTCTTCATAGTAGCTAGTATGAGGCTATGTTTTGGATTTGTGCTGGAAACAGTGTAGATAATACAGGGATGTTTTCATTATTGCTGAGCAGTGCTTACACAGAGCCAAGGCCCTTTCTGCCTCTCACCCCACCCCACCAGCGAGTAGGCTGGGGGTACACAAGAAGCTGGGAGGGGACACAGCCGGGACAGCTGACCCCAACTGACCAAAGGGATATTCCATACCATATGACGTCATGCTCAGCATATAAAGCTGGGGGAAGAAGAAGGAAGTGATGGCTTTTTGTCTTCCCAAGTAACCGTTACGCGTGATGGAGCCCTGCTTTCCTGAAGATGGCTCAACACCTGCCTGCCGATGGGAAGTAGTGAATGAATTCCTTGCTTTGCTTTGCTTGCACACACAGCTTTTGCTTYCGCTATTAAACTGTCTTTATCTCACCCTGCGAGTTTTCTCACTTTTACCCTTCCCATTCTCTCCCCCATCCCACCAGGGGGGAGTGAGCGAGTGGCTGTGTGGGGCTTAGTTGCCAGCTGGGGTTAAACCACGACACCGCCTATCATCAATCCTCTGCATTGCTCCAAGCAGGGCAACCTCAATGGACAAATGTTTACAACCCAGTCTATTTTCCCCATTYCATTTTGCTCATCTATGATGGTGAGAATACTTAAATATCCAAACAGAGGATACTTACGGTTGCCTGCCTGTTAGCACAATTTTTTTACGCCTGCCTCTAAAATTGTAAACACGGGAATCAAACATCTGTTGTGCTTTCAGCAGGAAAAGGGATTAAAGAGAKGTACAACTACTAACATTTTCTATATTTCTGGCTTGGATTATTTTTTTAATTGCTAAGAGTTTTAACACAATGATCTCACACACAATATAAAAGAACTTACATTTAAATAGGCTTACAATTATTTTCACTATATACTAATAATTTGGGTGACACATGCCTTACTCTTTCATGAGCTGCCAAGGTAAAAAAATCCCGTCTAGCCCAGCAAACTTCTCTCTGCATGGCTTCACACCAGTGAACAAGAAAGGAATGCTCCYTGAATCTCCAAGCGTCACCTAAAGCCACCCAGTGACTTTGCCATGTCTGCAAGTGGTCCCATCTATCAGGGTTTAAGACAGATGTTTTCTGTGCTGCAGCTGTTAAAAGAGTTCATATGTTTAAACTTGTAATGGAGTCAGGCCACTGCGTTTGAAACGTATCTGCACCCAGTCAACTGAGTTCAGGTGTGGCTGAAAACATGCCAAGTATTTCAGAGAAAATACCTGTGCGGATTATTGTTCTTATAAAAAATGAAGGTGTGTAAGCGGATTTGTTCATTTCAGGCAAAATTCTCTTTATCAGTCATGTTTGTTTTCAGAATGACTTAATTTTTAGACAGATTTCTTGTGTGCCATAACTTGGACTACACTTAAGGGAAATTTAGGTAAACAAAGAAATAGTTGCTGCTGTCTCTTCAGCAATGTGTTATAATGTTGTCAAGGCTATCAAGCTTTCTTATGAAAATATCATAAAAACATTTCTTTTTAATTAAGTATTGGGATACATATAAGGGATATGTATGACATTAATCATCCTTTTTTTTTTAACTTGCCCTGATCAAGATGTGGTAACCAGCACTTTGCTGTATGTCATTATGCAGTCATGCCTTCTGAGCAGAAGSAGTCCTTCATCAAATGCCTTTCAGTGTTTGTTTTTTAGATAAAACATGTCCTTCTGTATCACTGTCTGACTTTTGAAAGATGAGAAAAATAAATTAATTTCTCTGCGTGCTTGGGACTCACCGCCTTTTCTCCTGATGAAATTCACAGGATACAAATTTCATTCCAGTGATGTAAGGAGGATCTTTCTGATCTTTCTGCATGCTCCAGCCAGTCTACATCACTTTAATTTTGTCTTTGGGAAAGGGCTTCTGCAAACCTGCCAGAAGTTTTGCCCAGTGACTCCAACTGGTAAATTGCCATAAGCATGGGAAGATCTCAAGAGAAAGATGAGATGAACCCTTTCCTACCCTCAGCAGCATCATGGCTCTTTCTGTGGTCTAAACATCTCTCCACCTTACACTGCCATTAYCTGCCAGAGGATCTAGAGAGAATAAAAATGCTGCTAAATAAAAATGCATTTATGTGACAAGAGAAAGAAAACAGCCTCAGAAGAGCATTAGAGCGTTCTGATGCTGTCATTGCAAGAYGGCATAGGACAGCGTGCATAGCACAGTGCAGGGCCATACAAAGAGGAAAATGTTGGGCAAGAAAGATCCTCTGTTGATAGTATATGTACATACTAATGTTTGATGGAGGTGGGGAAGGAGGAGAGAAGGATTCAGAAAAGATTTCCTTCAGCTGGTGCTGTACTTCTTATGAAACAAAAACCCCACAAACTCAGTAGGAAAGCAGCATGTCAGGAAACTTAMGTGATCAAGTAGCTCTTTAAGTCATTTAACATCTTTAAAATATCTTTCCCCTCCAGGTCATGTATTACAGAGAGATACTGCTCTACAACCTTGCCATGGATTTTTTTACTGTAAAATAAACTTGGATTTGTGCCTGACAATCAATCTTGGAAGCTGAAGTCCATATACAGACAAGATAGGACTGTATGCTTCACCATCGATATGCTGTACAACAAAAATGAAAAGCCATGCTGCGGGGTGAATATATGATTCAGTCCTTCGATTTTCCTCTTTTGAACATCAATGCAGGTTCCACTTGTGTGGCAGATTCTTGTTCAGTGGGAAGTGGTTGGTGTTATTTCACTTTATACTCAGGTTATCAGACAGATACAGACTACATTTTAATTAATATATATTTTATATCCTAAAATGAGCTGTCTAGGAAAATGCAGTTTCTGAAAAACAACAGTTACGGAACATTTCTACTTTATGAAGCAACTTTGTAATAATTCAACAGTTTGATTCCACATCCCTCAGGTTTCAGCAAAACCTGTGCTAGACAATGTAAATTTACAAATTGGAAATACAGATTGTATTCTTTTTCTTAATTATTTTAATTTAAACTATTGGTATTGATGGTTCAGTCTTTCAGTCCTGATTTTTTCTTCCTGTTTTCTTGTCAGTGGTAGACACAGGACAAATAAACTGACTCGGCAGCCATGTCAGTGGCTGCATCTTTTTCTTTTTTGCTGCTTTATCTTTTTTGTTCCCTTAGAAATACTTACTTTTCTCRACCCAACTCTTCATTTGTTGACTAGTTTGTCTCCAACAAATTCCTCCTCTTGCAAGTACAGCGCCCTGTCCTTCTTCTGTCCCTTGTTCTCTGACTCTGAAACAGTCCAAGAGATAAGAGTCCAAGTCTCCACATGAGGAGAGGATCTCCTTTCTGCTGCCAGCTTACCGTCCTGGCAGTGGAGTAAAAACTCTCAAGCATCTGACTTAAGCTTCTTTTAATTATCCAAATCTAATGTGATGTTTATTCATTATAACTTTCACCCTTGTTTTATTTCTGGGATGATTTTCAATACATGTTGAAGGTTTCCAGCGGTTTTCCCAACCAGTTCATTGCCCCATCATACCTATACAAGGTACCATTCAGCATTGCTGTGTCAGTCAAAAGGATCTTTGTTGCAAAATTCAGATCTTATTAATTCCTGCACAGTACAAGAAGCCATGGATATCTGTTTTCAGTGGAGATATAATTAAAAGACACATGATTACTGTTAGAAAATATTTCAAGGAAACATTAGGGTTTCAGCATGTGATGTTTGTTTATAGGTAATATTCTGAGCAGTCTTCTAGGCTCCCCCTAAGATTAAAATCACAACAGTTCACCAGTGGAAAGATTCCCTGATTTTTCAGCTGAGCATCTGATATCTTTGCAATTTAACAGAGCATTGAAAACTTTTTTGTTAATGCTTTAAACCTAATCATAGGTTTGAATATAAATAATTTCTGTGCATTGAGGTCAGTACAAACCTGATAAAAACCTCACTAAAGGAAAGAACATCTGATTAAGTCATATTGAACCTGCTTATTAGATGGACGGGAGGCATTGCAAAGTGTCCATTCAGCAAGAAACATTTTCTTTCTGTAGATATTCTAATGGAAAGGTTTTTGCTTGCATCTTTATCAACAAACCTCTCTGGATATACTAGCACAGCTCTTTGAGTGGACACACTTATCCTGGAATGAGTTACCTTCTTATTTATTCCGACCAAAAAAAGAAATTTTTTTTTCAGAATATGAGGATTAACATGAACAGCAATAGCTGCCAAAATTCATGCCTACTGTAACACTGGTATTATTCCAAATGGAGAAGTATTAAATTTCTTTCCTAATGAAGTTCTTTTTGTAACACTTGAAGGAGATAGTTGATGTATTACAAAGGAAAGCCCTGACTACCTACGATCGTGTGGTACCTTTTGCAGGAATGCATTCACTAGCCCCAGCATCATGGCCAATTTGCATAATAACTTTCAGACTATCCCAATTCATATTTCCATTACAACTGTATAAGAGAGATTCTTAGTATTTTCTCTGCTGTTGAACAGCTGCTGCATTTCAGTGTTGCTGAAAKAGTCCTACATATAAATTTCCTTTTTTTTAATGAAAGTGCTTTGGGATCTCTCTAGCTGAAAGATGGCATAGAAATGCAAATTATCCTTAGCCGCATAACTCAGAATTACCTTTGCATTTTATTCTTGATCTGTATCTGTATATAAAGCAATCCTGAAAAATAGTGACATTAGGCCTGCTCGTACAACTGACATGCTTTTGGGGAAAGTGTACAGATAGGACTGCCATCTGCTACATGAATGTTGTAATCCAATGAACGTTCATGCTGAAAAGTATCTCCTTTAATGAATTTTTTTGACAAAACAATTTGATTTCATTTATATAAGTTTACAAAACAAAACTCAACAAATTCATATCTGAAAGCCTGAGTGAATGTATGTCATAACTCCTCAAGTTTCTTTTTTCCCTCTAGTTTTATTAACACAGACATTTGGGTTCACACCAATACTTGCTCTTTGAATCCTTTTATATACGTTTCCTTTAGTAATGAGTGTAACAAAACATATCCTGGCAGAAGCTTGCAAAATAYAAGCCTGTTTAAGTTACTCAGTAAAGCTAACATTTCTTCAAAACTGCAGAAAAAGAAACTCTAGCTGCACGCAAATTAAATTTAGATCACTCCTTTACAGATGCTGAAAGCCTAGCAGGCCAGGAAAAATCCATAAATGTGATTGCAGTGGCAGAAAGTAAACCAAGAGAGAGGTCCCTGATGTCCAGGCAGTACGTGCGTACCCAGGGTGGGAGAAGTCTCTTCACAGGACTGTCAGGAGTTTGCTCCCCATCCCCCAACGTCTGTCTCTGTTACGAAGCTTTCAAAAAGCAATCAGACAAGATTTGAACAAAACCAAAACTCTGAATAAAAGGGCAAGAATAAAGCACCACATTGCATCTTTCATTTATTTATTTAGCCATGGCTAGCAACTGTGTCACCAACAGTTGACTTGTGATCCCCCATCTTGTTGCCACTACACAAATGTCAGTAAGGATTTTGATGAATATTCTCCCAGTAACACGCTGCCTAGCATTATGGCAAAACCACTGGTAAGGCTGGTTACCTGCAGGGATTGCTACCAGAACTGCCATACGGGTTAGTGCCAATGGTTCACCTAGGTCGCTACCTTTCCTGTGACAAGGATCAAATCATGACTCCCAGGGGAGACCGGAGAATTCCATGGGAGACAGATGTTGCAGTGGAGGGCTATTTTGATAAAGATTTAAAAGTAATGCCCTTAACTACCGTGTAGCTGAGGACCACAGAAGGATCTACAGTTTCTGCTCTTGCCTCTCATTGGAAAGCAAGCAAGTAGTAGGCACTCTGAGCAGGGACTGCAGGACAGAGGTACCAGCAAACCAAGTCACTTTAGGGCTTGCCCACCTGAAAATGAAGAGAAGATGTAGATGGGTGGAAGGTAAAAGTACGAACCGGAACGTGAATACTAGTTTAAATACCTCTCATCTTGCAACAAATGTATCACGGCATCTTCAGTACCTACGGTTTCTCAAAGCTCTCGTTTCAGGGCTAAAGATAGCTCTGCTGGGTAACATGAGACAAAATAATGGTGGAATTGTTTTACTCCAAGAGAGGCTGGGTACTAAGGAACCAGCTTTATTTCCTCCCACCACCAGGTCCTTCCAGAAGATCCTTTACCATGAGCTTTATCTCATATTGCTTAAAATGAGATTTAATGGGATCTCAGCAACTCTGTGGTGGTTCTGTAAATAACAGCACTGTGTCTCCAGTGTGGCCCCTGGCCCATATCGTGTGTGATGCTAATGCAAGTCAAGCAAGCWGAGGTTTACATATTTTAAAGTATCAGACTTCTGTTTTCGCGACAAACGTTGAAAGAGACAAAGGGCTTTAGTGTCACAGCTGAGTTAAGCAGCTTCTAGCACTGTAAAAGACTTGCTCGGTTTTCTGCCAGGTCAGTCCTCAGTGACGCCAGACCTCCCTTCCACCCCACGCTCCTTTGCACCAGAATTGCTGTAGCTCCTTCAAGAGATAACAGTGTTTCTGCTGATTTTCCAACCCTTAAGATCATTTGTGTTGCTTATGGTACGCAAACAAGCTTCATGGGACTGTGATATCTTCACAGTTGTTCAAAGCAGTGAAAGAACCCTGAGGTATGCCGCACCATTCAGGATCKGAAATAAAATTCAAATTCTGCCCCTAATTAAAAAAAAAATAAGAAAAAGAAAGAGCATCTATAATAAGCATCTGCTCTTGATTGTGAGCGTTAGCAGGCAAAGATTAGCACCTTTCCACTCTGTTTCTATAAAAGCTCTATACAGCGCAGAAGGGCTGCGGATGCATCTCTGCCAAAGATCATGCAGTTTAGTGAGCCTTGGCTGATGAGACACTTCAAGACCTGATCCAGTGCACTGAAGAAACACGGAAAAGGATGCAGAAGCAGCAGGCAGTTACCTAATACTATCAAGTCTCAATAAAAAATGACAAGCTGAGATATTTTGGCAGGCTTTCCGAATATCTAATCGGACAATGCTTGTGTAAACTGGTCTAGCAGCAAGGTTAAGGGAAATAAATCCACAGCAGAAAAAAACTTTAGAAGCAGCAAATGATTTCAGTTCAAAGCCCCTTAGATCACATCTGACCACAGGGTGACAGAATTAGTCCCGCTGATTGTTTCCAAGAGACATGATTCACATCCAGTATTTTATACATAGCAATTCAGCAAAAGACCCGAGCCAGAATACATAAATATTTAACTTATTGGCAGAGCGACTGTACCAGAGAGTATTCGTACCTATGGATTTCCTATGACACTTAAACAAACCCGTACTCCTTCCTCACAGCTGCAGAAGCGAAAGGGAGCGAAACCCCAGGAAGGTCTGGAGGGTCTGCTTTTTCCACGGACCACGTCCTCCCATCTGTTTCCTTAAACCACCAGACCACGCTGGTCGCAAAGGCGGGAGCATTTTCACCCACCGGGCAGACGTGTTTGTGCACCAGGGACGCAGGCGGCGGCGGGAGGGGCGGTGCGGTGCCCTCCTCCTCCCCCCGCTTCGGCCTCCCCACCACAGGCGAGACGCGTCCTTCGGGCTTCTTAGTTCTCCATCCCCCCTCCTCGTTTTGTATTTCGCCGTTAACGTCCCCCATCCCCTCTCCCGCCCGTCCGAAGGGGCGGATGCGGCAGACCGGGGCGGGGGGACACGGCGGCAGAGCAGCGAACCCAGCGCGAAGGACTGGCCGCCCCCGGCCCCCGTGTGCGCGGCCGGGCAGCGGGTCGCGGCGGGCCGCCCCCCCGGAGCGGAGCAAGGCGCCCGGAGGCCGCGGGCACGGCGGCGGGTGGCAGGCCCGGCCGGGAGAGGCCCCGCGCCCCCGCAGGTGAGACCGGGAGCGCCCCCGCCCCGCCCCACCCCTCCCCGGCCCAGAGGCGGTGGCGAGGGGCAGCCACCGCGCAGACGCCGCCCCAACGGCCGGCGCGACCGTCCCAGCCGCCGCGGAGCCGGGGCAGTTGCTGGAGGAGCGGAGCGGCTCGGCGCTTCCCCGCGCCGCGCTGCGGGGCCGCGGCGGGCGGGGCTGAGACGCCGGGAGCCGGCGGGCCGAGGGCGAGCGCCCCGGCCGTGCCACTACCACCGCCGCCGCCGCCGCCACAGGTGGCCTCCCGTCGCCCGCCTCAGCAGCTCCCCCTGCCCGCCGCACGGGTTCCCCCACCTCAGCGGCGGCAGGAGGGGCCGCAGCGCGGCCCGCCCCGCCGTGCCGGTGGCGGGCGGCGCTGCAGAGGGCGGAGCGGGCGGCAGGGGCGGGCCGGCCGGCGCCCGGCGCGGGCTGGCTCCCGGCGGGCGGCGCTGCTGCGTTGCTCTGGGAGGCGCCGTGGGGCCGGGCGCGGAGCTGCCGGCTCGGGGGTGTGAGCGGCCGGGCAGGGCGCCCCCAGGATGCTGCGGTTCCTGCGCAGGACCTTTGGCCGGCGGTCGATGCAGCGCTACGGGCGAGGAGCCGGGCGCGGCGCCGGGCGAGGTGGGCTCGGCGGCGAGGGGGACGAGAGGGACGGGGGGCTGAGAGGAGCCGCCGCCGTCGGCTCGGGAGCCTTCCCCTCCTCGCCGCACCCCGGAGGGGTCGTGCACAGCGCCGGAGCCCCCGTCCACATCCCGGCGGCCGGCGGCAGTAAGCCGGTGCTGCAGTGCCGCGTCCTCCTCCTGGACGGGACCGAAGTCAACGTGGAGCTGCCGGTGAGTAACGTGCGCTTGCCTSCCCTGCCTGCAGAACAGCGCTTGCATCTACCCTCTCCCCTCCTCCGCGTCGTCCCCCCATTCCTGCTGACAGGCACCTGCGAGTGCCCCCCCCGCGCCCCGGCTGCACAACATGCGCCGTTCTCCGGGCGAGCCTTGCTAGTTTCTTCCTCCCTTCCGCGGGCGTCCTCGCCGCCGTCCCCGCCTGCATGCACCTGCTGCCAGGTGCGCGGCGTGCCTCCCCGCCATGACCGCCGCTCCGCTCGCCCCCCGCTGCCCGCCCGCTCCCTGCCGCCTGAAGCCGTCTGCGTCCCTCTTCCCTTTCCCCGGAGCGAGCGTGGAGGCGGGCACCTGCTCTCCTTCCCCCCCCGCAGCCAAAAAACAGCCACCTGCAGCGGTGCCTTCAGCGGCGCCTCTCCCAGGAGGGGCCGCCCCTGTGGTGCGGGGGCACTACAGGTGTGTCTCCCCGGCTGCAGGGCGGGGGGCTGCCCGCAGACCCCCCCCGACACCGCCGCCGGCGTTWGGGGGCACCACGGCGTGCCGGGGGGGGGACCGGAGCCTCTGCGGCGGAGCGGTGCCTTCGGCCTCGTAGCCCTCCGGCTTGCAGCCGGCAGGGGCGGCCCCTAGCCCCGCAGGCAGCACCTGTGGCGCCGGCGGGGGGAGCAGGGCGAGGCCGCTCGTGAGGCGAGGCCGCGCTGCGGGGGTCTGCGGGGGCGCCGCCTCTTTATTGTTTCCTGACGCCCCCACCGCCTCTGCCGGCGGGCGACGAGTGGGGCTGGCCGAAGGGCTGCGGGGGCCGCGCACAGCCGGCGTTGCCCTCCGCCTGGGGCGCTACCCCCGTCCCGGGCAAGTGCCCGCCCCGTACGGGGAGGGACGCCCGGCTGCAGGGCCGCGGTGCCGGGTAACCCCCGCGGCCCCGGGGCACGCCCCTGCGGGCAGCCCGGGCCGCGAGGGGCGGTTTGGGCCGCCAGCGCCTCAGGAGGCGGCGGGGGCCCGGGGCTGCGGCTCGGGCGGGTGCGTGGACGGTGCCGGCGCTGAACTCTTCCCCCTCCTGCCGCTCTGCTGGAGGAATGAGGAAGGGACGGTGCTGGCCTGCGGAGCTGCGTGTGCGTGTTTGCCTGCTTGGTGAAGTTGGGCCGCGTTTGTAGGTGTTTCGGCATCCCCAGAGCCCCTTGTGTGACCTTTTCTCTCTCTTAAAGGAAGCTGCACGGTGCATATTACTAATTTACACAGTTTGGGTTTTGCCAGACATTCATTCCCACAGCTGCTAAATGCTTGACACCCATCCTTTTTTGCTGACCCTTTTCACTCTCTTGAAAACCACGTTTCCCATGAAATAGTATGGAAGTTTATCATATTTGAAAAACATTTAATCTTCTTTCCATTTCAACCCAAATAATCACCAGCCATTAAGCTTGGTCTACAAAAGCAGGTGGGGAACTTGCTAATAATGAGTGTAACAACCTTATAATTTGTGCGCTACTTTAATCTCCAGTAGTGTGAAAGAGAGAGTGTTTTTTTCAGAGTACCTTTTGGATCTTGTTAGGTGCCTTTCATATCAATAATTATCTGCATATATTGGCATCATTTCACTAAAACATGGAGTTTGGCAACCTTACGGTTTCTGCTTAAAAGAAACTGCAGGGATGGAGTAAGACTCTTACAAGTGAATATAGAAGTATGTGAATAGAGCCACCTAGAGATACTTGCTGCAGAGTTATCAGGCCTCCCTTGCCTTGCAGACTAGATCACGCATTTCCAGATACTGGAAATGCTAATATATTTCCTCTCCTCACATCTCCTTCACAGCTTGCTGCAGTCCTTCTAACATCTCGGCACAAATCTTTTCTTTTTGAAGACGACTTGATGAATGTTATCAGCATGCTAAGGATTTACTTATAAAGGTCTATGTAGATAAGCTCAGTAAATATTTTGCTTAAGGTTATACTCCCTTTTATTTATTAGAGTTCAGCTTTTGCTGTAGAGCCTGTTTAAGACAGTCTGTGGTTTTGAAGCATCAGAAAATGAGGTAATGGCACTCTCAGTCCTTAGAGTATTGAAAGCATATGAAAGTATCCGCTTGGTCCAGTAAAGCAGCTGTGGAGCGCTCTTGCTTGAATTTGACCTCCAAACGAAGCCTAGACTGCCAGTGTTTTCAGAATGTGAGCTGCACACATGGTGGTTGTGGTTCATTTGTCTGAAGACAGGGTAAGAGGTTGTTTGGGTTTTTTTTCCACTGAAATCCCTGGACTGGTGGAGGACTCTGGAGCATGTAATAGCTGTCAGTGTTTTGAGGATTAAAAACTGTTCTGTTGAATTACTTATCTGCTCCTCATGCTTTTTCCCTTTCTTTCATGGAAATTAACACCCACACTGAGAGTTAGAAAAACTGAAAGAGGCGTTGCACCATTTATAGAAGTTGATCAGTAGAGTTTCTCTGAGCTTTGCAGCTCTAGATCTTATGGGATTAGGGCCTGAAACAGAACGTGCTTTAATACTCAGAAGCTGTGGTACAGGACTGGCTAAGTTGAATGAATTGAGTAGCATCTTTTCCATTGAAAAAAACAACAGTGTATGGTGGTTTCTCTCCATTTCAGCTCAAATTTTATGGAAAGTGAGGGAGTGTGGGCTTCATCACCAGTGAGCAGCTTACCCATGAAGTTGAGTATGCAGATAATTGCARAGGACTTTACTGTGCTGCTGACTGTGTTCACAAGCACTTATTTCAGGAGATACCGGCATCTGTAAAATGTGCCCTTTTTACTACCTGCTAACATTACACCCCAGTTGTCTTTACAGTGGAAAAAGGAACTTGTTGATATTAGGACATGATACTCTTGTAACTACGACTTTTTAGGCTGCTATCTAAGACTTCACTTAGAAGTAATTGAAAGGTTTATTAGATTTTAAAGACTACAGGGTCTATTGTTTGTGTGGAGGAATGACAGAAGACATGACTGAGGGAAAACTTCATCTGTATGTGTAGAAAAAAAGTTTCTGAGTTTTTTGTTGACTTATTGTTTATTTGTTTGTTTTAATATTCAAGTAAAGCTAAAACCCTGAAACTTTCATCCAGGTTAAATGTATCAGGTTTTCCCACGGTGTTTTCTCGTATGTGGGGGCTGATGGTGGTGTTGGAAAAATAAATTCTACATCAGTAGGTTGATAACTATCTTTGGGGTTAACGTTAGCATTTATGTGATAGTATCTGTATTAGAAACTGCACATCTGTTAAACTCTTGTCTGCTCATGGTGGTAACAGACATAGAGATCTACCCCGATCTCTGAGTCCTTCCTTAGCTTGTTCTTCTCTAGGCTGTATAGCAATATTGTGACCAGAGTCACCTTTCTTGTTTACCTGCATTTCCATGCTCACTTCCTCCTGGGGCTTTTGCACTTTGTTCTTTCTACTGCATGTCCTCTGCCCTCGGACTACCCCATCTGCTAGCCTGCCCTCCCTACGGTGCTGTGTACTCTTTCACTTGTAGGTGTTCTCCAGCTTTCCTGAACTTGCTTCCTACCCAGCTGTCCCCATACAAATGTAAATATAAAATTATTCTGAGCACTGTAGATACCCCCTGGATAATGGTTTCTATACTCAACTTCTTGCATGAAATTTCAAGGATTGCTTAATGATGCTGGCTTTTCTGTTCACTCTTAAGGCAAGAATCATGTACTTTGAAAGTATTCTTTCTAAATACAGTAATGCACTGAATGGCTTTTTAAACCCATGAGCTCCTCAGGGCCCTGTGTKGAATGTGAGATGCTATTAAGGTTGGATCTGTTGTATAGGTGAGTGGCAGTTGATCAGTTCTGTTGCTGTGGGGTGATTTCCCATGGGAAGGGGGAGCATAAATGGTGTCATTACTTCCTCTTGACCTGACACCACATGTCTGCACGTCTGAAATCTAGTTATAAGAACTGATGCAAGGAGAAAAATGCTGACATTAGCAACCATCCTTTCCTCCCGCTCACATAGGTATCGGTGTATTTCTTTTTACCATTGAGAACCTGTTTAGTATYTTTTGTGTGGCATCTTCACTTACGTTGAAGGCTGTTACTTGTTTAGATTTTGTAACTCAGCTGTAGGTAGATGGAAGACCATTTGCTCACTGCTGTCAAAACAATCTTGCCTCTTTTTCTGGACTCATGACTTTGATGAAAGAAAAACTGCTTATGGATGATGCTGTGTTCTTACATAAAGAATGCAGGGAAAGAGCATTGACATTTATGCAGCGGTGATGATGCCTGCTAGTTAATACGTAAATGGAGCAGTCTATAGATGGCTCTCAGATGAGGCCAAAAAGCTAAATTTTTGTTGACTTTAAGACATGGTTGCTGTCATTTCTAAAAACTGAGTCTCTGCTTTTTAATTCAGTGCATCTTACGAAAGCTGAAAGGGAGGATATGAAAGATGGCTATTCAGTTGGACTGTCCAGAGTAGCCGGAATTAACGTCCCTTTTATTAATGCCACTGAAAACAGTATTCTGTGATAAGTGGGGGAGGGGAATGAACACATGTACGGGGTTCTTGGGTTTGTTTAATCTAAGTGCGATAAAAAAGAGGGAACAACTGGTAAGCTTACTCTGCTATGGAAATCCTCATCCTGCAAAGCAGATACAGGATACCTTACATTTTCTGTGATGTGACGCCACAGCAGTCAACGCATTGTCTGTCATAAATAATCCTTTCTAAAAATCTCTTTGCTCTGATAAATTTCTGTGCTGCTATGAACGCCATTAGAAAGACCTGTGTGATGTATTAGAAAGTAGGTGATGTTTAATGATTAAATTCATGAAGAAATCAAATATAACTCTTCAAATCCATGAATTGTTTTCAGATGGATAGCTTTTGTATTTCTTTGCCTCCCTTTTGGTGTATCTGCTTTAATAATTCTTTCGGCTGCTATGGAAACACTTCAGGATAGGGATAGTAAATGTTCTTCAATACCCTTTTCTAATCTCTAATCTTCTATGTGTTGTATCCTTTTCTTGTTGGAGTAACAGGGACATAACAAAATTTGCTATCTGGCCTCTATACTTACATTAAATGTAAATGTTAACTCTTGAGTAGTCATCTCTATCTTATAATTATTGGTTATTGTATTTGACTTGATAAAGTTATATATATTGAGAGAGAAGTACAGCTCATTTTTTCTTTCTTTTACATCACACATGATTTCCTAATGACATTTCAGGAATATTAACTGTAGAGAAATGCACTAATATGTGTGTAGACACTTAGATTCAAGTCATTCTCTGGAGTCTCCTAACTGAGGAGTTATCCCTCACCCAAATAGGTATATTACATCAGATGGGGAATAGGATTTTTTGTTAATTCCTTAAAGCTTTTATCACTTACAAAATTGATAATATGCCTTCTTTATGCAGAAGTTACCTTTCAACAACATAAAATTAGAGTACTTGCTGGAAAATGTTAAAAGCATATTTGCAGCACTGGAAAGGCCTCTCATGTTCATGAACTCCTGTGGGCACCAGCACCTGTAATCCCCTTCATAAACTGATCAAGCTCCATTTTTAGAAGGGCTTGGGTATTTTGCTTCTGCAGCTCATGCTAAAATGCCTTTTCATTACTTTACAGCTCTGATCAAGTAACTGTGGCTAGAACTCAATATGCGGTCTTCTGGCAGTAGCCTTTAATTATGTTATGCATGTACCGTATACTTTGATGCATTGCTGTGTATRCTGAAGGTGTGTGAAGAGCATTCATAGTAGAATCACGTACAGAATCAGGGACTTGCGCAGCCCCAGAGAAATAGGAATGAGATGGGGTATGCACATGTGACTGCAGCTGTGCTTCAGGTTAGATTCTTGAGAGAGAAGAGGGAACTTCAGGCCCTTGACATGCTCACCAAACATCCCCAATAAATCTACAGAAGATAAAAGACATTTCAACAGTACCTAGTAAAAGATGTACTGTTGAACAGTGTTTTGTTTTGGCATACGTTAGATAAATCCTGCTTGTGAGTTCCATTAGTTATTTATGGAAGCCAATACCATTTTTCAATGCAATACAGATAGACAGGGTAACAGGATCACTGCTGCAAAGAGTTGAAAACCAGTGAGGGGGAGRAAGCCAATGATGAGAGTGGTATAGTGCAAAGACAAAAGTATGAACACCTGGTACTAATTCTCTGATGGAGAGCTTATGTGTTTGAAGAGATGGGGAGAAGATAAGGTGGTTGTATGCATTCTTTCAGAAGCCTTTTTACAATGGATTAGAACACAGCTATGCTTTGGAAAGTAACCATGTGAAATGTCAGTGTGGCTGGCCCTCTTGTTTGTTAGCACAGAAATGCATTTCAGTAGCAGCTGTTTGCACTGGACTTAACTACGAGATCATGAACACAGGAGAAACTCCAAAGACCACCATGGATTTGAATGGAGATGGTCAATAAGAAGCAAACTTTCAGAACAGTTAGAAAATATGTGTTTATTTGTAAACAGTGTACATCTAATATGTTTGGKKTTTTTTTTTCCCCATGGTTGTGTTCCAGACTAGATTGCAGGGTAGCAAACCTGTAGCTTCAGGCTCTTAGTAGTGGTCCTGAAAAGGAAAAGGAATGTCTAGGCGTGGAAAAAGTTCTTACAAGGGAGGAAATAAGAGTAAAGAGACTTCGGAAGTGCAGCCCATATGCAGAGGACTAGTTTTGTTTGGATTGCAGAAGGTAGTACARGAGGAAACAGGCTGAAATGTTGAAGAAACTAGAAATGGTATATAATGTATGGGATGTCCTGTCTATCCAGTTCTTTTCTGAAACAGAGAGGGGACAGATATCTCTACTCCTCCTTCTCTGTGCATGCTTTTCATCCTCATGTGCTTCCTTGTGCTTCTATTTGTAGCCCCTCTGTAAATACTTCTTCCTGTAACTTTCTCGGAGAGGCTGGCTTCATTTAGTCTCTCTCCTTCTCCAAGTGTAGGTCCATTTTCCTATTCAGGGCTTCTGGGTTTCAATTCCCAACCATTTTCACCCACCCTTCTCCTGTGTAGTCTCCTCCCTGAGCAATTCTCTCTACTTTTTCTGTGTGGCTATCATCTGTATTACTAGCATGATACCTACTGAATTTTCTTTTTAATAAGATCTCTTCCGGGAGGCACTCTAAAGAGCAGTAGAGGTCTGCTTCCTTCTGGGTTGGGCCTCGAGCATAGTTCTCTGTCCCATTCACTCCTACTGGTTTGGATAGTTTCTGTGGTTCCCTGCAGCTGTCAGAAATGTGAAACTCTTCAGTCCTGTTCCTTCCCCACAAAAATGCAACTGCCCAGCTGTGGCCAGGGGTCTGAACTGCAGAAGGTCTGTGGCTGGCTCAGCAGCTCATTCCGCCAGCTTGACTAGCGAAGTGCCCTGTCTGTCAGGGCACAAATGGTGCAGGGGACCGCTTCAACTGAGCATTCCCAGTTGCGGAGCAGACATTAGGGGAACGTTGGTGGCGACTGGTGAAATAGTTAATTCAAAGGTTAAGCCTTATCACTTTAAAAATGCATGGTTTCATGTGAGACTACAAAAATGGACCTGAAAACTCAAGTGGTGTGGGAAGGAGGTTGAGAGAAAGAACATCGTTGAATTTGTAGACCCTTTGCAAAGTAAAATATAAGGAGAAGTACAAGTAATTGCTTTTATTTTTTGCTAGAATGATGAAGTTGACAGCTGTTTCCTGTACATACAATGTTGCTGGGTTAATATTTTAAATTACCTGATAAAGACATGGGGTATTTTTAGTATTTGTTTTCCAATGCAGACTATGGTAAATGTTCTTTTTTTCTTTCCGCATTAGAAATAAAAGGGTTGGATGGTAATGAAGTGTTTAGAGTGACCATCTGCTCTTCATTTGACTTGCTATTTCCATTTATTTCTATTCATCAATTTAAATGTGTCCTGGACGATTAGCTGTATTGTGATGAGATTATTTTGAAATATTTGTTGAACTTGCAGATTCAGACTCCAGCTATGAAGCGTGAAAAATATTAAGAGTTAATATATATTGGCTCTTTATGTTTTTGATCTGTACAGATTCAGATTATTTCCCTTCCTTTTTGTTATGGAACCACAGATAGTTTGTCCAAACAAATACCAAATGTCGTCTTTTTTTTTTTTTTTTTTTTTGTATACTGACAAACACATTGAATTGAGATGTTACTGTATTTCATGATTTTAATACGTGGTGCAGTTCATATGATAAATAGAGACTGAGAATCCTAACAGAGAATCCAATTTAGTGTTTGTGAAAGACAACAAATAACACTGCACAAATATGTGCAGAGTGTAGGTCCTTTCTTTTGAAGAACTTGGACTCGTAAGAACATACCAGTATCAAATATACAGTTAGAAAAGCATAGTGTTATAATTTAGGGATTGTGACCTGTAATTAAATTATTGTAGACTGCAACATTATTTCAAAAGATAACTTATCCAAGGATGCATTCTTTTGTGGCTGTTTGAAAATAATGCTTTTGACAGTAGTTGTTTGTAGTACTAGTAATTGATTGTATGTGTTATTTTTGTTGGTGTTTTTTTAATATAAATTTATATATATTATATATATTTATATATATATATAAAATAAATGCAGACTTGAGAGGAATTTTGTAGCTTAGCAGTCTTGGCTGGGAAAACACCTGTTTCTTTTTCTGCCTAAATTGAGACTAAACAAGTAAACCATTTCCCATTTTTAGATTTAAAGTTTCTTAGTCTGTACACTTCACTATGTGTGAGGTCTTGTAGGTTATCTATTAGACGATAAGCAGTATCAGATGGCTGTGTTAAGCTTTAACATTATCCTAGGCTGTGAATAAATTCTCATTTTAATATTTATGGATAAAATAAACATGCCAACTGCATCACATTTTTTTTTTTTGTTGGTGTTAAGTCTGAACAAAATTACTTAATGTCCGAATGTTACCTGCTTTAATTGTGCAAGGGAATGTTTCCACATTTGCTGAGAAAAGGAGAAGTTCTGTTAAGTTTTTCCTTGTTCTCCCTTGTTCCCATCCAGAATTGGCCAAGGCTGTTTTCTGTCATTTAAATAAATCTATTTCATACCTTGTTAGTGGTTCCTGGAACTGTGATATGATAAGATTTTAAATTGAGGGCTTGCATTTATGTAAGAAGACCAAACCCAAGAACTTCCATTTTTATAAGCAGATCGGAAAACACCGGTACTCTGTGCAATCATTGTGTTGCAATAAAGATCACTATTCAGTAGAGATGCAAATCCTCAGTATGTAGGTTTTATATTCAGGCTACTTACTGAGTAGAAATTCTTCCTGAATAATGAACCTTCCATGAGTGCTTTGCTTTGAGAGATGATGAATGATGAGTCTGTTATCTCYCTGAATTAAGCAAATAAGTGAAGAGTGGTGGTATTCTTCAAAATAGGTTGTATCACTAGGATAGGCAGCACCCTGGAAGAGTAGAGTCCAGTGGGCAGTGTCCACTTACCTTCTCTAACGTTGTGATCTTTGGATGCCGATGTATAGCTACGTGAATTCAGATGTCCTGCTGTAGCTCTCTGGAGGGAAGAGCTGGTTTAATAGAGCAGCAATAGAACTTGTCCATTGTTCAGAAGACTTTTGGTTTTTTTCCTCCCTCTTCTTGCTATTTCATGTATTGGGCTTGATTTAATTTTTTTCTTTTTCTTTCCCTGCGGTGCAGCAATGAAAAGAGGGTGGCAGGATGTCTTCTTGTTTGTTACCGACATCCCCTTTCTCCGAGGAGTGTTTCCAGCCCTGCTCCGTGGCCGCTCCTGAGCCCGCGAGTCTTGTCTGCTGAGGCGAGGTTGTGAGCTGCGGCTTGGAACAGCTAGCTCCGGGGGGGCTCTGCGTGTGCCCAAACAATTAATTTTGCACGCAGCTCTCAGCAGCGCATTGGAGTTCTGTTCTTGACTTCCAGTTAATTAGAAGGTGTTAATTTTGATGGGTTTTCTTTTTAATGGGGGGGGACAGCTGCTCACTAAGACAGCAGAGATCACTGATTCCTTTTACAGAGGCCAGTGAAACCGTTAGATGTTGACTGTAGTGCTTCTCCTTTTCATTAACTCAGGCTGATTGCTTAAACTATCATCTGCCTGTAGGTTTGCTTTGTCTCCCTTCACTCCTTTCCTCTCATACAATGATATTTCACAGCTGGCTTTTCTCTGTTGGATGAACTGTTGCAAAACTTGTAAAATAGGGAATCAAACCCTTGTTCTTAGGTGTGAAACTGGGGGAGCCTTTGGGGCATCAGACACTTGCCATGGTGCTTGAACTGTTTGTTGTGAACAGTAGGCACTTAGAGGGGACTTTTTTCGTATTTGATGGATTCTGGTAGTTCATGAACAGTGCTTGATATATTTTAGGAGGTCAATAGATGAGGAAATAATCTGTACAACAAATATTTTTATAGTATTCTTAAATTTAGAATTGGAAAAAAGTTGAGGTTACTCATTACCTTCACCTCTTTTTCCTCTTGAATCCTCTGAGCTATCTCCTCTTTCATTGGTATTGCTTACAATGGCTTTTTTACTGTGTAGCATGTTGATGAATGAGTTGCATTATAAATTTATCCTATAGTAAAACCTTTCTGGTGTGTTATTTCTGGCTTTGAAAAGTAAAGATGTTGACAAAGTATGGGAAAAATGAAGGCAGAGTTTGAGGAGTTGTCTGTATATTAGCAAAAATAGACTGAAGCTGATTACTGCGTTTCTTGGGGGGGAGTGGGAATAGAAAAATTCAGTGCTGTGAAACAGAACCAAGTGCTTTTCGTTTGTTGCTATTCAAATTGACCAGCATATATTTTAATTTTATAGTTTGTGTGCTTGGATTTTGATGTATTTTCACATTAAACACCCAGCATATTTTGGTTTATAATTTGATTATAAAGTGTATTTTAAAAAATAGTTCAGCTGTTTTGGCAAAGACTTTGCTTTAAGAATGTGGTTACGGCCAGGAAAGGGGACATTAATTTCTCCCCCCACATCTTATGGTATTAGATACTGATAGAAGAATTTAATCTTATCTTAGCAGAAAGAACAGATCATCTGATAACACTTCCAGCATGAAAATAATCTGAAAGATTGTCGGATGAAGCAAGAAGCTGTGGTCTTTCATAAATAGAAAATATTGTTAATCAAAAGTTTGTTTCAGAAAGCAGATTTTTCCATGTTACAACTGTCGGTTTCTCAGCATTTGTGTAATGCCAGGAGAGGAGAACTTTCCCAGCTGTTTCAGTAAGCTGAGTGCTAGAAGCTTTCTAGTAAGAGAAAATAGTTTGAAGAACCTCTATGGCTTCACTGTGACTTTCAGTAGCTGTTGAAAGTGGGCAAAGTGAAGTGCAAGTGCTGTCTTGAAGGTGGCCCTCAAAATGAACTTTTTTTCTTTTGCTTTCAGAATTTCCAAAGTGTCTTTCTGTTTACTGAAATCAAAAGTTATTTCTTAATTGAAGGCAGACAGCGCTTTTAAGTAATACCAAAAATCTTCAGGAAGGTGTTCGGAAAAGCTGTTTTCTGCAAGCTACAGGGCAAATGAATGGTTAGGTTGCAAGGAAGACAGGGCAGTATTTAAAGAGTACGAATTCCTCTTTATTGCGTATGCACTAACCTCATTAGCAGGATAAGGCTGTCAAGACTAGGGCAGCACTAAATGACTTGTGGGAGCTACCAAATATAGATCCCGTGAAAAGTCCCAGGCCTGGGGAGCTCTCCCTGTAGAGATCAGCTCTCCGAACAGTGCCGCCTGCTTCCCTGCAGGAGTTTTGGGTCAGACTCCAAGTCCTCTTATGTATCTGGGAAGAAAGCTTTTCTCCCACTTTTCCTTTTGTGAGTCTTGGAAAACTACGAACTTTTTCATAGAATCATTAAGGTTGGAAAAGACCTTTAAGATCATCGAGTCCAACCATCAGCCCAGCACCCATGCACACTAAACCATGTCCCGAAAAACATGTTTTGTACTAGTTTGTAAAATGGTACAATAGTCTGTCTGCATTGCAGAGCTGATACAGGTGAGATGGAAAATGAAGTTCTTTTGTTTCTGTGGTCTTGTACATAAAGTGAAAGTACTCATTGGAAACGAACAGCCGGATAGTTGACTGACCCTGTGCAATCCAACAGCAGTTTGTGGTGCTGCAAAAATGTCCCTGAAGGCAAAATATGAATTCAGTGTGGTCCAGAGGGACAAGATGTGACCACTTTGTCTGCTTCCAAGACTGTTGCCTGCGTTGCTTGAAAAGTATGTTCTGTTAAATTCCCAAGGGAGTGGGAGACTGGGTGCAGGGCTGATGAAGAAATGTGTGCTCTGGAGCATACTTCTGTTTCTGTCCTATGCGTGGACATGACCTGCAGTGCTAATAAACTTGGAGTGGTTTTATCGCTAAAGGATAGGTTATAAATGCAGAAGCAGGCACCGTAGTTAGTGCTAGGAGGCAAGCGTGCAGCTTATTTTTTTTTTTTTCTTTTTTAGGTTTCAGAGCTAAATGAATTTATGGTGTTATTCAAAGTGACTTTTGTATCTCAAAAGCCCTTGTGAGGCTGCTGGTTCCTGGTGGCAGTAAGGAATGGAATTGATGTTTGACGTAGCTAGGATTTATGACGCACGTTTTCTTTTTGTACTTTTGTGCTTGAGGAGGGAGGGAGGGAGACAGTTTTCTTGTGGCCTGACTAAATGAATACAAACTTATACATACTAACAGGACTTCTTGTTTTCACAAGCAATTATTTTTAAAAGGGAATTGTTAGAATGAAGGATTTACAGGAAATCACTAATAGGATTATTGTTACCTGTTTGTATCTTCCCCCCTGCCCCCGAACCCCTGGCAGTTTCATTTTCACTTCAGACAGAGCTATCACATTTTGCTAACTAAGAACTTAAATTTGCTTTGGGTAAGTGGCTAGCAGAGGTTCTAGCTGTCTCTGTTTCCATTTGTTCCTCCTTTTAACATCTTTTGTTAAGGCTGTTATGATGATATTACATGARAGTCGACTGTCTGTTCTCCCTAGATATCATTTGGACTATCACTCTTTAAATTGTATTGGAGACTTAGTCGTATGAATGGCTTGTAAATTAATAGGTTCTGATCTGTATATTTGTTTCAGGTCAGAAAGGATCATTGTGAACACTTAATCTGTTCTCCTTCCCTGGTCAGTCTCTAGAACTTCTTCCAAGAACATGTTTTAAGCCTGTCACTTTTTAGCATGAGCTCTCTCTTTGGATCTCATTAGTTTGTTTGCCTTTAAGAGTCTTTAATGAGAAGCAGTTACTTATTCAGGTTGTATGTGGACTCTTCAGAATACTAACAGGTCTTTTATTGTATCTGATATTTTTATGCTCCCTGTTATCCCCTGTCTTGGTACCTGAGCAGGCATGTGACGAAAAGTCCTGGGACTATGGGGAAAAATATTCTCCACATGAAGGTATGTGAAATTCACATGCAACCCATTTCTTGGTCTTATCTTCGATTGTCTAAATAGATAAAAACAAAATTTATGTCCAGATGCTTTTCAGACTCAAAATTATTCTTTGTAGCTTTTTTTCTGAYTTTGTGCATAATGCACAGACATTTGAGCTGGGCACAGCAATGTTGTTATAATGGTTTGCTGAATGGTATATGAAATGGCATTGCTCCTTATTTAATGTTCCCTTGTTATGCATTCAAGACTGATGTTTACTTTCTCGACTGTAGCTTTACACTGAAAGCTCATGGTCAGTTGTTTTTCTATTGTTACACTGGAGTTATTACAGTGCTGCTGAAACTTTTGTTCCTCTGTGTGTGACCTGTAGTTTCACCAAACTCAGCTACAGTGTGTTGATGAAATTCTGTACCCCCAAGAGATGCAAATCAGTGTGTACAACCAACAAGACCCATCATCTCCTGCTACTGTGCCAATTTTGTGAAGTTCAGCGTGAGCGATTAGTTCCCTCCAAGGGAAAACTGTCCGGGGGTTGACTGTGAGCAGAACCCGTCAGGATTGCACTGACAGTGCTGCTGGCTGGCTGCTTTCCTCCTTTCCCTTGCTGATTTTTTTTTTTTTTTTTTTTTTAATCTGCCTGTCATGGACTACACACATCTATTTTAGGAATGTTTATGCTTGCTTTTGTCGGACTGTCTTACAGGCTGTGTTTTGAGAGTACAGGTGTTTCACGGTCAATACGAGTTCAAAGAGTTCTTGGCTTCTCGTTCCCATCCTGGTGCTGCAGGCAGATACCTGCCCTTTCAGCTGTGCTGAAAGCCAGGTCAGGGATCAGATCCAGGGATGTTTCACTCTAAAAAACGCTTTGCAGCATTGAATGTCAGAAATTTTGTTAAAGGTATGCCATAAGCAAGGGGCCAAGCAATAGGGGAAAACCTGAGAGAGGGCACGGGAGCTCTTTAAGGCAAAAGTGCTGTAAAAGCCCCTGTGTTGTTGAGTTGGGCCTTGAGGGTATAAATTATCACTTTAGGAATGGTTTGATTCATGTACTTAGTCCTCTCATAGCTCGATCCATGTGAGTGCTCCTTGTTTGCCCCACTGAAGTCAGCCAGATTAGTCAGAACTGGCCAAGAAATGCTTAGTTGCTGCAGCAGTGTGGTTCAGTGATAGAAATCATGGCAGGTAGCTCAAGCTAGATCTGCAAGACCTCATCTGTGCCAAAGTCTGATAACTTGCAGAAACATATTTTAAGGTTCCTTATTGCTGCTATCAAATAAATACGTAGTCTTGTGGAGGAAGAAGATAGACTTGTTTTATGAGACTTAATTTTCTTGAAACCATGATGAGTGGTATAAATTATGCTGCTGTTATTTAATTTATTGCTGACTGGACCCAGCTGTCTCTGGTTTTTATTTTCAGAATCTAATAGGGAGCCAGAATTTATAAGAATAACAAAGCTGATACTGAAATTAGAAATATTCTAGGAATTTTAGAAAAGGTCACCTTTGTCTAGTTTCCATCTGTGGAGTTTCAAATAGAACCAGGGCCAAAAAGATCTTCTGATGGTCATTCCTTGATGCAGATATCCTGTGGTGGACTACTTCTACACRCCTTATCCCCTTGAGGCTGGCTCCAGGTGAGGTGAAAGACATCTATGCTGTTGAGGGGAAATGACGTTCATTGAGCAGGGCCTGGATTCCTAACCTGTCAGGGATCCATAAAATTCAAGTGGTCTCAGTTTAATTGTATATCTTTATTTGTAGATATTCCAGAAATGAGTCTTGCTGCTAGTACAAATTCAGTAATTCTTGGTTGTGAGTAAAATGGAAAGATAAGAAATTCAAATTGAAATTTCTAATTCCTCAATTATTTTTAGTTTAGGCTCTCACTTGGAAACTAAACTGGGGATGAGTTTGACTTTGTGTTGTGTTTCCAAATTAACCTTACAAGGTTTAACAATTAAATTATCACATTTATGGAAAGAAACTTTGTTTAAGAACATAGCCTAAACCAACACTTTTTAAGCAGCAGGTGGAAGATTATTTATGTCTTGAAAGCACAAATGGACTGTTCTGAATCATGCTGAGAAAGTTCCAGTGGAAAATATGCTTTTAGCTCCAAATCCACAAGTTACATTAGAAAGACAGGTTTCAACTAGAATGACAACTATTTTAAACATTTGAATAAACATACTTTCTTTTTTTGTCAAGGGGAAAACTGGGGAAACAAAGTTTTGCTTCAGGATTTTCTTTTTTTATGACCAACTAGTTGTGTTCTTCTGATGGCTTGTGAAATAAATACAATTTTCAAAATGCTTGAGAAAACAGAATACATGTACAGTCAGGGGCGTTGTGTTGCAACTGCAGGGTGAGTGAGATCAACTTGAGTTTCTGGTCTGGGAAGCTAAAGGGTGAATGCATGCTGACCAGAGAGTTGAGAGGTGCTGTTTTAGTGTTCATGGGTGAAGGTTTCCGATTTAAGATTTGATTTATTTTTTGTATTATTATTTATTTATTTTAAACCACAGGCATTTGCTCCTTCTCTTGTGATGCTCCCAAAGCATCTTTTGGAGGTGTTTTACTGTCTGGGTAGTAAGGTGACAATGTCCGTAATCCCCTTCTGGACAGAAAGACCTGAAGCTTTGATAAACTGCTGCAAAAAGATTACTGGAGATTGCCTAAGAGGTTATTGCCTTCAGCTGTCTCGCTCTGTGACTAAACTGGCAGAAGAATGTATGTGCGCCTATATCTTAGCCTGTCTGTTGAATAACCAGATATGAGTTTAAACCATGAGATACTTTTATCTCAGTCGCTGCAGTGCAGTATATGTTTTGTGTTGTGGAGGAAATGGTGATCTCTAGCAATGGGAGCATGCGCTTTGTAAAGAGTACTGATCTATTCAGCAGCTGCAGCAAGAGTGCCAATTTGAGCCTCCATCTTAATAAGGAAGAGTCTACTCTTCTAGCATGCTTCACCAGCAAAGAGTCGCCAAATCCCTTGCTCTTGTGTTACCGTGAGCTCGCTGTTTTAGGTTAGCAGCTCTATGCCTGTCGTGTGAAGATGTCATGGGAGTTAAGCTCTGTTGTGGTTCTCTGAGGAGCTGCGACTTGCCCTGTCAGGCTTCTTGGTATGACTCTGGACTGCTCTTTCTGCATCCACAGTATTCCTCTGTAGGGATTTTTGTCTGGGAAGCTGCCGGGAACTACTACAAATGTACTTCAGGAGCAAATTTTGAGTTTTATACTGGACAAAATGGGATCTGAAACACTGTCTGCAAGAGAAATGGGCTCTTCATTGGACTGATAAACTACAAAAACATAAGGCAGTCTGTAGATTCAAAGCCTCTTGACTAGCATGTGTTTGAGGAAATTAGCTGTAGTGCCTTTTTATCTGGACTTTGTTCTAGAAGCAGAATTTCACCTTACACAAATACTGGAAGTTGACTAAAGGTATTGCGGTATTATGGTACAAAGTTCCTTTTGCTTTGACATTCTTTGTTAGATTGAAGTGACTGACTTGTGATAACCTCGTAGTGTGGAAAAGATGAGCTTTCCTCATGGAACACCCAATAAGCCTAAATTAAAAACTTACAGCTTTTTACACGGAGCTGGCCATGAAGAATTTGGTTAACAGTAGTTAAAAGCACAGGCAAAGCTGGTAATTTCCTAACATATGATTCTATCTGTACTGCAACTAATCTAGACAGGTTATAGGTATTCTACGTATGTATTAGTGACTTGTTACGCACTTGTAATCACAGGAAACCAAACATTTGTTATGAGCTTTTCAAATTGATGGATAAAATTTGGTTTGATATTCCCCCAGCTCAAGGGCTTTAGGTTTACAGGGTGGAGGGGTGGGCTTGGGGAGGCAATTCCAAATTAATGAAGTTAAGCCCTCTGATTGCTTTGAGACTTTTGTTAAACATTTCTGCTGATTCTGAGTGGGGAAGGAAACAAAGTCCTCATCTGAACTTATCTAAGTTTGACTTCTCTAAACACCCAAATTACTAGTTCATTCTGACAGTGTAAAATAAATCAAAATAGGCGAAGTTTAAATGCAATACTTGTATCTTGTGCATCATCTAAAATGCTTGAGTATACTTCATTTACAACTTTACCAGTCTCCATGAAATAGATGTGTGCTTGTAAATTGGCAGACTACTGTCACATTGGTTTCACTCTGACTGCTAGGTTCAGAGTGTGCAGTTCAGATAAACTAGTAGCATGAGGGCTGTCTGCAATTGTGATAGAGATGACAAATCAGTCCACTGTGCTATTTGTGTATTTATAACTTTGTTTATATATGTGTATATATGTATATAAGCTTGTATATGGTTTGTAATAACCATGTGTTTAAGGGTAGGGAACTGACTTAACTAAATCTCAATGTACTCCTTTTTGGTAGAGCCGCATTGGCCCCAAGGGTTGCTAAAACCCTGTAGCTAAGCTCCTTACTTTCCTCTAGAAAGAAAAGGAAAGTTTTCTCTACTTATTGCCGATGCTGCTTTTAAGCTTCTGCATTTAAATATGAAACTCTATTGCCTTTAGTTGGGTGTGCTAGGCCCCAAGTGTAAAAGCTTTACAGTACTTGCAGCATTTGGTAACTAGCTACAGAGTAGAAAATGGTGAAGTTAGTGTTGCTTCCAGTATTTTAATTTACCATCTTTAAATGCTTTTTGAAGGATAGTCTTGGTTTGAAAACTGCCATTCCTGTGGTGCTGTGGAGTTGAATGTTTTAATTGAATCTTACGTTAAAGGAATCCGAAGAGAGGAAGAAGCACCTCTTTTCCTTTCTTCTATTCCTCCTCTCCTGTCTCTAAGCTGATCATCCTTCAAGTTCAACGTGATATCTTGTTCAAACTAGACCTTTTCTTTTTGATACTTTTAGTATGAAGTTGTCACAGTAAATTATGATCAAGATTTCAGCTATCATCTGAGTCTTAATTTTGCTGTCAGCATGACACATGTAACCTGAATTGTTAGTGGCTTTGTATGTGGGTAACAGATTGAACAGAACTTAAAGAATATACTCCAAAGAAGGAATTCAGATCATGTCCCTTCTCAGAGATACCACTTAAATAGGCTGGTCCACCATTTTTAGTTTTTTTTTTCCTCATTGGTAAGGATGGGGGAGGGGCATCACCATTTTTTATTTTTCTTAGTGTCATCTCTAGTTTGTACTTTTTACACGTGTTCCTGAGCAGTATTTAAGACATCGATGTTCCACTCTTTTGATATGTAAACCTTTAAGAATCTGCCAAGTGATCACTGCAGCCTTCTCCAAATTTCATGCTGCTGACACAGGAGACAGCTATTTTACTGTGATAATCCTTCCCCGTCAGATTCAGCTGCATTGGCCAATATATTCAAGGCTGTGCATTAATGTGACTGGTGCTGTAGCTGGATTTGTGTCATAATATGGCTCTAACAGAGCTAACCTGTCTTCCCCAGTGATAGTCCTTCTCGCACCAGTTCTGCGTACTTTGTGTTTCATTCTCTAACTTTGAAATACTCTGTTCTGGTACGCCAAGCTCGTAGCATATAATTTTCTAGCCTTGTGGACAGAATGTATACTTGCATAAGTACTGTGGGGGATGAGTCAGTCAAACAGTAGTTAGTTACCTTCTCCCATCTCCAGAAGCATTCTCTTTTCTCTTGATGTTTTGTGTTGAACTTCATCTTTTGTTAGAAATGTTTCAAGGCTAGAACTTGTGGTTTTTATGATACAAAGCGTGTTTTTGATACTTGATGACAGGACGTGGAAGAAGTGTTTACCACCCATGTCTTAGCTTTACCTGGAATCTTGTTTTTGAGGAATCTGGCTCCTTCAAAAACTAAACCAGTGGAGGAAATTTCATTTCTGTGGAGGGCATACCTTATGACTGTCATCTGTAAAGCATCTTTTAAGAACAAAGGCAGGAGAATGATTCCGCCAGCCTGAGACTGCTAATGTGATTTTAGACAATACTTTAAGTGAAGTAGGAGTATTGTATTTGCTTTGATTAGATGAGGAGAAATGTTGTAAACTGGCTTCTATGGAGACTTGGCAAATAAAGTATTACTCAGACAGTCAAGTAGTAGAGACCTTTGTGATGCTCTGAAGTTTGGTACTTTGGTGTGCAGAGTTTGTTTAACCTGGGCGAAAAGATTTGACAAGTTGTTCTGCATAGGCCTTCTAGTGCATAAGACCATGTCTTGAAGCTCAGTAAAAAAAAATAACAGTCAAAAGGTGGGTTAAACTGGTTTTTATAACCATAATGATATTCGGATTTAGTTAAATGGAATGTTAAGCATTAACACATGAAAAGATTAATGGCAAAATACCGAAGTTAGAAACCGAACAGCTTATAGCAATCCATTAGAAGTGCATTTTTGTAAACAAAGATGAACTCTTATATTTTTGTATTAAAGGCAGAGATTGCATTAACTGTACTGCAAGCCTGTGTAATTTATCATAATTTGTTTATAATAGTAAGAAAGAATGTTACAAACCATGCAACTCAGCATAGTCATTCTTCTTTTTGACATACTGAATTTGCATACTCACGCAGCAGTCTTGCCAAAATATAACGTCTTCAATTTGCTGCACGCTTTTAGGAAAAAAAAAATCAACCTGAGATCGTCAAGTGCGTGTTTTTCCCCCACCCTTAAGAATTTGAAAGTGTTTGCTAACTCTCATAGAAATAGGTGCAAATGTATGAGATGATGTGAGTTGGGAAAGGTTTTCTTAAATACATAAACACTTGATAAATTTGAATAAAATCTACTGCATTCCTCAGTGATCTTACGCTCACAGAATGCAGTAACTTGGTGTTTTTACTCTAATAATGCTTAAGTGCACCTGTTGTTCCAATAAAACTTCATTATGTATGCTTTGTGACTATCTAATGATCTCTGTTTTGAGTTACCATGACTCATTTGGGGATGGGCTGTGATGACAAACCAAACTCATGACACTTAACAATTTTTGGGTTTTTTACATTCTCTTCCTGAAGCTGTTGTGCTCTTCACATGAATTTTTAATGACTGTTCCTGACTTCCTATCTTAATTGTATGTTGGTGCATTCTGTACTTGCTTTGGGCAAAGGAAACTCTAAGTACAGCTCTGGGACCTAGAGATCTACAGAGTGATAAAAACTTAATTCTAAATCAGTAGATAAATAAACTGGCACCAGTACTTAGCACAGTATTGGGAAAACTGTCTTTGATGTAAAAGCAAACCTGAACTTGGGAAGATAAATTATGAGCTTGTTTAGAAAAAGAAAAAAAAATGTTGCCTTTGTTCTTCCAGTGTAGACGATGTACTTGTTTAGTTTGAGGGGAGAAGCGGAGGAAGAAAGAAAAGATTTGTGGTCAAAGCCAGACTTGCATTCCTGAAAGAAAAAGATTCTTTGATAGGGGAAAACCTGACTGCTGTCATTAGGATAATCGTYTCCTATGGTCAAGTAGTAGTCAAATAATTTCTGGTTGCCTTTATTACAGAGATTCTGTTATAGACAGCCAGAGGATCTTATTTTTATATGTTAGGCTGAACTGTCATGCTTGCATTTTCTAGTGTTGGATTTTTTTTTTTCTTAAAAATTTTATGCTAACAGTTTTTAAAATCAGGGTTGACATAAGGTTTCTGGAAACTAATGAGACTACAGCCTCTGCTATGGAAGGTGTGGTGTAAAGGTTGGGAACCTTGTGTTAATTTAAAATGTCACATGAATAAAAGAGCAGTAGAAGTGAGAGAAAGGGCAAAGGCAATAAGAATGTGACTTTGGTGGCTGGCTGCAGCATGTGCGCACCTTTAATGGCTCCAGATCACAAGCTCGCTTTGTTGACAGTCATCACCTCGGTGCGCTTCAGCCAGTGTCATAGAGTGAAGCAGGACGGGTGCTCCCTGACTAATCACAGTGAATATTACACTTTGCTATTAACAAATGCAGGCAAGGTACACATCTGTAACATATTCCAATCCTGATTCTCCTTCCTACCCCCTCCTTCCTGCAGTAATTGTGATGTCTAGTAATAAAGGTTTTCACAAGCACTTTGTACAATTTAAAAGTCCAGCAAAGATAAAATACAGATTATGATGTTGTTTTGTTGAGGAACTGGGATGACTGTGCCATCTTTCTTCTGAAATGAAGAATTCTGGCAGCCCGAAATGAGCAACAAGGAAAGTATTTAGTAAAGTGCAATATCCAAGTAAGATCATTATTTTAACAGATACAGTTCCTCTAGGGTGATTTGGAAAAGTAGAGGCAGTTTATCCAGAAAACACCGATCATTAAATGCTATTATTTATATTGTCCATTTAGCATGAGTGCCAATTTTCATATAAAAAAAGTTGATGGGAACAGATTCAGGTCAACAGAGTTGGTTTTATTCCTGATGTTTAAGGGATTATGTTCTTTTAGTTCATGTTGTTAGAAGCTTTTTGCCAGGAAAATGGATCAAAGATGAAACGAATGGACAATATGAACTGTATTCAATAACTAAAACATCCTTCTTGGCTGCAATATGTATTAAAGTTGAATGCTTGTCTACTTTGCACAGGTCTTCCAAAGTAATTAACGTGTATATATTGTTATATAGTAATTAAAACATCGGCAATTTAAAAGGATCTATTAAACCTAAAAATGCCAGGCTTGAGGAAGCCATGTGTATGCGTGGTTGCTGGAGCAATTTGTCATTTGAATTAAGAATGAAGCCCCTATTGAGAGCAAATGAACTAGGAAAGAACTGATCCAGCTGTATTGTAAATGGGCCTTAGAAATGAGTATAAGGCCAGTGTTCATTCATACTGAAAATGTAAGATAGCTGCTTGTGACTCTGGAAGGATTTTTAACTGTTGCATGATGGTTTAATTTTCCCAAAGGCTATGATGTAAGGAGGTGGGAGGCAGGGGAGGGGAAAAGACACTTAAGGAAAAGTTGTAGTATGTCCCTCTAATTAAGGGATCTAAGCAAGTTGATCTGGTGGCATACTATCAGTCTTGATACTAAATGTCAGTGGTCTTAGGACTGCTATTTAAATAGGGGCTTGTGATGAAAGTATGTCATTGCTAATGTCAGTGAATTGTAGTAGTTCATAATTGGGTATTTTTCCCTGCATGAATCCATTTTTTGGTGATGCACACTTTGGGCATATTGAGATTGTGTTCTTTTTGTCCAGTAGCATCATGTATACRGCTTATATGCTCTTGCATTCCTCTCCTTGAAATCACGTTTCAGGTGCTGTTTCATTCTAGTTCTTGGTTCCAGAGAGCCGTTTGACTCCACAACACTGTACTTGAAACTCAGGAAGACACAACTAAACTTCTGGACAGAACCAGAGTAAGATGAGTATTTCTGAGTTTACTGTGGTGCCAACAAGCTGGGACCTGCTTATTCCAGTGCTCCACCCTTGTCAGGAGGCAAGCAGGCAGTGCAAACAGTAATACCTCAATAGGCCTTTCACCTGCCCAGAACAAACACAGATCTGGTAGACTATGTTGGCAGATGATATGCAGCCAGGCGTGATGAATTTGTCTTCCATAGTTCAGAGTCGGTGTAGATCTGTTTCTCTATACAGAAAATATCATGCTTTGTGCTCTGAAGCAGATGTCAAGCTTCAGACTGCCTTTGTTGTGTCAGTCTTCTCTATGCCTCCTCCTCTTTAGGTACGGTTTGGGCAGTGGGAATTTGAGAAAATGGAGGGTCAGTGCAAGTCTAGCAGTCAACAGCATTTAGATGCCCCTCAGATTCACTATCTTACATTTTGGAAACTTCCATTTTTGTTAAGAGAATAGACCAAGACTGGTCCACCATGCAATAGAAACCTTTTCCAAGATTGCATTACTGATAAAAGCTCATCCCTTACATTTCACTATTTAAAAATTTCTAGGAGGGGTGTTTTATGGTAGCTCCAGTTCCTGTGTCTTCAGCAATTTTTGTCTTGCCAATATTACAGCCCCAGTGTTTGAGCCCTGCTAATGTACTGTCTTCAGTTGCTCATTCTTGAAGCTTACTCCCTGAAATCAATTCAGTCCGAAGAGCTGGGAAAGCCACTGTCTGCTTTACTTACCTTGGGTTAAGGTGCTGCTGTGATCCTTCTACCTTCTTTTCCTTCACTTTCCAGTTGCTTAGTGTGTTGGTTTTGTTTCAGTTAAACCAGAATGTTAGTTGTACTCATTCTTCCCCAAGTCACTTTTACGCCTGGGAGATCTTTAGATCCATAAGCTTCGCTGGTCGGGGAAAGCAAGAGCAAATGAGGACTTTGTTTCTGGTTTGTCCAAGGAGACTGCTAGCTAACACAGGTGCTCTTTTCCACTTCAAAAAGAAGTCCTGGCAGCATCTGTCTGCATTAAAAAAGTGTTTGTGTATTGTGCGGGGCTGCCGCTTCATCCTGGGTGTTTCTTTCCCCAAAATAATTCAACAGGAGCCCAGTTCTTTTGTTCTTATTTAGGTGGCTAAAGGTACCTAAGACTCAACCGATACTTATCTTGCAGACTTTGAGATTTACTATTTGTTGCCACAAGCGGGATGAGAGGAGGCAGAATGTGAGGGAACAGATCTTACGCAACCTGTGGCTGTTCGGACTCTGTGCGAGTTTTACTTGGCTTGCATTCCTCCTCTGCCCCCGTTTCTTCAGCATGGTTGATGTGGAGATGAGGCATTAGCAAGGGAAGTGGGACAGCAGAGACTAAGCTACCTTCATATAGAAGCTACACACATTGGTGATTGAGAAGTTCTAGAGACTGTGCTCTGCACAGGTGAGCAGTCCCCATGGACAGCACCAGTTGGATACTGTCTGAAAAGTCTGAGATGCTTGCCTGGGAGATGTGGAATCCACAGAGACTTTATTTCTTTATAGAGACCCAGTTACTGAAGAGAGGTAATGGCGGGRAGCTTTTTTCCTGTGTACAAAGTGGCACCATATTCTGCTCTTTCCAAGAGTGAGTGAGAGCACAGAAGCTGCTGTGGTGAGCACAGGTTCAGAACAGAGGAATGTTTCTGGG
Organism: Oceanodroma leucorhoa; assembly: GCA_030449065.1. Lineage (NCBI taxonomy): Eukaryota > Metazoa > Chordata > Aves > Procellariiformes > Oceanodroma > Oceanodroma leucorhoa. Next base: position 504,634 of record JASVER010000105.1, read on the forward strand.
CATTGAAACCAAAATGAGGGTTTGATTCCCTTATCTCCAGTCTGTCTTCTGATAAACATGGAAACTGCAGCTAAATTTYGCAATTCTAACCTTTGGTATATGCCTTTTCATGTCATAATGTAATCTATTGTATGATAATTAGCCATCCAGAACATACCAAAAGCACATAATGATTTTTATGCTAATTGTGCTGCAGACTTAATTTTATTTCATGGCTAAATGTTTGTGTATGGAGGGGAAAAAAAACCCGCAGCACTATCTACACAAAATTGATGTATCAGTTGCAGATAGATTTATAACCTTGTCTGGTCATCACAAATGGCCTTTGTCAAGAAATTTTACAATTTCCACAGGTACCRTGCTTGCCTGTGATAACGAGATGGGGTTTCAGAACCTGCATCTGTACTTAYAGGGTAGGTTTTTATATGTTTCAAGCTAAGGTGCAGATTTCTAGTGGTGTTTACTTCTGTTGTACTCTGACAGTACTCCAGCATGTTCGCTGTGCGCTTGTGCTATGATCTACTGTAAAGGAGCTAGTAGTACAAACATTTCCATCTCTTTTTAATCTCTTACCGTATAAATAAAATTTTACTGAAAGCATCCAAAAAGGTTTTTATTTTTTTGAGTGCATGCCTCAATCCTGTTATGTAATACAGGTATGTATGACTTGTTGTTCAGTTGCTGAATGAAAAGATAGAAGAATTAACATTCCCTTAGAAAGATAATCAGTTTTCTTGGCATAGCTGCTTAAATAAATGAGAGATTGTGTCTTCCCCCCTCCTCCCCTCAAAAAAGGCTGAATTAATGGATGCTTTCATACCAGCCCTTAGGTATTCTGAATCTTAATTTAAACTTGAATGAGGCTGGAATGTTGTTTGTTCTTGTGTGTGTGTGTGCGCGCATGTGTGTGTGCAATTTGAAAAAGACATTTACGCTACAGCTCTTACTAGTGACACCTGTTTTGATTCCTGATTGTTCTCTTTTTCTACTCCTAAATGACACACAGGCCAGGAGTGGTTGCTTATTTTTTTCTGTAATTTTGAAGAAAACTCATTTTGGTGAATTTATTCATCTACTTCCTCTAAGATGTTAAGAAGATACACTCTTAGAATAAAGGACCCTTAATCTTATTCCACATAAATATTTACATGTTGGTTTGATTTTCTGAATACAGYAAATCTTTTTCTGAAAGCTGACAGCATTTATAAAACCAAAAACAGTTTAATAATTTTTTTTTTTTTTTGCTTTCATGTATGAGAACAAATTACTGAGACAATTAGAGCCATAGGAACGATGACATAGCTAGCACAGATAAATATGTTTTTCCCCAAAATAAACCGGAAGGGTATGGAATACTTTTCTGCCAGTAACGGTGCTAAAATCCCAGGTAGCAGAGGAGTTAGAAGTTTCAGTAAATTAGAGCATTTTGAGTATGTAGAAACTGGCYTGATTTCTTGTAATAAAGCAGCAGTGCTTCAGGTGAAAGCTGAACCCACATTCCAGGATTATCTGATGTGTATTATCAAGAAATGTTCCTCGTATGTTGGAGGAAATATAAACTCAGTGCTATTAAATAACCTGGAATAAAGCAGGCTTCTACCAGTCATAGCTTGCTTGTAGCAGAGTGTAATACACAGGGGAAACTAATGTAGAAAGAATCATTACAAACCTGAATTTCTCCATCTGAGTTTTGGGTGTTGAAACAGCAGAGTGATAACTGAGAATTTGCTTCCATACTTGGAAGCAGGCAGGCATGCACAGTGACCCAGAATGAAGAACACTGTTACTAGCAATAATATTGGGAATAAATGCAGCTTTTTATAAACTATGTTCCTAATGAAATTATTTGGACTTTGTGCAAGCTTAATTGAAAGCAGTATAGACCTCTGCCTTTGCTCTACATTGTTTACATCTCAAAACTTCACAGGCAGCTGTTGAACAAATTGGAAAAATAAGGGACTGAAGCAATAGCAAAATCTAGGGTTTAAAATCAAAAGATTGCCTGGCAGCACTGAGTTATTTCTGTAGGTTGTTGCCTTATTTTTTTATTTATTTGTTCTTCATTTGAACCTGAAGTATAGCTGAAGGTTATGTGCCTTGGAGGTGGTGGTGTGTGGCCAAATTTCAATTCATTTCAGTTGGGCGCATACTCCATTGGGCTGCCTTGTAAATACCAACCTCTGTGTATGTGTGTTTCTTTTTAATCTTGATAGCATTTGTTTTGTTATATTTGATCTTGGCATGCATGCRTATTAGCTCCCTGGTAGAGATGAGTCACATCTGAGACACTGTATGAGTGCAGTGCTGTTTATCAAGTAGTAATTTCAGACTTCATTTAAATACATTTCGTTTAGCTTGAAGGTGTGTGCATGTTGAAGAACAGGCTTGACAAGATCTTGAAGTGTATGTTGTAGCAAGGCAAATGTGATCTGTAAGGAGTTCATAGCTCTGAAGAACAGTATTAAGAGTTGTTGAAATGATGCAGAGAACAGAAGAAAGATTTGATAGAAGATGAAAAATACGGAAGAAAATAAGAGAATGGATAAAGTATAAAATAAGRCAATTGGGAAACAGGTTGCTCAAGTCAATCTTGAAAATAAGAATATAACTTATAGAAGGAAAGTTCTGCTATTTACCTTAAAGCTAAGCTACTAAAAAGGACGAAAAAGAATAAAAATTATGAAATAGAAATTAAAAAGAGGAATAAACAAAAAGAAAAGAGTGTTTCGGTCTTCTCTCCTTTTAAAATACGCCTAAATGCTGTGTGGCATTGTCCATTCTCATGTATGTGTGGGTGAGACTTCAGTGGTTTGAACTGATCTGTCAGGACCTTCTTTGCATTTTGTGACTCCTAACTCTTGCACTAAAGCATGGAAAGAGCGCGTGTCCCTGCTCTCAAGTTCCTCTTACAGCAATGGTAGAGAGACAGAATCTATAAACCACTTAATCTTTTATCTTTATTAGGAGTCATAGACAGGCTTGTCCTTTGGTTATTTGGTAGGAAGTCTTACCCTCCTGTTCCTGCCCCTTAGCAAAGGCAAGTGCCAAGTGCTGCATCTAGGGAGGAATAACCCCACGCATCGGTACATGCTGGGGGCTGACCAGCTGGAAAGCAGCTTTGCATGAAAGGACATGGCGGGTCCTGGTGGACACCAAGTGGAATGTGAGCCAACAGCGTGCCCTTGCTGCAAAGATGACTAATGGCATCCTGGGCTGCATGAACAGGAGTGTTGACAGCAAGTTGAGGGCTCTCAGCAAGCTGAGCCCCTCTGCTCAGCACTGGTGAGGCCACACCTGGAGTGCTGGGTCCAGTTCTGGGCCCCCCAGTACAAGAGAGATACGGAGATACTGGAGAGAGTCGAATGAAGGGCTGCTAAGGTGATTAAGGGACTGGAGTATCTGTCATAGGGGGAAAGGCTGAGAGAGCTGGGAGTGTTTAGCCTAGAGAAGGGAAGGCTCGGGGGGGATCTCATCAATGTATATAAATACCTGAAGGGAGGGYGCAAAGAMRAYGGAGCYAGGCTCTTTTCAGTGGTGCCCAGTGACAGGGCAAGAGGCAATGGGCACAAATTGAAACACAGGAGGCTCCGTCTGAACATCAGGAAAAGCTTTTTTACTGTGAGGATGACCAAGCACTGGAACAGGTTGTTCAGAGAGGTCGTGGAGTCTCCATCCTTGGAGATAGTCAAAAGCTGTCTGGACATGGTCCTGGACAACCTATCTAGTTTGCCCTACTTGAGCAGGGGGATTGGACCAGAAGACCTCCAGAGGTCCCTTCCAAACTCAACTGTTCTGATTCTGTTCCTAACATGAGCATTTGTTAAACTAAAGAACAAACAAACTCTGAAGATCTCAGGGGCTTAACACTGTAAAGGCATTTTGGACCACAGAAATACAAGTGATGGTGTTCATTTGTGCATGATGCTGGGGCAGAATCAAGTCTCTCTGGACTATTTGTCAGTCTTGTTCTTGCAAATCATCAAAGGCAAGAGATCCCACAACATCCTTAGGTATCTTGCTCCTTTGTTTTAGTGTTCTAACTATTAAAACTTTATTCTAATCCAGTCATCTCAGCTGCAAGTTTAAACTTTCCTGTTCCATCCAGAACCTCGCTGATTGCTGTCCTCTTCATAACGCACTTCTGTGTATTGAGAGTATGTATGTTTAGATTGTTGTGGTTGGGCTGTGGATTCTTAGGTGGTAGGCAGGATGACCTTTTGCATTTTTAAGACAAACATCCAAGCAACCTTGTTACTTGTTCCTTATAAGCTGCATTTGCTAAAACCATTATCCTTGCAGTTCTCTCTTGGGTGCTTTCTCTTTATCTGTCAGGAGTTTAAAACATGGAGCCCCAGAGAGAGTATGGGATTCCAACTGTGATGTGTTATTAGCACCAAGGAACTATAATTGCTTTCCAGACCTCAGTGACTGTCTAGGATAACACTCTTCCTAGAAATGGGACTTGCTTCTTTTGGCAACAGTCTAGTATTGGCTGTGTGCAGTTTTTAATCCATTGTGAGCACCCCATTCTCCTCCGCTGTACTGCTTCATTGATTTATCTCCTTTGTATAGTATTTTATATTTGGTGGTTTTTTTTGTGTTTAAACCACTTTTGGTTGATACTTTACTAGTACCACTTTGACTTTTTAGTGTAATCTTTTAAAAAAAATTACTGGTACAGAATTGTTTATTTTGGACATTTTCRCCTAAGTTATTTGAGCTATGGCCTGTCTTGATGCCATCCATAAATGTTTAAAAGCATACCCATTCTGTCATCCAAACCACTAGTTAAACTGTTGGAAAAAATCAGATCCAGAAGTAACTTTAAATGCCCTTCTGCTGGTTATTTAGCTGCTGTCTTGTGACAAGCTGCTGTCTTGTGAGTGTAGTTGATGAACCAGATGAGTCTCTACATCATTGTATTTTAGATCATATTTGTCTARCTTGTTTATGAGAGTATTTAGGGAAATTTATGTTGGGAGCCTATTAAGATTGATTGTACTTCACCTGTAGCTGTCCTTTTAACCTTTGGGTTAATTGCTCTGTTGGAATAGAAAGAACAGGCTTTGAGATGAGGTAACATCCATCTTAATCCTCCCCTCAGATATATCTTCCTCATTGTGGTCATTTGGACTCTTAAATGTGAGACCTGGATCCCTGTGGAAACCTTGTAAGTAATATGTGCTGTGGAAATACTTGAAATGTCCTTGTCTGAGGGGAAGAAAGAAAAGTAACATCTATTATGTACTTAYCCTGTGAAGAGAAGCCAAGTATTTTACAGTGGAACCCAAAATACTGAGAATTTGCAGAAATAACCCATTCTAACTATGGAAAGAGGGCAGTCCTCTTCTATTCTTATAGAGGCCGCARGCTGGAGAAAGTAGCAGTTAAGAGTTTTGGCTTTTTATTTAAGTAGCAGGATGGAAGAAATAGTGTATCAATAGGCTCCTAGCTTGTACATGCAGTTGTCTTCATACTATTTGCTATAACATTTCCTAGACAAATCAACCCTCCTCTAAGGTAGACTGAGAATAAATAAATAAATTTTAAAAATATTTGTCCAGGACCTTTTTTTAGTGTGGATTTGCGTGCTAGTAATGAGTAGAGATAGGATCCAGTAGTGTGGAAGGGGTTACTTAAACTGCCTTCTTGGAGTGGACCATTTTATATTTCGGGAGCTTTTCCCTTTGTATTTATCTCGCTGAAGTGCCACTGTGTTATTATGAGGATTTACTTTTGATATTGCAGTTTTCCACTTCAGTGGTAACTTTTCTCATAGAAGAATTAGTTATGGAAGCAGCTTTGCTTTTCTGGTATCTTAGGTTGATAAAGGAAAAGAAATAGACAATTCTTCCTTTTTAGTAGTAGGAACTCTTGAAAAATGGCATATGGAAGATTGGTTGGCATTAACAGTGCAAATCATCGTTTTAACAGCTGATTTCTAAGCTGTTCAGACACCCATGGATGGTTCCCCCTGCTTGACAGTGTGGTTGTGCAGGTGCAGGGTTCTGGAAGCACTCTCCATCTCTGGAAGAAGCAAGCCACCAGGCATTTTTGAGAGTCGTGTTGCTGAGAGTACATCAGTAATGGAGCAGAAGGATTCCTACCTTGGCCCCTTCTGGACAGAATTATAAACCCAGTAAAGCAGATGCTTCATGGAGTATCTGCAAATCAAGAGGTACCTCACAGAGTTGTTCCTCATTTTGAAATTAGTTATTCCAGCCTTCTGCAGAAAATGCCATTTCTTCTTTCCAGCAGAAGATGCCATCCGCTGCAGAGGTCTCTGCAGTGGATACATTAAGCATTGCTCTGTTGAATGCTGGTCAGTGCAGTATTTTTATTAGCCTTTCTACTCTTGTCAAAAAGGATCAGGAATTGAAAGAGTGACCCTCCTCTATTGGGGGCGGGGGCAGGGAATACTGTGGTGTATGTTCTCATGTATCTTATGTTGCAATGCTTTGACTGTTGTTTCTGTACTTCTCAATACAGAAGTGCTTTTAAAATATTGGAAGTATTTTCAAATCTCCCCTTCTATCAGTAGATACAGATACTCATTCTGATCTGGTTTTTGTCACAAAATGACCTCGAACTATGTTGATGTGGAGAGGTGTTTTCCCGCCATCTTTGAATTCAGATTTTGAATTCTTGTTATCGGAGACCTTTCTAGATGCTTTCAGTTCATAGTTGTGTGGGTTGGAATGATAGTCCAAACTCTTATTCGAAGCAGAGTCAAAACTGAATTTAGACCAGGTTTTTGTTTGAATTCAGACTGAGGGCTTTGTCCTGTCTTGGAAACTTACAAGGATGGAGATCTACAATCTCTCTGGGCAGCCTAGTGACAAGTTTTTTTAGTATATCTAGTTGGAACCTCTCCTATTTCAATTTGTGTCTCGTTCTCTTACCACGCATCTCAGTGAAGAGCCTGTCTCTGTCTGTCTTTGCAGTTACTTCTGCTTAGATATCAGAAGATTGCTCTTCTATCCCTCAAATACTACTTCTCCCTAGGCTAAACGAGCCCAGTTCCTTCAGCCTTTCTTCACGGGGAAAGTGGTGCAATCCCTTTTATGACTGGTGGCCCTTTGCAGAACCTCTTCCAGTTATCAATATCATTCTTGTACTTGTCCCAAAACTGGATGCAGTCTCCCAGATGTGATCCAACGAGCACCAAGTAAAGAGGAATAGCAAGGCAACCTCAGTCTGCCTGCTGTGCTCCTGTTGATACAGTCCAGTATGTTTGTTGGCCTTCGTTGTTGCCAGGGCGCATTTCTGATTTGGGTTCAGCTTGCTGTCTGCTAGGAGCCTCAGGTCCTTTTCAGCAGAGCTGCTCCCCAGCTAGTCAGACCCCAGCCTGTACCACTGCAGAGGGTTAGCCTGTCCCAATAGCAGAACTTTGTTTATGTTTGAATTTCATGTAGTTCCTATTGGCCCATTTTGCCAGCCCATCTAAGTTGCTTTGAATGGCAGCCCTGCCCTTGAGGATGTCAGCTACACTCTCCCAGCTTGATGTCTTCCAAAAAGTCAATGAGGATGCATTACAGTTGTGGAACTCTTCTTGTAACTGCCCTCTAGGTAGTGTGAACTGATAACTACTGCCCTTTGAACCTGATCATCCCACCAGTGTTTCATCCACTTGGTAGTTAACCCATCTAGACTCTAATATACCAGCTTGGATTCAAGGATGCTCTCAGTGACAGCTTTTGAAAGCTGTATAATGAAGATAAGCAACATCGTCTGCTCTCTTCTCATCCACAGATCTAGTCATTTTGTCATAGCAGCTAATCAGGTTGATCAAACATGATTTACTCTTGGTAATCCATGCTAGTGTTCTTCCCCAGCATCATCATCATCATCGTTGTGTGCCYTATAGTATTTTCCAAGAGGAAGTGTTTCATGATTTTCACTCCGATTGAAGCAAGGCTGACCACCCTGTAGTTGTTCAGGTTGTATTTTTACCCTTTTTTAAGATGCATGCAGCACTTGCTTTTCCCTAGTCATTGGAATCTTCTCCAATCTCCACAGCCTTTCCAGTGTGTCTCAAGAATTGGAAATTATTGCATCTGAAATATCTATTCAGTGAATGGAAGGGTCAAAAACTTCTTAATGAAAGTACGCTTGTTTGTAAAACCAACCTATGGTGACTGTTTCCTGCCTTGAAGTACTTGTGGGCAGAAACAAACAGTGGAAAAATTWAAAATGTATTTTTTTTTCATTAAAATGAGTAACAAAATGAACTCTTTCAGAACACTTGCAGTTAAATATCTGAATATGTCAATCCATTTTAAAAGGCACAAATACTTTCTGCCATGGTTTTCTGATTACATCCTTCTTTTCATAGAATTGGACATACCCCAAAATTAATGTTTTATCCAGTAGAGTTGCAGGGTTGTAACACAGTGAGGTTGCATGTATGGGTGGAACATAGTCATGGATAGGTGTAGGCTGTTTAGGAAGGATCGAAAGGAAAAGAGAGGGAAAGCTGCACTCTTGGGTAACTCCTTGTCTGCATAGAGCTCTAATACGAAAGCAGAGACGTGCTTGTTGAGTCTGTGGGGCAGAATCAGAGAGGAGGGAACACAAGCAATGTTGTTAGGGAGTTTTTACAGATTGCCTGACAAGGTGGAAGTTGTGGTTAATGCTTTCTGCAAACAACTAGAGGTCTCGTGCCCATTGTCCTCACAGAGGCTTTCGGCCATCCAGACTGGATGGGATGGGAGAGCCTCAAAACTTTGGGCAGACAATGCTGGAGGTTCCTAGAAGGTGTAGATGATGAATTGCTAGCAGCCAGGGGTAATGCTCTGTTTGACCACAACGATGGAAGAAGCTGGTGGATCTTGAGTTTAAGTGATCATGAGATGACTGAGTTCAAGATTTGGAGAAGTCTGGGAAGCTCAGCAGTAAAATCAGGCCTGTGGAGTGTGGCTTATCTGAGGATCTGCTAAATTAGAATCACTGGGGAGGTAGTCAATAAGGGGCTTAAAAAGAATATTTAAAGGTCTTTTTAAAGAAAATGCAAGGACAGCTCAAGAGCAGACCATCTCATTTTCCAGGAAGATGAGGACTTTGAGCAGAAAGCCCGCTTGACTGAGCAAGAGGCTTCTTGATGAACAAAACCACAGAAAAGGAGCATATAAGAAGTGGAAACATGGACCAGCAACAGAAGAGGAGTATAAAAGCATTACTCGGGTATTTAAGGATGAAAACTGGAAGGCYAAAGCCCAGCCAGAGTTAGGACTAATGAAGATTAACAAGAAGGGCTTCTACAGGTATGCTAGTAGACAAAGGAAGTTCAAGGAGAATGCAGATCCACTGGTAGTGTGAGGGAGACAAGCCAGTGATAGACGGTGTGGGAAAGATTGGTGTATTCAATACCTTTCTTGCCTTGGTCTTTGCAGGTGAGAGCCAGTTCTCATACCTTGGTGTGTACTGGTACAGACTGGGAAGAAGATGGGCAGATCACATTAGGGAGCAACAGGTTAATACTACTTAAAGCAACTAGATATACTGAGATCCATGACGCTGGATTGAATTCACGTTAGGGAGCTGAAAGAGTTGGCAATGTGACTGCAAGGTGAAAAATCATGGAAAAAGGCTACACCCATCTGCAAGAAAGTCAAGAAAACTCTGAAAATTATAGGCTTGACAGCCTCATTTCAGTCCCTGGAAGGATCATGGCTTGTCTCCACTTGGGTTCCATTTCCTAATACATGGTCAAGAAATTTATAGTCAATGTGCATTTAACAAGAGTACGCTTACCCAATCTCTTTGCCTTCTGTGGCAAAATGGCTAGCTATATGAATGACAGAAGAACAGTAAATATATTACTTCTTCAGTTTACTAAGGTTTTGGACACTGTCTGCAACTACATTCTCATTTAGAAGTTGAAGGAAGTACGGGCTGGATGAACAATCTGCTTAATGGGTTGAAAATCAGCTGGACCATTATCAATAGCACGACATCCAGCTGGCAGCTGGGTGCAGTATGCCAAGGGTTGATTCTGGAGTCCATATTTTTCAATACCTAGTGATTTGGATGATGACATATATTTGCAAATGACACTAAATTAGTGGGAGTGGCTGACATGTATGGCAAAGCATAAATCCCAAGAGATCTTGAGAGACTTAAGGACTGGGCCATCAGAGGCTTCATGAAGTTGAACACAAAGTACAGAGTTGTGCACCTGAGGCATAACAATACTGTGAATCAGTACAGGCTGGGAACTGATGGTCTAAATGGCAGCTTTGCTCAAAAGGACTGGGGGCTATGGTTGAAACTAAGTTGAATATGAACCAGTAGTGTGTTGTCATTGTCAATAAATCTGGTACTGTGCTACATTAGGAGTGTGGCCAGCAGATCAAGGGAAATTATTGTTCTTCTGTACTTGGCACTGATGAGTCTCCACCAGGAACACTCCTTTTGGGCCCGCTAGTTTAAAATAAATGTCAAGAAACTGCAGATGTTTTAGTGGATGGTTACCAAGGTGGTCTGCATGGCCTGCAAGGGGAGGCTGAGGGAGTGAGCTTTGTCTGATGTAGGGTAGGCTAAGGGGKGATCCAATAGCAGCCTGCAACTGTTTGGAGGGCAGTTACAAAAATGATGGAGCCAAGCATGTCTTGGTACTGGCAGATGACGCAACAAGACAAAGRCCTGTTTTCAGCTTGAGAGGTTCACATTGGACATTATGAAAAATTTCTCCACTGGGAAGATAGTGTAGCACTGGAGCACGTTATCCAGAGAAACCATGAGAATCTCTACCCTTAAAGGTTTTCAGGAGTTGGCTGTACTATCTGTCTATCTCTCCATCCTTATTGTGTCTGACTCTGCAACACAAAGGATATATTGGAGCCTCCTGTCCTTTGATCATTTTACATTATTTTTGTTTGTTTTTCTTCTATGTTGCTTGGGAGCGTGTATGTATAGATGTGAAACCTCTCTGAATTCAGTGGAGATGCTTTAACATCCTCTGGCAGCATGCTTTGCATTAATTAAGTACCTGCAATGTGTAGGGGGAGAGGTGGGGAAAGAAAAAAMCACAGTTGTGTCCCTTTGAACAAGAATGCTTTGTTCAGCATTGGCACCAGTAGTCTTTTGGGCTTTGTCCTAGGGGAGCACGGTAATCTTTCTGGCTTCAGGATTGCAGTCTGGCTTTTCTTCCTATCAAGGGGCTGGAGTCTAGGCAGAGTTCTGCTAGGCAGATTTTTTGACTTTTATTTCTTTTTTAATATTCCCCAAAATGATGAGAAATTTCCTCCTAGTAATGGAATTCTAATAGTGCTGTTGGGGAATCCTTAGTATCCTTATAGGCTTCATTGCTTCGAATCAGCCTCTTGATTGAAACGGGGCTGAGAAAGTAGGATCTTAAGTGTGCGTGGGTATCTTCACATGTGCACCCATGCACACATTTGACTACTTTAGGAGCTGGGAATTCCTCAGAAGCAGTTTTGTCTGAAACTCCTTGTATTTCACTAAATCATCATCTGTCACAAGGGCTTTCTCTGTCACTGATGGATGGCAATTCAAGTTCAGTGTAATAGGAAGCAAGAAACTTGAAAGCAGTAGGGAGCTTGTGAATTCTTAGAGTATGTTTAGTAATCCCTGACTGTGGCTTCAAGAGTTAGTAAAGACCATGTATATTCACTCCAGAAGACTGAGTTTATTTTTTTGAGGATAAGCACTGGCTTGCTGCAGCAGCATAGTCCACATCTCTGTGCTTAATATCTTTAATATGAAATAATCCTCTATGAAGACTAGAATACCACTGATTATCCCTCTACCTTCATCTTAGTTGCTGCTTAATTATTATCTTTCAGAAGGAGTATGCCATACCTCTACACCTGCTATTTTTGTCTGGAACTGATAGTAATTTTATAATAAACTTTAAGTCCAGCTATTCTCTAGTGGACATGTGTTGTGAACTTGAAGCACAAAACATGAGTTGTTCATGAGTTTGTGTTTGAAAGCCAGAAGAGGGTAGTGGGTTGTGTGAGAGCTGTACTGCCTTTCTCTTTAATTTGGGGCACTGGCACTTCAGAGTTTGTTGCACAATTTTCTGGAGCTGTTTGTCTGGGCAGTGTGTTGCTTGGGCAATCGTTTGAGTATGGGCTGTTGATTCAGGGCCTTCTGCCAACTGATTGCCCAATTCATTTCCCTCCTGTACCTTGATTCATGTCTTGCAATCTGTTCTCTAGTACAATTATTTACGCATGCAAGAATCTTGTTAGTTTTGGAAAATTTTTATCAGTTCTAATAAATTTGAACATAAATATCTTGTCTGCTTTATTTTTCTAATGCCATCTACTTCCCCCCTCTGTGGCCTCCTGGTTTGGCTTTTACATCTGTTTTTGTAATTAAAGAAGTTCTTCTTAAGTAGCTTAAACTTAMAATAACCGTGTTTAGGCAAAAGTTAGCTAGAATGTCTCATCTCAAGTCTTAGCTGTGCAAGGCCTGTAGTATGAGCATCTAGATCATGTTAATGGTGCCCAGCCAGGCACCATTAAGGCATGGTTGTACTGGGCACTGGAGGATCGGGCAGCAAAATAAATTCATGACCTTAAAACAGATCTTGTAAGACTTGGTAAAGTGTGTATACCATCTAATAGAGAAAGGTGTTTGTTGTATTAATACTAGCAATCCCTGTGGGTCTCAGGCTAGCAGAAGGCGACTGGCTGGTTTCCTGTCTTTCTCTACATTGTCTCTTCCCCAAGTTGCATTCCTCAATTGTACCTTGTATATGTCAAAATTTACACTTGCTTCTGTGGTTCCTGTTCCCTTCTTCTCAGTTTTATTGCTGTCTTCTCTTGACTCTTAAATGTTCCACATAGTTGCAGCCTTCACTTCTTTCAGTAAAGTTTTTCTCCTCTACTTCACAGCAGTGACTTTCTGACTCTTCAGTTTCTGGATCAGTAGCGTATGAGATGTTAGATGTGTACTCCTGGTATTGCATGTTTTCTTTGCCAGGCAGCTGATTTGCCTGCTGTGTTTGATACAGACAAAAATACTCCTCTTGTATTAATGTCATAACACTACATGAACAAAAGATTATTTGGCTCTACTAGCCCCCACCCTGTCTGAAAAAACTAAGTAAGATTTAAGCAGTTTATCAAGATGCTGGAAAAAGAATATGGGATCAATAGCTGAGCTGCTACAAAGTGCAAAAAATACACATGCCATCTACAGCTGTTGCCAAAAAARTCAAGACGTGGTTTTAGAGCATGATAGAAATTCGGTATGTAATGTCTGTTCCATTACATAGTGTTACATGTGCGCCAGCTTGTTCTGACATGTAAATAAGGCAGTTCTCATTTCCTTATGAAGCTTTGTAAATAGTACAGCATACCTGCTGATATCTTCCAAAGTGAGGAAGACATTTCCAATTTGTGTAAATTCTCATCTCTAAGTATGATGTAAACATCACTAATGAAAAACACTAGTGAGTACATAGTACATTCTGGTTTTATTCATCTTGATAAGTTAGATTCAGGACTGTTGGTAGATTATTTTTGTTAGGGATTTCTTTATTTTGAGCACTGTCTTTGGTATGCCCTTTGAACCCTTTTTAATCTTTGGTGAGTCAGTCTCATTATGCAGTGGAAAATGACAGGCGTTTAACCTAGTTTTTAGTATTAAGGCTTAATAGYATAAGGAACTTAGCCATAGTAGTTTTAGCAGAGATGTTCTGCTGTGGTTACCTTTCACACCTCCTATTCTGACGTGGGTACTCAACTTCCTGAGATCTTCCCCTTTCCAAGGTGCAGAAGATACTCCAGAATAAATTGCTTGTAGCACAACCTCTCCATGAAGGAAGTGGAATGTCAGTTATCTTACAGAGGGATGCTTTCCCAGGCTTTTGCGGTCAATATCCAAAAAGTAAACAAGCTGTAACTCATTCCTTCATCCGTGTATCCTTTCCAGGGTCTTGAAGACGACTGGTAGCTGTCTAGAAGATGGTGTTTTAAGCATTGACTGTGTTGGGTTAAAACAAATTGGTTAGACATGCACCTTTCTGAAAATTGTTTTTTGATCTTGTGTGTCTTGGGAACCAGATGTATTTACACCAATGGATTTTTTTTTAAAAAGTGCTTGCTTTGTGTAGTTAGGCTTCCATTTTTCATGCACTTAGACTTGACTAAATAGACATTTTGGAGTAGAATAACAGACATGATTGTTTAAGTTAGAGTTTSATGTCTACCATTATTCTTGTGCTTCAGCAAATTCCTACAATTTAATACTCTTCTTAGTTTATGGTTTATCCTGAAAATTCAAAACAACCAGCAGCTTTAACAGTGATGAAAGCTAAAAGACAACTGGAACATAACATGAGAAAATGCTTTGTTTCTAAATGCTGCATTGTAAACAAACCTGCATTAATTCAGTGTGAGTTACACACAAAGTCAGGAAAGGCTTGGTATCAACAAACTGTCAATCTTATGTCTGTTCACTTGCAGGAAGCTTAAATTAGGGGGTGGGGGAAAGTGGGAGAGTTTGACTCACATGGGTTGGGAGGTAATAAATCTAAACCTACGTTTACATTTRAAGTAACATAAAGCTTTAAAAATGCTTTTAAAGTGTTAAATATTTGTCATATTGAAGTTTGTAAACTTCATGTTTTTATGATTCACTGGGGAAAATGGATTCACAGGGAATGAGAGAATAACTCAGGCTGGGGAAGGACAGTTTCAAATACACAAGATTTTGCAGCCCCTGGGTGTTGTGAAAATGAAGCTRGGAAGCATTTGGTGTTGCTTGCAGGCATGTGTGTGCTCCCCACTGACTCTTTGTGGCCGTGGAGTCTTGGCACTTCGCTTTGCGTGGAATCTCCGAGCAGGAAGGAGAGCGAGCTCTCACATTAGAATAACCTATATTTTGGTGGGTTGATTGTGTCAGTAAATATATTATATGAAAAAAATTGTCCTTCCATTGAATGCCCACAGTTATTGAGTAACAGAGTAGAGTCATTTCCTCCTTTGAATGTTGGGGGTGGGGAGGGAGGATGAGTGAGACAGACAAAGGAGCCATCCTGTTTCTCAGAGAGTAGAAGTTTTTATCACTCATTGAGGACATGAGTTCAGTGCTCTGTATTCTGACTAGAGAGTACTGCCTTTCAGTAATGATGAGTATGGCAGATGTAAGATAACCTWGTCTTGAGCTAGGACAGTAGGAGTGACTAAGGTGACTCCCTGCTCTCCACCCTCCCCCTGAACACTGGCTATTTTGAATCTCATACTGAAGGCCTACTAATCTGTACGTGATGTATGAGAAGCCTAAATACCGAGGTCAAGACTGGAGTCTGCGAGGGAGGGTAGGTGTTTGTACTGGRTCTACATGGCAAGGTTTTGGTAGCAGGGGGACTGCAGGGATGGCTTCTGTGAGAAGATGCCAAAAGCTGTCCCTGTGTCAGATGGAGCCAGTTCCAGCTGGCTCCCAAGACGGACCCTCACTGGCTAAAGCTCAGCCCATCAGTGACATTGGTAGCACCTCTGTGATAACATATTTAAGAAGGGGTACAAAACTGCTGTGCAGCAGCTGTGAGAGAGAGGAGCAAGAAAAATATGAAAGAAACAGCCCTGCAAGCACCAAGGTCAGTGGAGAAGGAGAGGGAAGAGGTGCTCCAGGCACTGGAACAGAGATTCCCCTGCAACCTGTGAAGAAGACCATGGTGAGGCAGGTTGTCCCCTTGCAGCCTGTGGAGGGCCACAGTGGAGCACATGTCCCCCTGCAGCCCATGGAGGACCCTGCACTGGAGCAGGTGGATGTGCCCTGAAGGAAGCTGCAGCCCGTGGAGAGCCTATGCTAGAGCAGGCTCCTGGAAGGAGCTGTGGCCCATGGGGGACACACACTGGAGCAGTTTGTTCCTTAAGGACTGTGTCCCATGGAAAGGTCCCATGCTAAGCTGTTCTTGAGCTGCAGCTAGTGGGAAGGACCCACGCTGGAGAAGTTCCTGAAGGACTGTATCTCATGGGAGGGATCCCAYGCTGGAACAGCATGAGGAGGGAGGAGCAGCAGAGATGCAGTGTTACGAACTGACTGCTACCCCCATTCCCCAGTGCCACTTGGTGGGGAGGAGGTGGAAGAGGCAGGAGTGAAGTTGAGCCTGGGAAGGAGGGGAGGGGTGGGGAGAAGGTGRTGGGTTTAGTTTTGTTTTTATTTCTCACTATCTTACTCTGTTATTAATTGGCAATAAATTAAATTAATCTTCCCCAAGTCGAGTCTGTTTTCCCTGTCACAGTAGTTGTGAGTGCTTTTTCCTGTACTTATCTCGACCCTTGAGTTTTTCATCTTATTTTCTCCCCCTGTCTTGCTGAGGCAGTTTGGTAGGCACCTGGTGGCTAGCCAAGGTTAACCCACCACAGCATCCAAGATTTACACACAGAGATGAAGCAGGATGTTTCCAAACCTTTTTGTGTGTCAGGGTCAAGCGGTCTGCTGCTTTTCTTCTTGAGCATTARTTTTAACTCTAGTTACGACAGATGAATTGTTCCTGTTGGGAGTTGAGAATCAAGCCTTGGAGACATTTGGAAACAATTCAACAGTGATTTTGCTTGGAATTAAAAAAGACTCATTGTGGCCTCCCCCCCCCCCCCCCCCCCCCCCCCCCAACCGCCCCAAATGAAAGGATGCAGATTCCAAGCTAGTTTAAAATAGGTGCAAAAGTGCTCTTTAAAATGTAAGTAGCATTAGAGCATATGTTAGTGCAACACATTGAACCTATTCTATAAATATGTACAAGGTGCAAGACCTTTAGGAATTCTAGCAAGTTACAGATAAAACTGAGAGGGAAATGGTAAGATCAGTCAAATCACAGAGCCATAGAATTCCATAGGTTGGAAGGGACCTAAGGAGGCTATCTAGTCCATCCTCCTGCTCAAAGGAGGGTCATCACTGAATTTAGACATGGTTGTTCAGGGCTTTATCCAGTCAGGCCTTGGAAACCTCCAAGCAAGGAGATTCCATGCTCTCTCTGTGCAACCTGCTCCAGTGTTTGATTTTCCTCATAGTGTAACTTTTTTCCACGTATCAGCTGGAACCTTCTCTATTTCAGCTGATATTCACAGTCTCTTATCTTCAAGAGCCTGGCTCTGACTTTTCAGTAACAACACAAGAGCAGCCTTTCAATACCTGTTAGGTACCCTTAGCATTCTCTCTGCCAGTCTAACTGAGCACAGTTCCCTGAGCCTCTCCCTGATGGGCCATATGGTTCAGTCTCTGAACACCATCACAGCCCTTTCCTGAACTCTAGTTTGTCAGTGTCCTTGCGTACGACCTTCACAAAAGTTGACTGCACACCCCAGTTTGATGTCTTCAAAGTCATCAATGAAGGTCTGTTCCATCTCTTCCTCCGTGTGGTAGATAGTGTTAAACAAGATAGGTTCCTGGATAGATCCCTGAGGAATTCCACTTATAACTGGTTTCCAGGTAGTCCAGTGATCCAGCCATTTTTCACCCACAGTAATCCACCCATCTAGACTATAATGTCCCAGCTTGGATGCAGGATGTTGTGGGAAACCATGTTGAAAACCCAACAGTCAAGATAACTTTTGCTGGTCTTTCATCCAAGATTTAAAAAGAGGGTATAATATAAGATCTTCAGCGTGCCTGATGGGCAAGTGATTCAGCATTCAGCTTATCACTCTCTTCATCTGAATTGCTTGTTTTCCCCTAACATATGGTATTTTCTATACACTGAGATGAAAAACTGAGTCTTTCTTAATCTACAGACTCTCTGGCTGTATCAAG
The DNA here is from genome assembly GCA_030449065.1 of Oceanodroma leucorhoa. Taxonomy (NCBI): domain Eukaryota; kingdom Metazoa; phylum Chordata; class Aves; order Procellariiformes; genus Oceanodroma; species Oceanodroma leucorhoa. Next base: position 522,364 of record JASVER010000105.1, read on the forward strand.
TCATGTGTGATTTGTTGCTCAGTCTGAATAAACCTAATCACATGCTGTCTTTTTCTGAATTGACACAGCTGAACAAGTGAGTTGACACTTGGCTTTCCTGCGTCATTGGCACGGTGTTGTATTCGGTTGCAGTTAAAGGTACTGCTGGCTACATGTGTATGACTTTGAAGTCAGCTGAGTTGTCGGTGTCGTTTAAAAGCCATTAGGCAGCAAAATTGTCACTACGGTCAGAGTTTGGCTTGCATAACTTTGCTCCAACAGAAGAACCAGAGTTTGCTCTTGACTCTGTTGTCCAAGTCTGCAAGTCTAGAAATGAGAAATATTGTTTCTATTAGTGATAGAATAGGGAATTACGACAGCAAAATCTGATCCTCCGTTGACATAGTCACTTTTCAAATGGTCAGAACATTTGGTATTAATGCTGGTGGTTTAGGTTTAATTGAATATTGATTGAATATTTAGTTGAAGTATTGTGAGTTTGTGGGAATTCTCTGCTCCTGTGTCCACTTTCATTGTGAAATAAAATTCTTCTGAGACAAAGAGCCCCTTACTGACTTTGTTTGCCTGCTTTATAAACAAAGGTTTTTGTTAATATCTGTGTGGAGGCTGTCTTGCAACTGCAAAGAACTGGTGGCACAGCCTTTGCCGGGGCCACCACAGAGTGATTTTGTTTTTAACTAGTTCATTATCCCTCCAGCTAAAAGCTGTGCTGTGGAGTGGCTTCATGTTACAGTGGCTTTTGGATATGAACTTGACCATGCTAGCATGGTCTGATACAGTCATACTGTGAGTAAGGAATTGGTGCATTTCTTGCCATTTGTTTCCCTGAATTAAAAAAAAAAGAAAAAAAAAAAGTTTTACTGAAAGACCAAGTTACCGTTTTAAACAACTGAGATGGTAGCAGTTCAGCCATGTGTGAGTGGCCGATTCAGAGTGTTTGATCTGATCTGTCTTGAAGTCCAGCCTCTGAGAAAAAGATTTTTGTAAAAGTTGTCAAGTATAGCAAAACTTCTGTTGAGGTAAAATGCCCAGGTGAAAAGAACCAGCCAGAAGGAATGCCTCATTAACCTGTCACAGTAAACTGGGAGTGTCGCCAGCTTAAGTTCTGCTGAACCTCTGGCAATCACTGTGGCAATAGCAAAGTTTTCCTATGTTTGTGTGGTGGTCTGAATCAAGAGTGGAAGCTCCTATTAAGGTGTTGTAAATACACAGGTAAAATAAGCAAGCTGAAAAGCAGATACTTTATTTTTTTACTCCTTTATGGTGCTTGGGTTTAATTTCCACTATAGTTTTTTGGATTCTGTTTTATTTCCCTTGACATGCAAATGGCCAGAATCCGTTTAATGGCATAGAGACAGGCAGGGCAGCCAAACCTCAAAGTGAAAGAAAAACTCAAGCCTTCCTGCAAATGACTAAAAACTGCAGCCTGCTGCAAATGGATTTTCAAATCAAACCATATGGGGGGGTAGCCTTCTAAATATTGCTAATCTATCTATAGTCTCTGGTATATATGTACATGTAACATGTACCTTTGATTATATATTTTCCTTTTCATCTGTATTTCTGTCTAAACAGTTCTGAAGGCAGTCTTTCAAAGCACGTCCAAAGGAAGTGCTGGCATGTGATATTCCCTCTAAGCAGGCAGCAAAAATTGCAGCTTGCAGGGAACCTGACAGGGGAAAAGTTTGACACTTGTGCAAATTTGTGGTTCCTCTTTTCTTTCTGTCTTTTTTGAAAATGTCACTTTCCCAGATTCTGATCAATACTGTGCTTTTCTGCATACCAACTATGGGGTCAGAGGTTTTGTTAATCAGCCTCTTACTTAACTGGATTGGATGATCTGTTGGTTGGCATGAAATATAAGAAATCAATTTTAGCTATAGCCTAGTCTTTCTGCTCCTCATCTTGACACTCAGAACTTCTAACTTAAATGTGGTTTTTCTTTAATTAAAAAAAAAAAAAAGACACATCAGTCCTTGTTTATTCTTCAGAATGAAGATAAGCAGAACCTTGTGCTGCCATGCCTATTTCAGTGCTGTAAGGTGTCCATTTCTTCTTCAGATCTGAGTATTTATAACAGAGCAAGAAGTTAAATTCTATAGCATGATGAGAATTTAACTTGTCTCATATAATTCCTTTGAAGCAGTGGGGAGACTAGAGTGCTGGACTTCTTTTCAATATAATAAACCTAGGTCTGGCATTAGTTTTTTTTCACTGAGCAGTGGCATCATCTGAGAGAGATTATTTCTATAAGCTTGAACTATTATTTATTCTGACTTTTTWAAAATTATACTAGTGAGGTTTTTTCATAAAAACCTCATACCTGTTCCTATTGCATCTCTTGTATTTCTAGGAAAAAAGTAATTTGTAGTGATATTCCTTAATTGCATATACTTGGCTAATTATGTTTGTGTTTAAAAAGAATTATGTCTTCTTGGCTGCCCACTAAATGAAATMTTTTCAGTGGCAAACTTCCCTGGTCTTTCTCTGTTTTTTAAACTGCTGATTATAAACCTGCAGTTTAAGAGGTTTTACTGACTTTTCTGATTCTGGATTTCTGGTTCTCTTCAGAGAAAAGCAAATAATTGGAGTTAATTCTTTGGAGAGGTCCTGTGACTTAGCCTGTGAAAGAACAAAGAGTGAAGAGTGCTGAAGTCTGTTGGCTGTCTGAATAAGTAGGTAACATCAAAAAGAGTTTGTCTTTGCAATTTAAATCAGAGTTTCTGAGGAAGGACCACCTTAGAGCTTTGTCCTCAAGTTCTAAACTCCCATTGTGGTCACTGCTTCTGCATTTCACATCTCTGAACTTCGTTTAGTGGCTGTAACTGTCAGGGTGATCAATGATTAATATGATTTATATGGAAGGTTTAGCACGTTACAAGACTTTGTGCCAGATAAGGGAATAGGTTATTAATGCTAATGTTAGCATGCATGTGGAATTAATTTTCTGCTATGAAAAGTGCCACAAATAGTATGTATTATTTAAGTTAAAAAAATATACATAGAAACAACTGAATGTGAATTATGTGAGTATATACAGTATGCAATATTTATCCCATAAGAGAGGAGTAGTTCTAAGGAACTTCTGGTTTTATCCAGTCATAGATAAAAGTAAATTCCTGCAGCATACGTGGTGTGATATTTCTAAAGGAATCTGCACCTTTTTGCTTTTACAGGTCCTGTTCTATACACTAAAAACAATGATCTATAAGGCATTGTGTAGGATGCCTGTTCTTAAAGCAGCCCTTCTAGGTTTCGCCTCCCAGCCACAACACAGCTTTGTGGCCTCCTCCTTGCCCCATTACCCAGCGTTTGAGAAACAGCTTTTGGCACGACAGGCCCCATACCAGGCTGTACAGTGTGGCCCGTAAGTGAATGTTTGTGTGGGGAGGGGGTTTGAAAGCACTGTTAGCTTAAATTAGTAGTGATGCTATACTGATGTAACTTCCCCCTGGCACTTCTTTAGGCACTTCTTTACTGGGTATGTAGCTGTACAGCTGCACTGACAAACCTCTTGGGTGAGAGTCAGAAACAGAACCTGTGGCTTCCTTTATATAAAGTATTTCTGGCTTGTATTGCATGTATGCCTGACTGGGCATTACTGCTGGTCTTAGCTGYGTCTAGAGGAAGGTTGCCAGTAGAGCCTTATCAGTAAACTTTGATTGTAGACTGTCTTAAGTGTCCTGTTTAAAAACAAGTTAAAAAAATTGGAAAGAGTTGAGTCAGGCACACAAACATGCAAAATGTGTATGAAAGACCTGTCCATATGGAAAATTCTGTTTGTACAATTGTATCTATTTAAAACCATTTCTAATCATGGAGCATTCAAGTGCAGATGTATAAGAAAGCAAAGATGTCTTTTGAAACTTTGGTACTGCCATTAGTGTAAGAAAGCAGAGAGTCTACTAAACTCTCCTGGGATTCTCTTCTAGTAGCATTTGCCTCTTTCTCCTTGTTCTCTTTTAGGTCAGCTTAGCTTATGTTGGTGTTCTGTGTTATTTCTCAAATGCAATTTAAAGTCACTATCTAGAATCTTCTCTAGCTCTCCAGCAAAATGGCACCTATATCCTACTGTGATTTGTGCAGGAGGGCAATGGGCAAGTCACACAAGGGAAGCGTGACGTTAGGTATGCGTTATGTTTGATGGTATCGTCTCTCAGAGGTGGCTGCCACTTCAACACCCATAGCTTAGCTTTATCAAGTTCTATCTCTTCCTGCAGGGATGCAGAACTGTAAAGTATATCTCGTGTGGAATCATGTAGCTTAAGAAGTCTCAGCGTAGGTTTTTCTTCTTCTCACCCTAACTACTTTGTGTTTCTTCAGCTGTGTGCTTGAAMTTGAGATGCATGTAGTATTTCAAGCAGGACAGGAGAGGGAGCTGGCAGTCTGGGGGTGAAAAAGAATCTTCTTTCTATACAAATAACTATTTTTTTATCATGCCTCTTAGTGTAGAAATGTGATGGGATAACTTGTCTGTATCTGAAATAACAGGAGTCTGAACCCACTTCTAGAACGTAAAGTTACAAGTAAGGATTTTTTTACTACTTTGTTCTGTGGCTGATGGTAGTTTTTATCTGTTGCCCGAGGATGCCATTTAGAAGTGTTAACAGTTCTTTTCTCTTGGAAGAGAGAGGAAGAGGTCCGTGTTGCCAGTGGTACATGTAGGTGATATGGACAGTAAACAGAAACTCTCACCTTCATCTGAGTCCAATAAAATAAAAATGTCAGTGCTGATACTAATGTTGCCAATAGTAATTGCACTTACAGGGCACGCATCGCAGTAGTATCTGCTTGCCTTTCATGTGGCTTTTGGAGAGATTAAAGGCTCTTCAAAGACAGCATGCCCTTCAGATGACCGCTGACTTGATCAAAATGTAAAATTGCTCTGCATAAGGGTTTCCCCACTGCGGTGGGTTAGCCTTAGTCAACAACCAGGCTCCCACCCAGCCCCTTGTTCAGTCCCCCCATCAGCAAGATGGGGGAGGAAAATATGGAGAAAAAACAGGAACAAGAAAGCTCATGGGTCAAGGTAAAGACAGCTCTTTCCCAGGCTCAAATCTACTCCTTCACTCCATGAAGTGAAGTATCGTGATATGATTAGAAGCCCAGTGCCATTTGGGTTTATGTAGAGCCTTGCCTGGTACACATAAAATAYGGTGATCTATTTATTTGATCTTATTCAGGCTTCTCCTCCATACCAGTTCTAGACTGGTACCTTCAATCTAGACTTTCTACCTTCAATCCTTGCTGTCCTGTGAAAAGGAGCAGAGGTGCTACTTGCCTGTTGCAGTCATTAATCCCTATTTCTATCTTCTTTAGCAGGGAGTGAATACTCATTCTGCTTGCCAATAATTGGTGGAGAAAGAAGAGTTTGAGTGCTGTTGAGAAATGCTACTGTGCAGCAATAGTGAGGTTTACTATACCCACTGTTTGGGGATATTTTTTTTTTCCTTAATATCTGTCTGCAAATTCTCATTGGCATCTTAGTTGTAGAAACCCATCTCACTTGCACTGATAGTGCCAATCTACCAGCAAAGAGAATGTACTTAAATGGTGTGCTGTTCCTTTGTTTGAGGTTCCCCCTATCCCTTGGTGGGATGTGACTTGTGAGAGTCCTAGTTTTATCATAGACTTTGAGAGTAATTTGAAGGAAGTGGCTTGGTTTGTTGGTTGGGGTTTTTTTTGCTTTGCTTATAAGCTGCTTTTGCTCAAGAAATAGCAATTTTAGTTTGGGGTATTGACAAAGATGACTGGGAGCAAAGTGTTTGTACTTTCAAGGTTATAATAAATGCCATTCAGGGGATTTTTTTGTYGGCTGATGAAGGGGTGGGGTTTTGGTGGTGTGTGTATTTGTTTGGCATTTTTTATTGTTTTGGGTTTTTTTTGCAGGGGGAGGTTAAGGTTAGTGGATGAGGGAGAGGCTGTGGATGTTGTTTACCTGGACTTTACTAAAGCCTTTGACACCATTTCCCACAGCATTCTCCTGGAGAAACTGAGTGCTCAGGGCTTGGACAGGCGTACACTTTGCTGGGTAAAAAACTGGCTGGATGGCCGAGCCCAGAGAGTTGTGGTGAATGGAGTCAAATCCAGCTGGCGGCCGGTCACAAGCGGTGTTCCCCAGGGCTCAGTTTTGGGGCCAGTTCTGTTTAATATCTTTATCAGCCATATGGAYGAGGGGATCGAGYGCACCCTCAGTAAGTTTGCGGATGACACCAAGTTGGGCGGGAGTGCTGATCTGCCTGAGGGCAGGAAGGCTCTGCAGAGGGATCTGGACAGGTTGGATCGATGGGCTGAGGCCAATCGTATGAGGTTCAACAAGGCCAAGTGCCGGGTCCTGCACTTGGGTCACAACAACCCCAGGCAACGCTACAGGCTTGAGGAAGAGTGGCTGGAAAGCTGCCCCGCGGAAAAGGGCCTGGGGGTGCTGGTCGACAGCCACCTGAACATGAGCCGGCAGTGTGCCCAGGTGGCCAAGAAGGCCAACAGCATCCTGGCCTGTGTCAGAAACAGTGTGACCAGCAGGAGCAGGGAGGTGATCGTGCCCCTGTACTCGGCACTGGTGAGGCCGCACCTCGAATATTGTGTTCATTTTGGGCCCTTCAGTACAAGAAGGTCATTGAGGTGCTGGAGCGTGTCCAGAGAAGGGTGACGAGGCTGCTGAAGGGTCTGGAGAACAAGTCTTATGAGGAGCGGCTGAGGGAGCTGGGGTTGTTTAGCCTGGAGAAGAGGAGGCTGAGGGGAGACCTTATYGCTCTCTACAACTACTTGAAAGGAGGCTGTAGCAAGGTGGGTGTKGGTCTCTTCTCCCAAGTAACTAGCGATAGGACAAGAGGAAATGGCCTCAAGTTGCACCAAGGGAGGTTTAGATTGGATATTAGGAAAAATTTCTTCACTGAAAGGATGGTCAAGCCWTGGAACAGGCTGCCCAGGGAAGTGGTKGAGTCACCATCCCTGGAGGTATTTAAAAGACACATAGATGTGGTGCTTAGGGACATGGTTTAGTGGTGGACTTGGCAATCTTAGGTTAACAGTCGGACTTGATGATCTTAAAGGTCTTTTCCAACCAAAATGATTCTAAGGTGATTTTGGCTCTTGTTTTTAGCTAATTTTTCAAAGGGGTTAGAATGAATTCTGTTCTCCTTCAGCTAAAAGTTCACATGCATCATCAGTTGCATTTTCTTCTGGGCACGTTCAGGAATGCTGCTTGTTTCTGTGGTTCATACTACGTTTCAATGTAATTGGCATGCAGTAGCAGCTCTGAAGCAATGCTGCTCTTACTGCCATGACAGGGTGAGAGGCTTAATGGTCATTTGAACAGTGATATATTTTTAAGTGAGCTTGGAGCCAGAACTGAAAACTTGAGTCAGTGGTTGACTGGTAAGAAAATAACCTAACATCTTCAAGGAGCTTGAGCAAGTTAGTTAGCCCCATTTGAAATACGATGTATTAAGAAGTAACTTGCTTTTCTTTTAGTCTTAACATTGAATTTATTGTATATTGAAAGAAAGCAATATTTGCATAATTTTAAGCACGAAAATGCAACTCTCTCCATATTCTTATGAATCTGTTGATTAGGTCCCCTGGGAATAGAGTGGGACAGGCACCAAGGTCATGGCTAGTTTGCAGAGAGCAGCATGCCATCTGCAGAGTGTCATCTCTGGGTGGCAGCATGGAAACTGGAACTTGAAAAAATGTTACCGTCTTTGACAATACTTAGTATAGCAGCATTGCTGGGCTGGATAGCACAGTTTTCAGTGCAGCTTTTGCAAGCACAGCCATGGCCTCAACTGTGTACTTGGCTGAAACTGTTAGATATCATAGCAATTGTTCTGTATAATATGCAGCTCTTTTTAGTTATGAGCTAACTCTGACGTGCCTACAAGAGTCATGATCCAAAGGATGACTTCACTGTAGTCACAGAACCCCCCAGCAGCCAAGCTTAGAGGGTGCAGAGGATGGTGTCTGTTCCATGCTCTCCCCAAGGGACCTAATGAACAGATTTATAAGAATATAGAAAGAGTTGCATTGTTATTCTTAAAATTATGCAAATACTGCTTTCTTTCTGTACAGGTGGATGTGTTTGAGAAACTGAGGGCTTGACTATCTAGAAGAAAGCAAGTTAAAGGACAGATGATAACGAGCACCAGGAGTCAAGGCTAATTAGAAGCCCAGATGGCATTATGTGTATTTAGCCTGTAGTATGTCTGAAATGCTGGGAAACAACATTGCCAGTGACTGTTAAAAGGCAAAGCAAGTTCTCACTACTAAGCAGTATGGCCAGCAGATAAAGCCTTAGTTGTAGGTTTGAAGAATGAATTAATAACAGTTCAGGTGTAAGAGGACCGAGCAGAACATACTGAGCTACCCTTGCCAAGGAGRGGAAACGCTGATGCCATTGGAATAGAGTAGTATGAGGCCTGCAGAGAAGAGGATTGTTGACTACAAATGCTCCTTTACTGACTTACTAGAAGGTAAAACCTGGTGYCTGTGACCATGAGATCATAGCAGCCCACTGCGAAAATATTTGACATATTGCAGAATACATAATCCTGTGCTTTCTTTAGAAAAAGAAACTAAATGTGCCCTACTACTCATTTCTGCTACTACTTGCTATTCAGTTTGGGACACGCTACAGTTAATTGGCTTTGACTTTTTTCTTGGCAGTAATTTATTTTCCTTTTTTTTGTTATCATTTTGTCAACTTGTAAGCTATTTCATATACTCCTGGCCTATTTGACGGGTTGTTTTCCCAAGCACAACTTCAGCTATTTCTGAAATCTGTTAATAGTTCATTTGTAATGCCGTAATCCGAACTYTCTAGTATGACTCAACAATTTCAGCCGCTCCACTGGGGTTCATGTAATGCACTGTGCTGGGTTGCTACATACTGCACTTCAGTTTGGGGAAGGTGTGCACAGAAGCTCTCCAGCTTTGCTGTGTGTGCCCTGAGACTGATCAATGTCATTCTTGCACTGTATCTGCACTAAACTGGGACTTTTCTGGCTTCTGTATCCCCTTTTCATGCCCTTCGGCAGAACCTTTCAAACAACGCTGGAATAGCTAAAATCAACACTCATCAGCCTGTTTGGACAGAGCCAGTTGGTATAAAATGTCCCTGGCTGATGGATTTGCCCTTTCCTTCATGCCCACCAAAAGCATGTTAAAACCTCTTGCCTATTCACATGTCAAGTCTGGAAGAGTTTCTAATTAGGGAAGTTAATCTTTGTTTTGTCAGGTTTTAGCTCACAGGAATTTCCATCGATTCCCTTAGACTGGAAGTCTTTGGCAGCTAACAATTAAGCCTACTTCAAATGTGGWCCATGCAGCTGTCAGTGTGGCTCTACAAGGTGCTTTATACCCATGCCGATCTGAGTCCTTGAGGAAGACCCAGCAATAAGTCCTCATTAAACGTAAGAGTTTTCTTTGCCATGATTCATGGTCCCAAAGAAAATATGATGGGGGGTTATTTGGGAAGGGCTTCCATGATACAGAGTGGAGGAAACTGGCATGACTGTCAGGCAGGACAGGGCTGACTGACATGAGAAACACCTTTTGTTTCTTTTTCCTTTCTCTAACTAGTTGCTCATTATCATGGAGCTTCCCAACCTGCAAGTATAATTCAATCTTTCTATGTTTCTTCAAGGACAAAGAGGCAAAAGGGAGCACAAGTGACTGCCTCATGCTAGTTCAGTTTTACCTTGGTTTGCGGCTGTAGTTCTGTTTGTAAGCTGGACATCTGAAATGCCCCCCCCCCCCCAGCATTTGCCTGTGAGGTTTCATGGTGCTCATACAAGTTCTGGGTTCCAAGGAACACTCCAGCAGAAACTGGCAGTGGCTTAATTGTTAGGTTTTTAAAAACAAAAACAAATGAACAAAAAGCTCCAAAAACCAAATAAGGTTTTGCAGTGTTTCTTACATCACTGTTACCAATTATAGTAACTTYCATAACAACAAAGTAGTACCTGTATATGATAGTATGTGTATATCGTATGTTGCCATATACTCCCTTTTTTGAGATGGAAGTTATGCAGGTCTTTTACATCTGATAGTTCTGAACTATCTGTCTAGCAAGGTAGGACTGTAAAATACTCCTAGTTTAAGGTTGCTTTTTTTTCACATGTATCTTCCAAAAATATGCACAAGTTGAGGGTCTGTAGAGAAAGTGTGATTTGTTAAACTCCAACTGATTAGATCTACTATGAAAATTTTCTTGTATGAAATAAGTTTCATATTCTTTATGTGGTACCAAGTTTTGCTAGAGGAAGCATTTTTTTAGCTTCTGTGTTATCTAGAAGGAGGGGAGGAGGGAAAGACCATGAAAATCAGAAGTTTCTCGTAAAAGGGACATTTTTTCCATTAGAGACCACTTTTATGCATGTGGCATATGTAATTCGTGAGGAAAAACCCTTCTATTTTGCCTATACCACCCATTTCATTCAATGCACAGGTACCAACTTACCAGTCTGCAATCTGACTCCCTAGATTGTCARGCAGTGAAGAGGCAGAAGAAAGGAGAGCAGGTCATCCTCTACTGTTAGTAGAGGGAAGGAGTTAGTCAATTTTATCTCCCCCTTTAGTGTAACGTCTCAAAGTTTTTTGTCAGCAATTTGTTGGCTGCAGCAGCTTTATCTTCTAAGTGGTATGAGTTGCTGGGAAAGCTCATTTAGTGAGAAGTTAAATGTTATAATCTCCTGTAAGCTATGTATGTAATACTGCATTTTATGGTGTAGCCGTGCAGTGCAGAGCTATTCTCCGTGTAACGCATATGTTGAACATTAACTACTATTTGGGTACAGAAGGTGGAGTGTGCTCTCTCTGGTTTCTATTGGGTGGTGGCAGTCGAGGATAAACATACTGGTAGTTAATGCCATAAAGCAAGCAACCAGGAATAGAGTGATCATAGGTCATCAAATCAATTTTTCCTAGTTTTGTGAATTCCTCATGTCTTGCCGTTTCTTTTTATCATAGAATCACAGAATAGTTTGGGTTAGAAGGGACCTTTAAAGGTCATCTAGTCCAACCCCCCTGCCATGGGCAAGGACATCTTCAACTAGATCAGGTTGCTCAGAGCCCCATCCAACCTGACCTTGAATGTTTCCAGGGATGGGGCATCTGCCACCTCTCTGGGCAGCCTGTTCCAGTGTTTCACCACCCTCACTGCAAAAAAATTCTTCCTTATATCTGGTCTATATCTACCCTCTTTTAGTTTAAAACCATTCCCCCTTGTCCTGTTGCAACGGGCCCTGCTAAGAAGTCTGTCCCCATCTTTCTTATAAGCCCCCTTTAAGTACTGAGAGGCCACAATAAGGTCTCCCCAAAGCCATCTCTTTTCCGGGCTGACTAACCCCAGCTCTCTCAGCCTTGCTTCATAGGAGAGGCGTTCCATCCCCCTGATCATTTTTGTGGCCCTCCTCTGGACCCGCTCCAACCGGTCTGTGTCTTTCCTGTGCTGAGGGTTCCAGAGCTGGACGCAGCACTGCAGGTGGGGTCTCACCAGAGCAGARTAGAGGGGCAGAATCACYTCCCTCGACCTGCTGGCCACGCTTCTTTTGATGCAGCCCAGGATACGGTTGGCCTTCTGGGCCGTAAGCGCACATTTCTGGCTCATGTCCAGCTTTTCATCTACCAGTACCCCCAAGTCCTTCTCAGCAGGGCTGCTCTCAATCCCTTCCTCCCCCAGCCTGTATTGATACTGGGGGTTGCCCCGACCCAGGTGCWGGACCTTGCTCTTGGCCTTGTTGAACCTCATGAGGTTCACACGGGCCACTTCTCGAGCTTGTCCAGGTCCCTCTGGATGGCATCCCATCCCTCAGGCGTGTCGACCACACCACTCAGCTTGGTGTCATCTGCAAACTTGCTGAGGGTGCACTTGATCCCACTGTCTATGTCATTGATGAAGATATTAAACAGTACCGGTCCCAATAYGGACCCCTGCGGGACACCACTCGTCACCAATCTCCATCTGGACTTYGAGCCGTTGACCACTACCCCCTGGATGCGTCCATCCAACCAATTCCTCACCCACCAGACAGTCCACCCATCAAATCCAAATCTCTCCAGTTTAGAGAGAAGGTTGTTGTGGGGGACCGTGTCAAAGGCCTTACGGAGGTCCAGATAGATGACATCTGTAGCCCTTCCCATGTCCACTGCTGCAGACACTCCATCATAGAAGGCCACTAGGTTGGTCAGGCAGGACGTGCCCTCAGTGAAGCCATGCTGGCTGTCTCGAATCACCTCCCTGTCCTCCATGTGCCTTAGCACAGCTTCCAGGAGGATCTGTTCCATGATTTTCCCAGGCACAGAGGTGAGATTGACTGGCCTGTAGTTCCCTGGGTCTTCCTTTTTTCCCTTTTTAAAAATGGGGGTTATGTTTCCCCTTTTCCGATCAGCAGGAACTTCACCTGACTGCCACGGCTTCTCAAATACGATGGATAGTGGCTTAGTAACTTCATCTGCCAGTTCCCTGAGGACCCGCAGATGTATCTCATCGGGTCCCATGGACTTGTGCACCTTCAGGTTCYTTAGATGGTCTCAAACCTGATCTTCTCCTACAGTGGGTGGCTCTTTATTCTCCCAGTCCCTGCCTTTGACTTTTGAGGTTTGGGCAGTGAGGCTCAAGCACTTGCTGGTGAAGACCGAGGCAAAAAAGTCATTGAGTACCTCAGCCTCCTCCATATCCTGGATAACCAGGTCCCCCATTTCGTTCCGGAGAGGGCCCACATTTTCCCTAGTCTTCCTTTTACCCCCAACGTACCTATAGAAGCTGTTCTTGTTGCCCCTGACATCCCTGGCCAGATTTAATTCTATCAGGGCTTTAGCTTTCCTAACCTGATCCCTGGCTGCTCAGACAATTTCTCTGTATTCCTCCCAGGCTACCTGTCCTTGCTTCCACCCTCTGTAGGCTTCCTTTTTGTGTTTAAGTGTGTCCAGGACCTCCTTGTCCATCCATGCAGGCCTCCTGGCGTTTTTGCCTGACTTCCTCTTTGTTGGGATGCATGGCTCCTGAGCTTGGAGGAGGTGATCCTTGAATATTAACCCGCTTTCTTGGAGCCCTCTTCCCTCCAAGGCTTTATCCCATGGTACTCTACGAAGCAGATCCCTGAAGAGGCCAAACTCTGCTCTCCTGAAGTCCAAGGCAGTGAGCTTGCTGTGCGCCCTCCTCAGTGCCCTAAGGATCTTGCACTCCACCATTTCACAGTCACTGCAGCCAAGGTTGCCCTTGAGCTTCCCATTCCCCACCAGCCCCTCCTTGTTGGTGAGAACAAGGTCCAGCATAGCACCTCTCCTTGTTGGCTCCTCTACCACTTGGAGAAGGAAGTTATTGTTGACRCATTCCAGGAACCTCTCGGATTGCTTATGCCCTGCCATGTTGTCCCTCCAACAGATATCGGGGTGGTTGAAGTCCCCCATGAGGACCAGGGCTTGTGAACACGAGGCTGCTCCTATCTGTCTGTAGAGGGTCTCATCCGCTCGGTCTTCCTGGTCGGGTGGCCTGTAGCAGACCSCCACCATAATGTCACCTGTCCCTGCCCTCCCTTTAATCCTGACCCATAAGCTCTTGGTTGGCTCCTCATCCATCCCCAGGTAGAGCTCCATCCACTCCAGCTGGTCACTGACRTAGAGGGCGACACCCCCTCCTCGTCTTCCCTGCCTGTCCTTCCTAAAGAGCCTGTATCCCTCCATCCCACCACTCCAGTCATAGGAGCCATCCCACCATGACTCCGTGGTGCCAATAAGATCGTAGCCCTGCAGGTGTGCGCAYGTCTCTAGCTCCTCTTGTTTATCCCCCATGCTRTGTGCGTTTGCATAGAGGCATTTAAGTTGGGCCYSCGATGAAGCTGTCTTACTGGCTGGGGTTCCTTTGTGCTGCTCTTCAGATGCTCTCCTGCTGACCTGTGATCCTTCTCCAGGCTCTGGGCATCTGTTGCTGGCGCTGGCCTCAAACTGGTAGGAGTGGGATGGCTTGAGGTTCCCCTCCCCCRGCAACTTTAGTTTAAAGCCCTCTTCACCAGCTTGGCAAGCCTGTGACCGAAGATGCTCTTCCCCTTCTCTGACAGATGGACCCCATCAGCCCCCAGCAGACCAGGTTTCTCAAAGCGAGTCCCATGGTCTAACTGGCCAAACCCCTGGCTGTGGCACCAGTCCTGTAACCATTTGTTGACTCGCCGGATTCGACTGGCCCTTTCAAACCCCTTCCCTTTGACTGGGAGGATTGATGAAAAAACTACCTGCGCTCCAGAGTCCCCACTGTACGCCGGGATCCACTGCTACGCTGCGGAGCACACCTGCACCGGAGCTGATCGCCTCTGCGAGAGGCAATATAAAAAAATAATTTTTTGTTGCTTTGGAGGGTTTTCTCCCTCATTTGAGCCGAACCAGTTTAATTTCTGTTGTGCTTTGGTTTGGCTTCTTTTTAACAAGTGCTGAATTTACTACATATGAGAAAATATGTTCTGGATAGTTTTTAGCAAACTTTTTGTTTGGTTTATAGCAATTTTGTACATCTGAAGATGATGGTTTTTTAGTGATGTACTGCTTTAAGAAGCTGTTATATTCTCATCTGCTTTCAATAGGATGTTGAACTTGATTAAGAATGTCTATTATTCACCTTTTGCCCCCCAACAATAGTAAAGCAGTATCTTACGATGATAATTTAATGCTTCTTTTAAGTTTTTATGCAGCTTGTTTTAATGGAGCTCCTAATGCTGTTCCTGAAATTTGATAAGATTTGATTTCTGTGCTTCTGCTTTGTTARGAAAAAAGAAACAAAAAAAAMCAACAAACAAACCAACCAAATCCCAAAAAACTCAAATAAAATTTGCTACCTAAACCTAAGCTTGCTTGACCTTCTTGGAAAAATAGAGAGGTGTGAAACTCTTCATCTTGTCTTTTGCTGGAGAAGACAGATTTTAGACAGCTTGGAATCCTGGACAGGAGTTCTGCATGTTACAATTGACGCTGCTACAGGAACTGAAGGAACTGAATGCTATTTAGCTCTCCTTCAGCTGAAATCAGTGAATTTTGCTACATTTTGGGATGAAGTGGGAATGCCTAATATGTTAGAGCTTTAAAAAATAAAAATTAAAAAAAAAAAAAACCAATTCTCAAAAGGTATATGAGGGACAGCAGGCACAAAAGAGGTTCCAAATCTGTACTTTCCTGTATAAAATACACCTGTGGCTTCGGTCTCTTACTGAGATTTCTGATCATCTCATGTATGGGKTTTTTTTTCTCAGGAACTTGAAAACTTCTTCCCCCAAGTAACACAGCAGGATTTGCATGAAAAATTGGTTTGTTATTCCTTCTTCCTTCTACCCACCTGTAACCTCCAAGCTTTGCTTCTTCTAATGTTTGAAGTTGAAGCACTGGGTATCTGAATTCTTGGCTCAACCTCAGAACAAGTACACAGGCCAATGAAGCCTAGCTTTAAGATCAGCGAACTTTTCTACTAGTAGCCCATGATTGGGGTTAGTTTTGTTTCCATGCCTATGTGTTTCAGATGGCATGCCAAGTAAGAATTTTAGGGGGTTTTTTGCCTTTTTTTGTTTCTCCATTTAAAAGCTGCAAATGTGATTGAAATTAGCAAGATGATTGAAAGATTCTTAACAAATCCTGTTAATTTTCCTCACAGCGCTCTTCAAGTATTCAAGCTGTCCAGAATTTATTTTGCAGCTTGAGTGGTGGTATGGCACCACTGMGTGACTGCAGTTGATATGTGGTAACAGCCAGCAGATTTCAGGCAGTGTGTCAAGCAAGCTTTTACTGGAGAATTTGGCTTCTTGGGGTTTAAAAGGTTGGCTCTGTGACTTAGGACGCTTACAGGACGTAAGCCTTTATTTTCTCTCGTACACTTTGAGTTACAGCRAACTTTGAAAGTTTTCTTCGAGAGCGAAGTCTCATGCTGTTGGAATAGCTGCAGATAGGAACAACATGTCACTATTTTTCTCGAAAATAAATAGAAATGTCAATACAATTCTTTAGAATAAATAGAATTACTATTTAGATATTCTTTTCCATTGTGCATCTCCTCTCCCCCATTTGAACTTAAAAAGAAACCCACCCAAACAAACAAACCCACACCCACCCACAAAAAAAACCCGCTTTCTTTTCTGTTACAGAAAAATGCAAAGGGACAGGAGTTGTTTGACCAGATCGTGTATCATCTGGACCTTGTGGAAACTGATTACTTTGGCCTACAATTCATGGATGCTTCCCAGGTTACAGTAAGTATAACTTCAGTTAATTTTTATGTTCTGCAGTAGTTTGTGTTGCCTGTTGTAAATGCATTACTAGTGCAGTTTCATGGAGAGATGTARGCATTAGGGGATATACTGCTGAAACAACTGATACCATGCTTGGTTCTTGCACATAAAGCTAAATCCCCTAAATGAGTCCTGTCATTTTATATGATATGCACATGACTTGATTGCACATAAGTGAAAAGGCAATAATTGTGGGTAAAGAAAAATGTACTTTATGCTTAGTAGGCTCATGGTATTAAAAATGGGCTAAATCTCTTGCAAGCAAGGGTTTCTTGTCCAACTTGTTCAACTCCGATATTTGCTGTTCCATGCACAGATTATGTTGCTCTGTAGATTTAGTTTCATTTGCAACAGAGAAAAAATTTTCTTCTTTTCCCTATCCAATGGCCCCCCGCATCTACAGGTAAAAGAGAGGGGAAAAAAAAAAAAAAAAAAAAAAGGAATGTATTTACAGATGCAGGTAGATAGATATATTAATAAGATAGAGTTAAAAGACTGCAACCTTGTGGTTAAACTGTACTGCTATATATTTAATTTTTTCCTTTGTCTGTTCACCTTATGTGCTAAGGTATCAGTATGACTGCAACCCCTGGGTTGTGGATAGAGAATATACAGACTTGGAAAATAAGTGTTTGCTTTTAGTTTATCTGGTCACTATGTAAATGTTTTTTCCATAAAGCAACAGAAGACAGATGTATTCTGTGCTA
Source organism: Oceanodroma leucorhoa (assembly GCA_030449065.1). Classification (NCBI taxonomy): domain Eukaryota; kingdom Metazoa; phylum Chordata; class Aves; order Procellariiformes; genus Oceanodroma; species Oceanodroma leucorhoa. Next base: position 539,333 of record JASVER010000105.1, read on the forward strand.
TTAGAATAAAATAATGGGAAAATGTAGCCGCAATATTGACATCTTGTGAAAAGTAGGTTCTAACTTTATCATTTCAGAATTCTGAGATGCTTTATTCTCTAGCAAGCATGGGTCAATGTGATTAGGTCAGATCAGTGTTTTACCAGCTGCACTGTGATCTGTGTTTTACCAATGACTTAACAACAAATAGGAAACCTGTCCAGATATTATAATGACTTGATATTGAGAAAGGGAATCTGTGCTTTGAGGGAAGTGAGGACTGGTATTAACTATTTAAACATTATCCTAATATCCCAGTTAATTTAAAGGTATATATTTATCACTGGAACATGATGTTTGAATGAAGTATGTCCATAGTGGGTTTGGGGTTTTTAGGAAGTTTGGTGTGTGTTCCTGATAAAATTTATATTACATAAAGTGTGTGTCCTTTTATCATGGACCTGATCATAAAGACACAGCTAATAGAGCAGAGCTTGCTCATAATAGGAAAAACAGATGATATTGTCACTGATTGTCAAATCACCTAATTGGGAACTTGATAGCTAGGAATAGTTACCTAGCAAGGAGTTCTGTAATGTTTTGAAAGAAGGGAAGCAGAAAGGGAGAGYGAAACATCCTTTCCTAGCAAGAAATAGGGCAGATCAGAAGCAGAAGACCTGGCTGAGGAAGCACAGGATGCTCATTTTCTTGTATATTTGCAGAACTGAAGGGCTCCTTTGAATGTTAAGAAAGGTGAAGCAGAGATGTGAGCCGTGTATGTTTTCTGTAGGTAGCTCTATCCATGGTGTTCAGGGCAAAATGTGCCTATGTATGCAAGTGTTGCAGCTTTGTTTGTATACTATTTCTTTCCTCTGTATTGGGGTGGGGGGAAGTAAATCATGGCATCTACAGTTACAAGAGGGATAAGGGCTATGAATGACTTCTGGGGGCCTAAAAAAGCCAACACTGGTTGCAGGGCTTTGGTAGTAGGGTTATGGTTTCTTGGATTAAAAGGAGTGTTGAGGGCAGAGTTCTTCACCTTCACTTCAGTGCAAGGCTGAAAGCTCTCATTTGGGTGGGTTGTTTCGTTTTTTTGTCTGGCTCAAGCTGGGCAGAGAATAGAGCTTAGAGAGCTTCAAGGCACAAGCTTTTACCTTCCCCAGCACCCTGTGCAAAAGGGTTCCATGCTTTAACAGCCTTCCTTCGTCTGTTTTGAACTTGTGACCCACTCATTTCATTTGCATAGCATTTAATGCATAGCCTCCATGTGCTTCTGCTTAGTGCCAGCCCAGCCACACAGTGGCAATTGCTGGATTGGGAGATTAAAGTAGTGTAAACTCCTTGAGGCTCTAAGCCTTTGTCTTTATTATGTATTGTTAAGTGCTAAACATCTGTAAGCCACCATTATAAATAAGAGAGCACAGAATAGTCTTTGAATAGTGGAGATTGTTTCTGTGTGCTCCAAGGCCAACAGCTTTTGAGTGCACAGTGTTTCTTGCAGTCCTGCAACTTTACTAAACAGTCAGGACAAGCAGTGTTGATAGCTGTGATTTAGAAAAGAAAATCATGATTAGAGCTTATCTGCTTTGAAAGAGAAAAAAATTTTTTTTGTTTGAACAGCTTATTTTTAATACCCCCAAAAAATAATTCTTCAATACAACCAAAAAACATGAAGTTGTGGAAGGCAGTCAGACATAAAATACTGTAAAGCTTATTCAGTGAACTCTGAATCAGCTGTATGTTGTGCTCTTTGAAGATATCTCTGTGGAGAATAGAAGAATGTAGACAATCATCTAGTAGCTTATTCTAAAGGAAAGCTTTGTGTACTGCTGTATTTTAAGTTACCTGGTATTAACTCCAGAAGTAGAAATACTCAGGGGGAGAGAGGTTGTTAAGTATTGTTAGTGTGTGGAAGAACTTGATCTAGTGGAGAACCTTTATTCATAAGTGAGGTTTAAAAAGCAGCACAGATACATTGCCTGCTGATGTTCAGCACCTTGACTGATCACTATAGGTTATACTGAGGAGTAAAACTGTGTCTTACTGTAGTTGCATTATAATAGCTTTGGACCAACTCTTTTTTTCTTCCAGGCTCAATAACAAAACTCCTGAGACTTAGTGCTCTGCAGCTGTTCTAGTCATGGTTCTTTCATCGTTCTCATCCTKTTTTAATTTCTATTTYTGTGTATGTTTTATAATGTGCATAATATAGTAGTACAGCAGGACATGTATATAATTTATAAATAAATACGCATATATTGGAGGTGTGTGCTCAAAAACGTCTTTACTTTTTGCACCACCAAAAAAAGTTGGAGACCACTGCTCTAGGACAGTTCTAGTGAGTCTGGGAACATTCTAACGCCCTTCAAATGTTTCCATCATTTAGTAATAAAAACCCTGCTCTGCTTTTCTGTTCCTCCTGTTTGTGGAAGGGAAGGAAGAGAGAAAGAGAGAGAGGGAAAGGAGGAATGAAGGAAGGAAATGCAAATCAAATAAATAATTTCTTGTTCAGCAAACTGTTACAAGACTTCAACAAGGAAGTAGTGATTGGGGTGATTGAAGAGTGTCACTCTTATGTACAAGGTCTCTGCAATGGTTTAGAGGAAATGTAAAGCTTATTGGGTTTTTAATTACTTTTACTGTGGTGCGTGTGTTCTAGCAAAGCAGGAAGCCTTGAAAGCTTTAGTTGAAGTTGGAAGTAGCAGTAATAAAATCTTGTGAGACCGTACTATCGAAGTTGAGTTGCCATGAGGGAGTATTTTATTGATCTTTGCAGAAACTGGTCATGTGCAACATGATCTTATTCCAGACCATCGTAAGAAAAAGGGCTTCTGTGGTTTACAGCTCCTTACTAGCTGCAACATATTATAGGATTATCTCAGGATATAGATCTCTCCATTTCTACAGTTGCATTCTTTGTTCCAGTTGTCTGTCCTGTGATAGCAAAGCATGGATACCCTTCCAGCCTCCCCTCCCCCTGTTTTACAGCAATTCAGAACAGAAGGATTGGCCATGTTGATTAGCTTGGAATTTGCTTCTGTTTCCCTCATGATTTTGTTTCTGATCACAAGAACAATTATAGAGTAATTGAGGGGGAAGAAGATTTAAGATAACATGTTTAAAAATTTTTTTTTTCTTTTTGCAAATAAGCTGCTATAATCCTTCAGGTGTGAAACTTCAGTTGGGAATGCATGGAAGCAAAAGAATTAAAATACCACTCTTCTTGCATGCRTCTCGTTCAGTGATCCTTTAAGTCCGATCTCTAATGTCACAAAGGCCCCTTGGCTTAAAGAAGGTCTATATGGAACAGCCTTTACCAGCTGGGTAGATATATTGCATTCTGCAGCCAGCTGAGCCGTTTTGAGGATGTGTGCACGCACCCAATGTACCTGGCGCACTGCGAAGCACTGAATTTACAGCATGTGTACAGCAAACGTTTTGCACAAGGACAGCCCGTGCCTCCTGCAGGTGCCCATGGCTACGATGGTGACCAGGGTTCCCTGGGGAGATGAGAGCCAGGACCGACCTGCAGTGAATTGTCCTTGCAGGCTGCGTTTTCATCTGAACTTCTTAATATTGACCAATTCCTAAGTTGGGTTTTGATTCATTTGCTGTGAGAGGTGGGAAGACAGTGGAGGGAGGAGATGGAGAAGAGTGTGTAGAAACTAAAATAGGCTTTTGTGAAAGAGATGTTCCAAGTACAAAAATAGAAGGGCAAAAAAGGGGCAAGAATTGTGTTGCCCAGGCTGGGCCTAACCAGCAGGAATGTGTCAGGACCCACAGATCCAGACATTGAGATCCTCACCTGTATGACCTTGTGGCCATGTTTTTCTGGGAGGGTCAGGATCGTATATGCTTCACAACATAGGTTTTCAACAATGCAGTGTGAGGGTGGGGGGTGAAACAAGCTGGACAACAAAGAATAATACCCGAATGCCTTTATTTTCTCTATACATCATGAGCTAGACTCCTGGATGTTTCAGCAGGTATTGGGTCAGGGCCTTGGAGGGGCTTGGTGCTTCATGACTGCCTCTGCTGCATCTGAATTTTCTTCTAAGGGCTMATTGTCATTCAAATCAAGAGTTTCTTCAACTGCTTGCTTTTGATATTACTGCCATGACTTATTTAGGGTGTGAGGGATGTGGAAAAATGAGCACCTCAAACCAGTCAACTAGCCTCATAGTGTGATATCCAGGAAACTTTTTCCTTATGTATTGCTTAATACTGTAACAACAAGTGCTCGTTAGGCAGAACAAAATAGGGATGAGCCTTATTGTTCAATACATTGAATGTTGGGAGGAAGGGAGACTGGTAAATATGTTGATAATGCAAAAGGTTTCCTTTTCTGCTTCTGGTAGAAACATTCCATTTCCCCATGAATAAACTGTGAAATTCATCAGTCACAGATGAACAGACATCAGTTTTCCCTCTCTGAATCTCTCTTGTTCCTCTGGATGATGAGCTCTTTGGGACTGTGGTCGCTGCAGGATGTGTGTTTGTGGATAGTAGCCCAGAGCAAGAAATACYAGTCACAGCTGGAGGGTCTCAGGACCCTCTGCACAGGTAACAACATCCTATAGTACTCAGTGCTTCAGTTACTAATAGTGGCAGTGATATGAATGCCAGTCTAGTAATTGGACAAAGGCAATGTGGCTGACTCTACAGTGATGCAGAACACCTGATGAATGACTATTTCCAGCTGTGGCTGTCCAAGGCTGTATTGCAGTCTATGAACACTTGGTGGGAGAATCCAAAATACTAAGAATTCCCAGAGCATCTCCAGTTTTTAGTCTTCCAGTAGCACTTGCTGTTTCCAGGAGGGTTAGAAACCATTTCCCTGGCACAGACTCAAGAAGCAGTTGTACATGGCAGGTGGTTGTGATACTGTCTGTCAGTGATGCTTCTCCACCTCTCTTCTAAGTGTAGAGAAGTCTCCAGTCTATCCAGGAAAGCAAACGGTTTTTGCTGTTTTCTTTTGTCTTTGCGCATGATCAGAGTATAAGCTGGTTTCCTCAGTTTTCTTCAACAGATTAGTCAGGTTTGTCACCTGTTTGTTACAAATCCTTTCAGTTTATTTGTTGAGTGTTTGGGCACAGGCTTCAAAATTAAAAGTAACTTGCTTTTTATTGCTAGAATTGATCTGGAGTGGCATCAGCTTTCATTGTCTGTGTAATAAATCTAATGAGAATTATAATACTCAAGGCAAGTTTTTTATATAATTTTGTGGTTTACTTTTTTTATTCCCCTCCTGCCTCTCTGGGATATGAAGTTTCACTGCTGAGATGAGAAAGGGAGTAATCTTGTATGTACTATTGTTTTGTGAGTGAATGTGAACACAGTTAAAGTTCTGCTTTTGTCACCTCAGGTCTGCGAAGGAAAATATTCCTTGGGCTGAAGTAGGTTATCACATGTATATGAATTAAGATAGGATAATGGTCTGTCCATAAAGCTCTCCATTATTCATGTGTAGTCTATCTGGACTACAGATAAACCACGTCACATATCGGGATGCTTCTGAGATGGCTCTGGGTAGACTCAGGCTGGGAGAGCGGTGACTGCCATTTACCCCGACTTTCGCGAGGCCCGTGACAGCCTCCCGCGGTATCCGTATGGGTGAGGCGCGGGCAGGAGAAGGGGACCACACGGTGGGAGGGCCACTGCCTTGTGCTCAGCAGCCCCCCCCCCCCCAGCCGGAGGAGTGAGCTCCTGACGGGCGGTGGCTCTGGCTCAGCGTGGGCGGGGCCGAGGGTGACGGCGGCAGTTTAAAAGCCCGTGTACCGCCATTTCGGCGAAGCCACTGAGGCGAAGGAGGATCGCGCCTCCTAAAGCGGCAAAAGCGCGAAAGCAAACGCGCAGGGAGAGAGAGGGAGCCCCGGCCCCCGCACCCCGAGCCGGAGGAGGGAGCTCCTGACCGGCGGTGGCTCTGACCCGGCGTGGGCGGGGCCGAGGGTGACGGCGGCCCAACCCCCTCGCATACAAGAGCAGCCCCCAGGGAGCGCGGCGAGCAGGGCGTGGCGCATCAGAAGGGCGTGGCGCATCAGAAGGGCGTGGCGCGGCAGTTTGCGCGGGCAGGGCGGGGAAACAGGGCGTGGCGCGTCACAAGGGCGTGGCGCGGCCGTTTGCGCGGGCAGTTCGTGCAGGGAGGGCGCCGTCCCCCTCCCGGCTCTAGAGGCTGATTTAACCGGCGGTCATCGCCCTCCCAGAAGAGGTCCCAGCGATGGTTCCCCCCCGGCCGGAAGCCATGGCTGGAAGGAGTGTGGCGACCCAGCCGCAGCYCCCACACAARCACGCRGCTGTMCGGGTCTGCRGCTGCAGGGAGTGCCTGAGCCTGTCACTGGTGCCGGAGGGCAGYGGGGACAGCACCTGTGCGCGGTGTGACCGGGTGGGTGATCTGCTCAGCCTGGTGGCAGAGCTGAAGGAGGGAGTGAAGAGGTTAAGGAGCATGAGGGAGTGTGAGAGGGAGATAGATTGGTGGAGCCACACRCTGCCATCCTTGAGGCAAAGGCAGCAGGTAGAGGCTCCGCAAGAAGCAGACGATCCCCTTCCCTCTTGCCAGCAGGAGGGGACCTAAGAGACAGGGGGGAATRGAAACGGGTCCCTGCTCAGGGCGCCAAGCGAATCCCCTCCCAGCTTCCCTCGCCTTCCCAGTTGCCCTTACACAACAGATACGGGGCTCTGGAACTTGAGGGCCAGGCAAATGAGGATGTAGATGAAGGTCCATCCAGGGGGCTGCCTAGGTGCAGTCAGTCAGCCCCACGCATTATGACTGCCTCTATTGAGGAAAAAAAGGAGGGTAATTTTCATGGGCGATTCCCTTCTGAGGGGAACAGAGGGCCCAATCTGCTGACTGGACCCATCCTACAGGGAAGTCTGCTCCTCCCTGAGGCCTGGGTTAGAGACATTAMTAGGAGACTCCCGGGTCTGGTACGGCCCTCTGGCTAGTACCCACTGTTGGTTATGCGAGTTGGCAGTGATGAGGTTGTGAAGAGAAGTCCCAAAGTRATCAAAAGGGACTTCAGGGCACTGGGCAGGTTCGTTGCAGGATCAGGAGCACAGGTAGTGTTCTCCTCAATCCCTTCAGTGGCAGAGAATAATATTGTAAGAAACAGGAAAATACACCTGATTAACATGTGGCTCAGAGGCTGGTGCCATCRGTGGAATTTCGGCTTTTTTTGATCATGGGGAGGTTTACACAGCACCGGGCCTGCTGGYGRYGGATGGAGTTCAGCTGTCTYAAAAGGGGAAAAGGATTCTCGCCCATGAGTTGGCGGGGCTCATCGAGAGGGCTTTAAACTAGGTTCAAAGGGGGAAGGGGATAAAACCAGGCTCGCTAGAGATGAGCCTAGGGGTGGCATGCTGATKTTGGGGGTGAGATCGATAGCCCAGCTCAAGTGCATCTACACCAATGCACGCAGCATGGGCAGCAAACAGGAGGAGCTGGAAGCCATTGKGCGGCAGGACAGCTATGACTTAGTCGCCGCCACAGAAACACGGTGGGAAGACTGTCATGACTGGAGTGCTGCGATGGATGGCTATAAGCTYTTCAGAAGGGATAGGTGAGGAAGGAGTGGCAGTGGGGTGGCTCTATATGTTAGGGAGTGTTTCGACTGTACAGAGCTCGACGACTGTGATGATCAGGTTGAGTGCTTATGGGTAAGGATGAGGGGGAAGGCCAACAAGGCAGATATCCTGCTGGGAGTCTGTTATAGACCACCCAACCAGGATGAAGAGGCAGACAAAGCATTCTACAAGCGACTGGAAGAAATCTAACGATCGCTAGCCCTTGTCCTCGTGGGGGACTTCAACTTACCGGACGTCTGCTGGAAATACAACACGGCAAGAGGAAACAGTCTAGGAGGTTCCTGGAGTGTGTGGAAGTGAGGAGGGCGGTCAGCAAAACCACTACCATGGATTTCCAGAGGGCAGACTTTGGCCTGTTCAGGGCACTGCTTGAGAGAGTCCCTTGGGAGGCAGTCCTGAAGGGCAGAGGGGTCCAGGAAGGCTGGACGTTCTTCAAGGAGGAAGTCTTAAAGGCGCAGGAGCGGGCTGTCCCCATGTGCYGCAAGAATTGCTGGCGGGGAAGACGTCTGGCCTGGCTGACCAGGGAGCTTTTGCTGGGACTCAGGGGAAAAAGGAGAGTCTACCACTGTTGGAAGAAGGRGCAGGCAACTCRGGAAGAGTACAGGGAKCTTGTTAGGTCATGCAGAGAGAAAATTARAACGGCAAAAGCCCAGCTAGAACTCAATCTGGCCTCTGTCGTGAGAGACAACAAAAAATGTTTTTACAACTATATTAACGWCAAAAAGAGAACCAAGGAGAATCTCCATCCTCTACTGGATGCTGGGGGGAACGTTGCCACCAAGGGTGAGGAAAAGGCGGAGGTACTTAATGCCTTCTTTGCCTCAGTCTTTAATAGTCAGACTGGTGATGCTCAGGGTATTCAGCCCCCTGAGCTGGAAGACAGGGATGGAGAGCGGAATACACCCCCCATAATCCAAGAGGAAGMGGTTAACGACCTGCTATGCCACCTGSACACTCACAAGTCTATGGGGCCAGATGGGATCCACCCGAGAGTACTGAGGGAGCTGGCGGAGGAGCTTGCCAAGCCGCTCTCCATCATTTATCACTGGTYCTGGTTAACAGGGGACGACCCAGACAACTGGAGGCTTGCCAGYGTGACGCCCATCTACAAGAAGGGCCGGAAGGAGGATCCGGGGARCTACAGGCCTRTCAGCCTGACCTGGGTACTGGGGAAGGTTATGGAGTGGTTTGTCTTGAGGGCGCTCACAAGGCAKGTGCGGGACAACCAGGGGATTGGGCCCAGCCAGCACRGGTTCATGAAAGGCAGGTCTTGCTTGACYARCCTGATCTCCTTCTATGACCAGGTGACCCACCTAGTGGATGAGGGGAAGGCTGTGGATGTGGTCTACCTGGGCTTTGGTAAAGCCTTTGACACTGTCTCCCACAGCATTCTCCTGGAGAAGCTGGCGGCTCATGGCTTAGACAGGTGTACTCTTCSCTGGGTGAAAAACTGGTTGGACGGCCAAGCCCAGAGAGTTGTGGTGAATGGAGTCAAATCCAGTTGGCRGCCGGTCACRAGCGGCGTTCCCCAGGGCTCAGTTTTGGGGCCGGTCTTGTTTAAYATCTTTATCAATGATCTGGACGAGGGGATYGAGYGCACCCTCAGTWAGTTTGCAGATGACACCAAGTTGGGCRGCAGTGTTGATCTGCCTGAGGGCAGGAAGGMTCTGCAGAGGGATCTGGACAGGCTGGATYGATGGGCCGAGGCCAATCGTATGAGGTTCAACAGACCAAGTGCCGGGTCCTGCACTTGGGTCACAACAACCCCAGGCAACGCTACAGGCTTGGGGAAGAGTKGCTGGAAAGCTGCCCCGCGGAAAAGGGCCTGGGGGTGCTGGTCGACAGCCGGCTGAATATGAGCCAGCAGTGTGCCCAGTTGGCCAAGGCGACCAACAGCATCCTGGCCTGTGTCAGAAGTAGTGTGGCCAGTAGGCAGAGGGAGGTGATCGTGCCCCTGTACTCGGCACTGGTGAGGCCGCACCTTGAATATTGTGTTCATTTTGGGCCCTTCAGTACAAGAAGGTCATTGAGGTGCTGGAGCRTGTCCAGAGAAGGGYRACRARGCTGCTGAAGGGTCTGGAGAACAAGTCTTATGAGGAGCRGCTGAGGGAGCTGGGGTTGTTTAGCCTGGAGAAGAGGAGGCTGARGGGAGACCTTATYGCTCTCTACAACTACTTGRAAGGAGGCTGTAGCRAGGTGGGTGTTGGTCTCTTCTCCCAAGTAACTAGCGAKAGGACAAGAGGAAATGGCTTCAAGTTGTGCCAAGGGAGGTTTAGATTGGATATTAGGAAGAATTTCTTCCCCAAAAGGGTAGTCAAGCCTTGGAACAGGCTGCCCAGGGAAGTGGTGGAGTCACCATCCCTGGAGGTATTTAAGACGTGTAGATGTGGTGCTTAGGGACATGGTTTAGTGGTGGTGTTGGGTCAACGGTTGGACTTGATGATCTGAGAGGTCCTTTCCAACCTTAATGATCCTATGATTCTATAAATCCTACCCGCRGGGCAGCTGCTAGTGGTGGTGTGCCTGAGATCAGTGGTGGGGCTGCTCTTGGTGATGGTCTAAAGTAAGGGCCTGGGTGGTAGTGGGACAGGCCACCTTCCACAAGATTGTGGGTGTCCCTTGCCATCTGGGGAAGGCAGTAGCTCGATGGAAGCCAGGCCCTCTCCTCCCCTCTCCCTCAGGGCTCAGTGCAGAAGAGATGGCACCTCTTCAGGAGAGGTGGGGAGGGTGGGATGAGGAAGAAGGGCCCCCGCAACCCTTGACAATCAACAAAAGAACTGTTTATTGGTGAGAGATGTTGCAGGTGAGCCCACGGGATGTCCGCAGAGTTTTGTGTTCTCCCAGCTAATGTTGGGTGCGGAGGCTGGGCTGCTAGTAGGGAGCTGGCCAGGCGCTTCTGCAACRCCACTGGTGCGATCACACGGGAGGAGCCAGGGTGTGCTGGCGTAGTGCCAGCTCATCTCTGTGGCAGGTGGATCCACTTCCATTGGTTCTTCTTGGTCTTGAGGTGGATTCACCTCCATGGGCTTCACGCTGTTTTCTGGTGGATTGACAGCCATTGGCCACACACCATACCTTGGTGGATTGACAACCCTGGGATCCCCATACTTCTTCAGTGGGCTGAGATGCTTGGGCCTCATCCCATTCTCTGGCAGGCAGACATGCCTGGGCTCCACGCCATTCCCTGGTGGGCCTACAGCCATGCGCTGCATGCCGCTGGTCGCAGGAGCGAGGTGGATCGCGCTCATGCCATGAGGGGTGATGTTGTTCCTCCTCCACTGATTGCGCTTCCTTCTCCTGGGAGGTGCCTTCCTCCTCTGTGGTGGCGGGAAGCGGCTCTGTGCCGTCCCACGCCAAGGTGGGCAGYCATCCGCCTCGCTGCTCCGGCTCCTCTTCCTTCCAAGCATGCTTGGCATCTGAGGGCCTCGAAGCTCGGCAAACTGTGGGCCAGCCGCAGGGGCCCCTGCTTTTATAGGGCCGGAACCAAAGGCAGTGAGGTGGCTGGTGACAGCAGGAGGCCACTGTGATGGCGATTGTGACTGTGGCCGATGCGTGTGGCCAAATATGGTGGGTTTGGGCATGGGGGCCTGTGGCCTGAAAGATGCCCAGATGTGGGAGAAGGAAGAGGGTCACAGGRGCTGAGGGCCCCTTTCCTGGGGCTCACTCCCRCCTGCCATGTTGCTTGCCCAAGAGAAAGGCTGCCCCTTGGGCACAGGGACTGCCTTCCACCTCCCGTTGTGTGCCCTKGGATAATGGTCTTGAAGGATGTTCATATGGCTCTCCATTGTTCATGTGTAGTTTATGTGGACTGCAGATAAACCACGTCACGTATCAGGGTGCTTCTGAGATGGCTCTGTGCAGACTCAGGCTGGGACAGGCAAKGCTTTCATGAACGCTACAGGATATGTGGTTGGAGGTCCCAGATAGGGCTAGTGAGGGCCATTAGGGCCTACTGGTGCCCTCAGGGCTCCGGAGTTAGCATCTATGGCCTTGTACTTCCCAAGATCCCAACCCAGAGGTTTCTTACCACAGCTCCATCAGCCCTTCTGCCACTGGACAGCATCGCTTACACCGTCCCACTGTTTCTAACTTGTGGGAGGTAGCTGCCTTTCTTCACATGGCAGGAGAGAACTTGGCGTGTGAACTGCTGTTTTCATTCATGTACAGCTGGTAATACTCAGAATAACGTCAGTTGAAAGGGACTGCTGGAGGTCAGCTGGTCCAGTGCCTTGTTCAGAGCAGAGACAACTTGGAAATCTGATATAACTTCACGCTTTGATCAGGTTGCTCCTCATGCCTCCAACAGTGCTGACGTGGCACTATACCACTGTGCCTGGGCTTCGTTCAACAAGATGGTGGCAGTAATATCCAAGGAGGGTCTAAAACAAGATTGAGCCACCAAGCTTGAAACTCCTGTAGTTGTAAGATCCTGCCAGTATTTTATGAAAAGTTGGTCTCATCTGAGCCCAAACGCAAGCTGTTCACTTCATTAATCCCAGCTTGGTCTTGTGATGTGAATGCTATCTGAGCAGAAGGTGCATTCTTTTTTTTTTCCTTTTTTTTTTTTCCTTCAAGTCAGGTAGGTAGATTGTAGAGCAGCATCCTGAAAGATGCCTCCAAATCTTGTCTGTTGAAGGGGGTGCGTATATGGAATGTAGAGCAGGCTTCCTAGTGAAAAGTAACTGCCAGAAATGGTAGGTTTGGGCCTGTGAAATGTAGGGCGGCTTCCTTCCCTCCACCAAAGAACTGGATAGATCTTAATTGTGTGTGTATGGAATGAATTATATATGTGGGGTACAGGATCTTTTCATGCATCTATACACAATGTTCATATACATAGGATAACACTTTTTATTCTACTCTGCAAATGTAAATATTTACATGAATTGTATAGTAGGTAGACATGTATGTCAATGGATAGGTTAACATCTGTACGTCATGTAAAATCTGAGTGGTGTATTTTGGCAAACAACTGGCTTCAAAAACACAAGTAACTGCAAGCCACAACTTCAGAACAATCTATTTTCTTTTCTTTCTTTCAGTCAGGTAGGTGAGATTGTAGAGCAGCATCCTGAAAGATGCCTSCAAAACTTGTTCGTTGAAGGGTGTGCATATATCCAAGCTCCTGCTCAGAGCAGCCCCAGTTGGATCCAGTTTCTYGGGTCTTTTTTCAGTCATGTTTGGATGGCCTCCAGGATGGCGGCTTCACAATCCCTCTGGGCACCTGGGCTTTGTCTGAGCAGCCTCATGGTGACAATCTTTTCGTTTTGTCTAGCTGGTATTTCTCCTGGGTCTGGTGCCACTCRTCCTTCTGCCACGGAGCACCTCTGAGAAAAGTCAGTCTTCATCTTCCCTACAGCCTCCCAGCAGGCAGCTGAAGTCACCAGTCAGGTCCACCCCTGAGCCTTCATTTTCGATCCAGACCAGAGGCAGCTCCCTCAGCCTGCCCTCATGTGCCCCAGCCCCTCACCATCCCAAAGGCCCTGCACTTGGGCCACATCACACTCATTAGTGTCTTTCCTGGACTGGGGAGACCAGGAGGGGACACAGGAGTCCAGATGCAGTCACCAAAGGGACAAATAAGAGGAGGAAAGCATTTTTACTGGGCTTTTTTGTTGGTTTATTGGTTGGGTTTGTTGTTGTTTATTGCCTAGTCTTGAAAGAGACTCCCAATGACGCAGCTGGAAGGGAYCTTAAGGATGAAATCCAGCACTTCTTCCTGGCAGAACTGCAGTCTTCCTGGCAGAAYGGCTTCTCCAAATGTATTGGGTTTGCCTGGCAAGGTTTTGGTAGCCGGGGGGGGCTGTAGGGGTTGCTTCTGATAGAAGATGCCAGAAGCTGTCCCCATGTTGGACAGAGCCAGTTCCAACCAGCTCCAAGACAGACCTGCCGCTGGCTAAAGCTCAGCCCATTAGCAATGTTGGTAATGCCTCTGTGATAACATATTTAAGGGGTAAAAACTGCTGCACAACAGCAGCTTAGAGGAAGAAGTGAGAACATGTGAGAGAAACAACTCTGCAGACACCAAGGTCAGTGAAGAAGGAGGGGGAGGAGGTGCTGCAGGCGCTGGAGCAGATTCCCCTGCAGCCTGTGGTGAAGACCATGGTGAGGCAGGCTGTCCCCCTGCAGCCCATGGAGGCCCATGGTAGAGCAGATATCCACCATGCAGCCCATGGAGGACCCCATGCTGGAGCAGGTGGATGCCTGAAGGAGGCTATGACCCCGCAGAGAGTCCACAATGGAGCAGGCTTCTGGCAGGACCTGTGGACCCGTGGAGAGAGGAGCCCATGCTGGAGCAGGTTTTCTGGCAGGAACTGTGACCCCATGGGGGACCCATGCTGGAGCAGTCTGTTCATGAAGGACTGCACTCCATGGAAAGGACCCACGCTGGAGCAGTTTGTGAAGAACTGCAGCCCATGGGAAGGACCCATCTTGGAGAAGTTCATGGAGGACTATCTCCCGTGGGAGGCGCCCCATGCTGGAGTAGGGGAAGAGTGTGAGGAGTCCTCCCCCTGAGAAGGAAGGAGCGTCAGAGACAACGTGTGATGAACTGACCGCGACCCCCATTCCCCGTCCCGCTGTGCTGCTCGGGAGGAGGTAGAGAAATCAGGAATGAAGTTGAGCCTGGGAAGAAGGGAGGGGTGGAGGGAAGGTGTTTTAAGATTCATTCTTATTTCTCATTATCCTACTCCAATTTGATTGGTAAGAAGTTTAATTTCCCTGAGTTGAGTCTGTTTTCCCCATGATGGTAACTGGTGAGTGATCTCCCTGTCCTTATCTTGACCCACAAGCCTGTCGCCATATTTAYTCCCCCTGTCCAGTTGAGGAGGGGGAGTGATAGAGCAGCTTGGTGGGTACCTGGTAACCAGCCAAGGTCAAATCTCCACACCAAAGCAAAAACTGTAACYCTAATGTCTTTGCTTGATCTGTTGCTATTCGTTGTGCACCTCTGCAGGGGATCTGGCTTGTCAGTCACCCCTTGGGTAGGCTGCTTGTCCTCAGACTGAAAAATGCCCACTTCCAGGGCCTCGGTGGCCCTCTGAGAGTCTCCTGTTGTCACCCTGGCACAGCAGCCCAGTGGAAGCCAGGTGCTCTCCTCCCCTCTCTCTTGGGGCTCAGCCTGTAATTTGGGAGTGCTATAATTGTCCGTGTTGATCTCACAGAATCCTTATTTAAATAATTTCTCCAGCCAGTTTACAAATGCCTTTCTGTGTCCCAGCTCGCTCTCTCTCTGCAGTTTGGAGTCACTAGTARTCCTACGGAGGTGCATTGTGTCCCATCACCCTGCTTCCTATTGAAAATACTAACCAGTATCACCCCTGGTGTTCATTAAATCTTGAGTTGTATCTGAGTAATTTATCTAAAAGCAGTTTTTCTCTGCATCTACATTTACAAGAGGAACATAACTTTCTAGGATGGATCAAAGAAACTTATATGAGTGTAAAGAACAATCTTCTCATCGTTTTAAGCTGTGAACACTTGGGATCTTACACTGTTTCTAAGTATATGCTTGTGTAGTCCCTGAGTTTCTACATGACCCCAATTCTCATTTGGTTTTCTGTTACTACCATAATAATATTTAAAAGGTGACCTTCAGAAGAAAAGAGGAAAGAGCTTTTTCTCCTTTGTTACTTCTTAACTTTATAYGTGTAGAGAAGTCCCCAGACTGTGGTTTGGTGGGTAGGGTTTTTACTGACTTGATTTTGGTGATTCCTTCCTCCCATGTGTTACATACGCTTTTATCCTCTCTGCTTTAGAARGCCATGTGGCTAATGGCAGACAGCTTGGTGGGGTTCAAGTGCCTAGGAAATCAGAGAGCAAGAAGACAGTTGAAGGGATAATTGACTTTTGTTTAGCACACCTTCTTTTTTCAACCTGAACATTTAGGACGGTTTTCCCTCCTGTACTTCCAGGTAAGGCTTGAGAAAGCATTTAAGCAATATTTTTCAGAGACCAATAAAACTCGCAGTAAGAATGCGCTTTCTCTTACTGATAAGTATATAAATAAGCATAAGCAAAAACAGTCTATTCAAGATGTTCTTCGTGCATTTTAAATTAGCAAAGCAAGCCAACCAAAAAGGGTCAAACACAATTTTTTTTCCTTTTCAGGTCACCTTTGAGGGCTGTATAGATCCAGACAAGGATTTTTCATTCTTTTAGGAAGCAAGTAGAGAGGCGGTGGAATTTGCAAAGCTCAGGTGTGTGATGGGTTTGTGTCAGCCTGTGGCACTCCCTCTTTCAGTCTTCATTCRGCAGTCACTGTGGTCCTTACATAGACTGCTCCAGTAGCTATAGTTCATCTGCTGTATCTTGACACAAATACATCTTTCCCTTGCTGCGTGACTATTCTGAGCAAATACTGGTTGCTACCACTTATGAATTGTTGAGGTACGTATTTTTTCCTCTTCAGTTAGATAAAGTGAGTGATCAACGGGAGAGCATGCTGAGATAAATATGTGCTTCCAGGATTTTAAGAAATCTTTTTTAAAAATGGTGTTTCTTTCATGTGGAATTGATGAGTTGTGCTTTAAACACATGAATCCCAACCCGTGACTACTGTTTTATGTCMGTTAATACCATAGGAAACATTATTCATTTGGCAAAGCAAAGAAATTATACTGGGATTAAACAGGAATAAATGGAASTTAGTCCAGCATTTGAACTTCCAGTTTACCTGAGAGAATTAAAGGAGCAACCTCATTGCTCTCTACAGCTTCCTGAGGASGGGAAGTGGAGAGGGAGGTGCTGATCTCTTCTCCCTGGTATCCAGGGRTAGGATGTGTGGGAATGGTTCAAAGCTGCGCCAGGGGAGGTTTAGACTGGACATTAGGAAGCATTTCTTTACCAAGAGGGTGGTCAGACAYTGGAACAGGCTTCCTAGAGAGGTAGTCGATGCCTCAAGCCTGTCRGTGTTTAAGAGGCATTTGGACAATGCCCTTGATAACATTCTTTAACTTTTGGTCAGCCCTGAATTGCTCAGACAGTTGGACTAGATGGTTGTTGTAGGTCCCTTCCAACTGAACTGTTTGTTCTGTTCTATTCTATTCTAAAGTAATAATGGAATCTTGATGACCTGTTTGACCAGGTTTGGGGTTTTTTTTCCCTTACTGTGGGCAAAGTAGCTTAGACACTCTCTTCCTATCATAACACAGTCCTAAACTGATTAATCCCTTTCCTCCTCCTTGTTCTGCACTGATACTTCTGAATCCAGATTGGATATGGGGAATGTGGCATTGTATAGTTGAAAYGACTGTGGTCAGCCTTGGTCCTACACTTAGGTGAACTTAGAAGAAACTAACTAATCCATAGTTAAGTTTCTTCGATGAGTTTTGATCCCGAAATGATGTAGAGTTGTTTAGCCAGAACACAAGATAGGCAGAGYTACAGTCGTAGGTGCTGAGAGACCAAAAGTCCCCTCTGGTTTTATTCAGCTTCCTAGTGAGACTTCAGAATTCATTGCTTTCACTTTCCTGTTCTTGAGTCAGCAAGCAGTATGTAGCCAAGGCCTTTGTTTGGCTTTAGCTAGAATGCTATGAAATTTTTTGAGCTCAGAGGGACATTTGGAAAGCTGGTGTGATTTCCAGTGTGAAGAAGCCCTCCGAAATTATCTGAGGCAAAGGAGTGTTGAAATTCAGCCTGATTTTCACAGACGTTGCACAAAATGTCTTGCACTTAAATTGGTGTTGGTTTACAAATCTGCCTGAAAACTGCCAGGCCTGGGAACTCTGGGCCARTAATACTGCCAGTCTGTGTCCTACCTCCATATTTTTATTTTGTGATCTGTGTGGTGGCCACATCACACACAGCCATGATATGCAATGTGGGATGGGGTAAAACAGCAGCTCATTCTTGCTTCTGAAGAGACATGAGTTAATGCTTGMTGTGTGTTATCTCCTGGAGCAGTCTGCCTCTGGCTGCTTGGGTACAGAGAGTGAATGATAATTTCCTGTCTAGGCTATAGGCTCATTTAATTGTCTGCTCAAGTAGTCCTAGAGTCTTGACAGTTATTTCTAAACCTTTTTTGAAGTATTTGCACTTATGAATTATCAGTTTGAAACTTGCTGTTATTTGAGTTTTAATGTAATCTAGAACACCACATTCCAAGACTGGGACTATCAGCTGTTATTATTTCATTGGGAATTATTGTAGTTCAGGTTGTGTGCTGCTTATTTATTTCTGAACATGTACTAACATGAGCCACAGGTGAAAAGTTATTGGAGGATTTTTGCCTGTAGTGTAGGTGTTATTCATGTTTGGTTTTATTTAACATGAAGCTAAACTTTTCTTTTAATGGAATCAGTATATTTGTCTTTGTGAGTGGTTTATCTTTAGCCAAAATAAATATTGAGGAGAAAGACGTTTTTGTAGCTAGGTATTTGAAGCATAAAAAATTAATCTGGAGGTGTGAAAGGAACAGACTTGTATAGTTTCAGTAAAAAAGGCAAAGTTTCAATGTTGGTATTTTTTCCTTATCAAAAATTTGAAATTTCACAAAGCTTCTGTGAACTGCTGTGATTTCTGGTGTAATTCTTCATAAAAGAGCGAAGTAGAGACAGAATAAATTACCTGGAACTCTAAGGAATGTATTTGTATGAGCTGCTGTAATGTTTTATTTCCACTCTGGTAGAGATTTCTCAGATTGTAAGGATGGATTCATTGGCAACCTCACCTAAGGGAGTCTAGCAAGTCTCATACAAATAAAAGCACCTTCAGAATAATTGTTCCATTTCTTTCTCTCTCTCCTTTTTTTGTGAGATTTATTTACCTCAAGGGTCGTAAGTTGTCAGACTTTCAATCTATACCCTTCTATACCTATGATAAATAAATTTTTGCCTTGRCTGAGGACATGCTTGGTAAATAAATACCAGCATTACTATCCAACAAATAATTTTTTACATTTAGCCATGGTAGCACGGTGTTAGTGGAATGGTAAGTAGTCATTCAGAGATTCTCCTTTTTCTGAAAGCATGAATGCTTTAATAGGGAGGAAGGAAGAGTTTTTTTCACCTAAGATTTTGTTCCATAGTACCTAGTTTATTATTTTAAAATAAATACATATGTAAAGATAGAAAAACATTTATTTCAAGGAAGTCCAAATACTGTTTTATTACCTTGTGACAGGAGCATTTACATGGGGTTGTTTCAAATCAGATTGCAGCCTTGTGTAGGACATTGCACAGAGACAGTGAAAGAYTTAAGCTAAATTTACACCAGGGTGTTTATTGCTATTCTTCTGTAGATGCAACTTGCACTGTCGAGAGTGTGCATAAACTTTGCTGGGAAGCATACTTTTTGGTCATCATAGCTGCATCTATTCAAGATCTTTTGCCATTAGTTTAAAAAGGGGAGGGGGGTATGCATCAGTGTTTCCCAAATGCTTTTAGTGGGGGTTAAGTCTTCATCGTTATCTTGAAAAAACTTGGCTATGGAGCAATGGAAAGCAGGACAGTACAGGATCCGGAGGGTCTCCATCAAACAGAAGAGTTGAAAGGAGAATGAAACCCAGGGGTTTGGCCTGCTGTCCTCAGGGGCGCTTGGGCAACAGTTAAACCTAGAATGAAACCCAGGGGTTTGGCCTGCTGTCCTCAGGGGCACTTGGGCAACAGTTAAACTTAGAATGAAACCCAGGGGTTTGGCCTGCTGTCCTCAGGGGCACTTGGGCAACAGTTAAACCTGGGGACAAAAGGTTATTTTCCTTACACACCACTGCTTTGTGGCTTTGGATTTTGAGATTTCCTCTCTGGAAGAATGAAACTTCCCTGGCAGTACTGATGCATTTATAAGTCAAGCTTTCCCCCATGAGAGAAGGTAAGTTGGTAAATGTGCAAATAAACTCTTCTGCAAATGTGTAGAAGTTTAGCAAATAAATATGGCAATATTTCCTTTTAAGAGATTTTTATCTGTTAAATTTTACTGTAATTAGTTTATTGTATCAACAAAATTTTGAAATGGAACTGCTTTTAAACATGGATTTTCTTTCTTTTAGCACTGGTTGGACCATTCAAAATTCATTAAGAAACAAATAAAAAGTAAGTACCATGTCTCTGCCTGTTTATTTTGTTGCTTCCTTAAGAATTTGAACTTAGAGTATTTGAATGTGATTATGAATGTTTAAATATGGCCCTTTAATGGAATAAATATTTCTTAGGAAATAATTTAATTTAATGGCTAATTGGCTGACTGTATCATGTCTAAATGCAAGAGCACTTATAAGCAATAGACCAGCCTTCAGTAGCCCTTGTTAAATGTGCTGTTTGTCTGGGGCAGAGTAGGTTGCCAGGTAATTTCAGTCTGATCTGTGAAATCAGGTTGCCTGGACACAGATTGCGGTTTCTGCCATGGCTTCTGATCCAGAACAGATTTCCTGGGTTCTTTTCAAAGAGTAAATGGAAAATATTTCATTGTGTAATGGTTAACCTCTTTTTTGTATATTATAAATAAAACTAGCAGAAATACCTGCTGTGTTCAAAGGGAGATTTGGGTAGAGGGGTTGGGTTTTGCCACTGAGTTTTTTGTGGAAATTGGCTAAGGCAGGCAAGTTGCTCCTGGATCTCTAATCATCTGGTTGCAGGCTTGGGTACAGTACAGCATCGGCACTAACATGTTTTGTTAACATACTGCAGTTGGCAACAGCCATAGGCCGACTGATACCGCTTCTGTGAGATTAAAAGATAGCGTTTTGCAAGGAAGTTGTTGTCTCCTTGCAGGACCTCACAGATATGGGTCTTGATTGCTTCAGTGGTGCTTTGCCTTTCTTTCTGATGACTTTTGTAAATGGTGGAGATCTTGAAAGGCCTTTAGGACGGTTTGCTTTCACCCCACAGTGTGTGGGTGTCAGTCTGCTAGAACAGGTGGTAAAGATAGCTGCTATGGGTAAGGTTTTGGTGGTTGGCTTTCTCTCACCTTTTCATCACATCACAGACTGCTTTACCTTAAGTGACTAAGTGATTTGCAGGTGCGCTTTCTGTTATAGCTTTGTCCATTTCTTGATCTGTCTTAAAATGTGGAAAATCAACGATTCTGTAACACCTTCAACCAGTTTAGTTGCACTGTTTTGTCTGTGTTTAATCTGYGAAGGGCCTGTTTTAAAAAGAAATTGGCCAAGCCCTGCCCTGAGCAACACCAAAGAGGGAAGCAATTTGAGTGTTGTGAAGGTCTGTCTCACAACAGGATACTTTTCTTTACCTTGCATTCAGCAGGTGCTTTGAGAAGAGTTCCTTTTTTATGATGGATGTTGCTCACTGCTCTTTTTTTCCCAGCAGTGGGCAGGGAAGAGTCCTCATCTCGCTGATGCGACCTTACCAATGGTGCCTGTCAGCCTAGGGTACTATAACCTGTCTTCTAGCAGCTATCRTTGGAGACAACGTCAAAGCTCTAATTATTAGAGTTTTGCCTGCACGCCGTTTAGTAGAATGGATCGTTAATAGGCTCGTATATACTGTGTTCACGTGGTGTTACAGGAGACCTTAGAAAGGTGTGAAAAAGAGGCATTTTTCCAGCACTTAATATACCGATAGCCTGTTGGTTTGGAAGATGAGGCTTAGGCAGATAAGGATGCATTGGTCACAGTCGCATGGYAGCTGGGTAACATTTTATTATCTGTGCTATATAGAAAGTCAGACCTAGCATTCAGCTTCTGGCATTAGAAAACAACAATTCTTGCAACTCCACTTCGTGGAATTTGTTAGCTTTCTGTGTTCCAGAGTCYTCTCCAGCACTCTTCACTTTATTTATCTTACCTTTTCTCATTCATGTGTATCAATCGAAAGCTGATCTACTGGGTGGGGTTTTTTTTGGGAGTTGTGTTTGTGCCCTTTCCCTTCCATCTCCCCYTGCCCCCAGCAACAGGCAGTGTACCTGGAAGTTGCTGTCATTCACAGCACGCTGTGGGGCACACCTCTTTGAACAAAAATGTGTTTGCCAAATGGACTGTTGCTTGATTAATCTAATKATTAGAGTATTATAAAGTATGGTAATCATCTAATTCTTTTTATTGCATGCATTTTTAAATTTAAAAACATTAAATACTTGATTCTTTGAAGAATTTGAAAAACATACTTCATTTTGGGTTTCTTGGATTGTGGGGTGGTGGGTGTTGTTCTGCCTCAGCAGAACTGCAGCTAGGTTAAACTTTTTTTTCCCCATTTAAAATCTCTGCATGTACAGTTGGACCTCCGTACACGTTGCATTTTCGAATTAAGTACTATTCATCAGAACCGAACAATCTTCATGAGGAGTTTACAAGGTAGGAACTGCGTGACTGGCAGAGGGGTAAATAAGACATCTAAGGTACRTGGGGGTACTGTAAGCAGGTGATTTGAGCTTTCTTACTAAGASTGGTCATTTTGTCTGAATTCTTAGGTGTTTTCCTACTGTCAGAGAAACATCATCTTTTTTAKTTGCTGCCCAAAACCATTCATGGGACTCTCCAAGTGTTTTAGTCTGTAGGAGATGCTGTGTTCGGTGCTTTGAAGTTAGCAAAGAAAGGCAGCGTTGGGTGGGGAGAGCTGCAGCTGGGAGACAGCTGCTCTTTACACCAGTGACACCTGCCATACCTCTGAGAGGATTTCCATTATGTCCTGCTAAAATGCCAGTGCTTTGCCCCCCTTGCTCTGAGACTTGGGGGTGATTTAATAATGGTACAAAAGCCACAGAACTGTGGGAATAGACGGCTTGATTTCTTGGTTAACAGTTGGTTGATTGAATCTCTTCCACTTCCCCATGAGTTCTCTGTGGTGCAAAAGGTGTAAAGACTGCATTCTGTAAAGTCACCTTAGAATACCTGGAGGTCTTTTGTTTCAGTTTGGTGGGCTATTTTCTAGGCTGTGAGGACTATACCTTGCTGGGTTCGTAGCACCCTGGTGTGATCTAGAGGATATTCTGAAAATTGGGAAAGGAACAGCTGGAGGATCTGCCAACTTTGTGTCTTCGTCTTATAGTAATCATCTATCCTAATGTTATTTTATCTTTTTTTTGTTGTTGTTCTGTTTCTCACCATAGGGCACTTTCTGTGTCTTCTAATTTGCTTGGCAATAATCAGTGTACTCCCAATCAGCCTAAGGTGTTTAAAGATTGTTGATTGTTGTAGTTCATGTGCATGTGATGTTTACATTAAACTTATGCCTGCAGCCATACGTTTACTTTCTCCTTTCACATCTGCTGTGTTGACGCTGTATTTTTTTTCACTGCCTGAGACAAGATCAAAGAGCTAATTGTCACCACCTTATGAGACTGACATGGAGGCTTTAATATCCATGATCAATTTAGTGCAGCAGTGTTAATTCAATAAAAGGGCATATTCCTATACAATTAACGTATAGAACTCCCTGCCACTTATGTAATTGAGTATAAGATCTTAGAGAATCCAAAAACCTGGATGATTTTTTGGGCATCTCTAGTGAGAAAATGCAGTTAAATTAGTAGGAATAATATATATTTTCTGAAAGTTGACATAAGTCTTCATACATCAGRGTGCAAGTCTGACAAATATTACATTTCCCCTGTGTTCAAATTATTCCATTACTGTCTACCACAAGATTTCTTGCTTACTCCTCTGAAGCGTATGATCCTAGTCACSGAGAGATGTGTGTTTCTGAGCTATGTGATCATTGCTGTGATCGAGTAAGACATTTTCTCTGAAAGTGTTAACCTCTGATGCTTTGTGATCTAATTATTGCTGAAAGGTGGCATTTCRGAAGACTATTTGAATTAGAAAAACACTTTGGTCAGCTAAATTTTCAGTGTTAGGAACTTTTTTTTTTAACTATAAGCTTGACAGAAGACCACTGTGAAACTATGGAAGAAAAAGGAAAATGAGCTGGAAATTGAATTCACAGTGAACAAATAGTTGATTTTTTCTTTTTTTKGGGGGGAAAGTAATTTTGAATGTTGCTGTTCTTTTAAGAATCTTTGTTGGCTGGATCATATTTTCCCTGTAGCATTTTGAGTAAAAATTGAAGATTAGCAACTATATACTCAGAATTATTCCAAGTGGAAATGGAAGGAGAGTAAGAAGAAGAAAAATGATCATTAACAATGATCATTAACAACTGGCCTGGTTGGGGGGATGTTCAAAATTCCTTGTGGAGACCTGTTTTCTAGTAGACTCCAGTTTCTCATAATTAGCACAGTAATGGGGAAGTGTTGAAACCGTTCACCCACGCTGTCTTTTTCCAATTTAAAAACACAGTTGAAATCCAGTGCATTTTGGAAGACATCTTCTGTCACTTTTATGTTAGTTTAGTTAGAAAAACAACAGAGGAGTGTGTCTGTACATGTGTATTGGGGAGAATTTTCTAAGGTGTTTTACTGATTTGGAATGTTGAGAATAGAGATGCCRATGCTTGTCAGTCTGCGTGCAGAAAAGGAGCAGCAGAGCTGCAGCGCTGCACAGGCCGGCTGACACTGATAGAAGCACTGCCCAGATTTTTCTTGCAGATTTGGAAGAGTTCATGGGATTGTGAATCATCAGGGAAAAACAGTAAGAACAGGAAATATACTTGCCTACCCTTAATCTATGCACACATATACCTAGGTTTGATTGGCAACTCARGTATTTGCCAAGTGTGTGAATCAGAGATGTAACACAGAGCTAACGTGGATAAATCTGATTCTGCTTTAGTGTATCATGAGAAGTCTTTTTAATCTTCCTTTTCATTTCTGTTCTAATTCCAACTATTCATCCTTCACCACRTTCACAGCACATCCTCTGTGATTAAAAACTCTTTCTAGCATCCTTTGTAAAAATAGGAGAGGTTTACATTCACGTTTGCTGGGTTGACTCTCAGTAGTGCTTCATGCTTTCTTCTCGAGTCACTCATCATTGCAAGCCTCACCCCACAGTGTCCAGAACAGTGCAGAGCCTTCCTGTGCCATCCTGTCCTGTACAGAGCTTTTGCATGGCCTGCAGCACTTCTGCATCCCTCAAACCCCAACTCTGAGTGGCTGTAACAAAACATGAAGCATGCCTAGAACTGAAGATAAGCAAGAGCTTAAAATACTACTGCAGTTTGAAGGCTGTAAATTCCTACTTGGCCTCCTAAATAAATGTGTGGGCTCTATGGAATTCATATTTCTTTTATTCAGAACTTTTCTGCTATTTTAAGTGAAAATTCAGTCTGAATTTTTTCTTTTTGCCCAGTTTGGACTTTTTCTGTGTTCTGTATTTCTGTTTGAGAAGGTAGCCCTGAAGTCCTCATGCCTTCGTCTGCGTTTTGTCTTTAGATCCTATAGTTCAATTCTTGCTTGAATTGGGCAAGACCCAGTTCAGGAGAACATTGGAGTATCAATAACATTTAGGTTGCTGTGGTGTATGCTCAGATAGAGCACATCCCTAAACAGCAAGGCTTTGGACAATGTCCTGAACACAGCCAGTAGGTGAAAAATGTTCTCTTCTTTTTGATTTTAGTGAAAGCTATAGGAACTYTGAAGGTTGCAGGGTGTATCTGATCCCAAAAGCCCTTTTTTTTTTTTTAAGAGCAAGTTAATGAAAATGTTGTGACTCCTTAATGAATTGGGATATTTTTCCAGCCATTGGGGCTAGAATGACGGCATTATATATACTTTTGACTTTCTGAATTTTTACTTGTCAGGTACCTGTTTGTATTACAGCTCCGGCAAGACATTCTTTCAGGGAAGTAAGTACCTCTTTGCTCTTGCAGCTGTAATTTAAAGTATTTATAACAGTTAATCTCTTAGTGATTTAAAATTTTACTTTAACTGCATGATCTTTTTAATTCTTTATGGTATTCATGCACAGATTATAAGCATRATTTACAGTTCCACATGCATTTTTTTCCTTTAGAATACAGAAATCTATGGCTTTGTGTGCATCATGACTATATTATTGACAAATAGAATGGGTAAAGACCTTTGACGGATTGACCAGGTGATGGAAATGTATAAAGAGAGCAAAGACTGTCCTCTGATTTTTATGACTTGAAAATGTAACATGGACTTGCCATATTTTTCAGTATGGTAGGTAAAACAGAGGAGGGAAAGATGAAGTGCAACACTGCAAAAATATTTTGTGTGTTTATAGTCTCACCCTGGCCAATAAATTCACACCTGCTCTGTATTTTTTTTTAATTAAAAAGCAAACAAACCGRAAAAAAACAAAACCACATGTTCTAAAATATAGTGTTGGAGCAAAAAATTATTGCTTAGTSGATTTGGCGTTGTCTCTATTAGTTCAAGCTTGGTTTATGGTGGAGCGTATCATGTGTTTAGTGCTAATTAGAATTASCAAATTAGGAGATAATCATATGCAAGTAAAAATCAATTGTAGATGTTTCATATCATTAATAGCTTGTGGTTTAAGGGATCTTGTGGAAGTTGATGTTTCCATTTCATATATCAGACTACTTTTTAGATTTATTGCAAGAAGACTTCACTGAGAAAAAAGACATTTTTATAGCTTGTTCTTTTTCTTTTTAAGACTGAAATGCCCGTATGAAACTGCTGTTGAACTAGCAGCTCTGTGTCTTCAAGGTACGCAATCTTTTGAAAGTGGTTTGTCATAATGTATTAAAAAACTCACCTACTAGTTTCTTTTCACTCTTCGTTACTAATGATTTCTCACTGATCATATATAAATGCCATTCCTTTACCTGAGGAGAAGAATTTTAGGGAGGTCGCTTCCCTGCCTTCCCTCCATTCATAACTTCTGAACTACATTAGCCAATGTCGGCACACTGGCCGAGGGGAAGGAGCCTCAAAGGCGTGGATAGACAAAAGGCTTCATGGAAGCCGTGGGCTGACTAGGGAAGAAAGACCCCAAATAGTTCCCAGCCGAGGGAGAGGCCGTGGTGTGTGCACGCTGTTACCTCTTCAGCCTGCAGAGCCAGCTGGCCCACCGGCACGTGCTTTGTGGCAGGCAGGTCCCTGCGGGTGCAGCGTTGCACATGGGCTGCTGCTGCCTGGCCGGTGCTGGGGAGAGCGAGCCCCTGCCGCGTGTGAGGCAGGGGATGGTTACGGGGCAGGAGCGGGGGGCTGGCAGGTACTGGGGAGGAGAGAATTGTATGGAAGGGTAAGAACTAAGATGAATTCTATGTCAGAAGCAAGGGTTACAAGAGTAAAAAAAAAACTTGGACGCTAGGTTTCATTAGCTTATTGTAGGAAAAAGGTTGTTTTTTTATTGCTGCGAACATGTTAATACAAATACTCATTCCATTTCAGGTGGTTTGTTTTGCAGATAGAGAGGAAACTTTTGTAATGAAGCTCAAATCAAGTTCATTTTTTCTAAAAGAAAGTGCAGTGATCTGGATCATTCTAGGCATATCAGCAGCAAAATGAATTGAAATGAAAAATACTCTTCCTGTTCCACTGGTGGTTGGCAACGATACATGGAGTGCTTAGGCGGAGTCTCTTGGTTTAATACAGGAATGTCGATAACTCAGTGATTCTAGATGGACTTGACAGTCAAAACTGGGAATTCAGTTCCAAACAGCAACAGGTGTAAATCTTAAGGCAGAGGGTTATTTTTCAGTTTCCATCTGCACCAGTCTGGTGCAGCTCTGATTGTTAGGTGTGCAAAGAACTGCTGCAGGCAAACKCCGTTTGTCGTTTTGAGATGGAAAAAATCTGGAGACCATATTTGATTCATTGCTTCCATTTTTGCAGATAGAAACACCAGTAACCTCACCCCTCGTCTAAGCAAGGATAACCAGCAAAGAATAATAGGTTGATGGCTCGACATTTTGGGTAGTAATTAAAACCTGTGATTACTATGTAAATGTAATACAATAGCCATCCATCATGTTTATAATGTCTCCAACTAGGTACCAAAACTAACACTTCTTGACACTGTCTGTGGAACATGTTTAAATTATGGTAGCATTTTTATACTTTTCTGCTGTTGTTTTTTCAGTTTCAGTTTTCTGCTATTTTGACATCATCACAATAAACTTCTCCAAAATTATTTCATTATTGCAACTAATTTATTTATCTCTGCTGGCATATGCTATAATTAGCATTTTTATAACATTTCTTACATTTTATTGACACTGGAAGTTTTTAATTAAGCAGAAGAGTTTAAAGAGATGTCAAATGATTATTCCCTCCTCAGTAGGCTATATGTACTCTGTGAAATCCARTCTTGCTCCGTAGTGTTGCTTGCCTAAGAGTGAGGAAGAAGTTATAAAAGGCTATTTAGGAATTGATGCTCTAACCCTCTGAAAGAAAGGCCTTTTCTCTTTACAGGACAGCTTTAAACCTCATACATTATCAAGGAAGTTGTTCTGTTACAGTAATTCTTTCTTTGTTTGAAAACACAGTTTCATAGGCTAGCGTTTTGCGTGAATCATCTTTCAAACGTAAATTGTTGGTTTGTTGCCAGTCCCGTGAAAAAACTTCTGTAGCAAATAACATCGATTTGCAGTATGGGGTAACTTGTGAAGCAGATGCATAATCACATGCTTCGCTTAGGGATTATCTACATAAGGGTTGTAATCAAATTTGAATGGTCACCGCTMGAATAAGTTTTTAACTACCTCATTAGTTTTGTGTGGCTTTCGTATTTAACCAGGTGTACTTTTGAAACTACTAATTAAACTGAAAAGGAAAACTTTTTCTCAGATCTCCAATTTTCA
Organism: Oceanodroma leucorhoa; assembly: GCA_030449065.1. Classification (NCBI taxonomy): domain Eukaryota; kingdom Metazoa; phylum Chordata; class Aves; order Procellariiformes; genus Oceanodroma; species Oceanodroma leucorhoa. The sequence continues at coordinate 567,481 of JASVER010000105.1, forward strand.
GTTCTAATCATAAGACATCTTCATGGGATAGTGCAAACTTTTTTTTTTCTTTCTGTGTAAAAGAATCAATAATATATTTGCAGATAAACACATTTTTGCAATTTTTAAAAACTTTCTAGGAAACTTCCTTTTAAAAATGTCTCCCAGTTTATGCAGTTATTTATTAAACAACAAATTATATATAAATGCGTTATGTAACACCCTCCCCCTGCCCAAAAAAAAAAAAGTCCAGAGGACAGACATGCCAAAGCATGACACTTCATTGTAAAACCTCAAATGAAGAGGTAGGTCCTCTGCTGTGCCCCTGTCTTGAAAAATATTAGAGCTGCTGAGCCATTCAGGGAACATAGTTCCACCAGGAAAGACTCACTAGTGTGAGAGCACCCTCGTACGGAGCCCGCGCTTCCCCCTTCTGCTGCTGCCCTTCTCCCCTGTGCGGGGAGCTGATGAGGCTCTTGCTGGCTCTTACTCTCAAGACCTAATTTCTTAGAGATCAAAATGATGACATCGTTTGTTTGCCTGAAAGTGAATAAAKAGTGAGTGCAGCTATTCAGAAACAAGGGTGATATTTTTCTTGTACCCAATACTTCTGCCCTAGCTTCTCTGTGTATCTTTTGTCCTACATGCTCATGATTCTTCTCATCCTTACACATCCTCTTTACAGCACAGTTAGCCTTCTTTCTCAGTTTTAACTAGTAGAGAACTCTCACGTGTTTTTCCTAGACGGTTGTCAATGCATCAAACTTCAGTTTCTTACTTTTTTTCCCTGAAGTCCTCCTTGCTAATGTGTTTGTTGTGGCTCCCTCTTATGTACTGGAGACTGGACTGCCAGTAATTCTTAGCGACATCTGTGTTAAATAGGTTTCCAACGTAGATGAAACAGCAGCAGAGCTGAGATAGCTCTGTTAAAGAAAAAGACATATAGATAAGAATACTGTAACTCACCATGGAAGATTACTATTGAAGAGAAAAAAATGTGTGTGAGGCCGTAGCTAGAAATGAAGATCAGTGAACTCAATCTGTTAATCCTCAGGAATGCTATGTGTTTGAGCGAAGCTCAAGTGCTCAAAACCACTTAGGAGGTGTATCAGTCGACAGATTTCATTTTGAACGTAACTTATGTGTTCTAATGTATCCTGCTAGGTATTTTTGAAGACTGAGAATGAATTAAATTTTTGCAACTCTTATGTGTAAAACTGCCCTCAAGCATAAAACTGTTTTCTTCACGGGATTTCATTTCCCTCCATGAATTTTTTTTTTTTTTTTTAGTACTAATAGTAGTAGTAGTCAAGCAACACCGACTGACAGAGGCCTGGTTTGGAATCCCATCATATGTCAGGTGGCACACGATATTGCTGAATGGTGTATTTGCCACTGGTGTTTGTCGCACAGTCCCGAGGCAGTGACATTGCAGACTCTTCATACAGCTGAGAGGTTCTGGGAGCAAAACATGTCGCAGGCACAAGACAGTTAAGGGCATCAGTTGCTGAGATGCTCAGCACTTGCATCTCCTGCTGAGCTCAGTAGAGTTTGAAAGTGTTCTGCTCCTAGGAAAGAAGATACCAGGCTCTAAGTAAATAACTAGAAAGTGACACCTCAATTATGTTAATGCTTCAGCATTTCTTTCCTTAAAAATTACTTAATCTGAATATTACACCACCACTGTGGTTTTAAAAAAAAACCCACAACTTATCACTGGTTTCTGAGACTAGGTATTATCTTCATGTTTTGACACGAACAGTAATGTAACAAAGCATGCAAGAGAATGGGAAGTGTTTTGGAATGAAAGGTATGACCTCATCGCAATGAGAGGAAGTTTCAAAGTAACCTCTTCTGAAACAGTAGTGCATTCATTTTTGTTTTTAATAGAAACTTTATTTCCTTTAAATGCTTTAAAGTCCAGAGAAGCAGCTTTAGTTAAGCGGGTTTAGTTCTAACATTCTTGAATGTCAAAATTCTATACCATAACCTTACACTGCTCCTGCAAATGCGATTGTCTGACTTTCGCTGTAAAATCTGATTTGAGTTTGGGGGCAGGGGGGTTAATTTACAACATCGGCACAAGCATATTCTTCTACAACGTGCTTAGAAACTTACAAACTATAATTGTCTTTTTGGAGATTATGGAATTAAATGTTTCTGGTCATCCCATAATCTTTATGTTTTTAACTTTCCAACTGATTGATTGCAGCTGAGCTGGGAGAGTGTGAGCACCCAGAGCACACACCAGAACTCGTGTCTGAATTCAGGTTTGCACCAAACCAGACCGAAGCAATGGAATTTGACATTTTTCAGAAATGGAAAGAGTGCAGGTAGGGTACCTGTGTGGGAGTGGTGCCTCTAGCAACAGGAGGTTTTCTTCTCTTCCAAAGTTAAATATGTCCACAAGAACCCCTTCAACAGATGTAAAACGGTGATTATGTTTGTCAGTTGGGAAGTATTATAGATAGACTTTGAGCTCTCCCCCTCCCTAGAAATGGCAAGCGGTAATTTATGGAAGGTTGGTGGGGTGAGTTTTCATTTTTTTTGTTTGTTTTTCTTTAGATGATTTCATAACAGTTTAAGCAGTCTGATCTTTTTTCTGTTTATGTTGGAAATAATTCTCTTTCTCTTTCTTTCTCTTCTTCTTTCACACATGCACACAAAGTTTTGTGTTCAGGGTAGTAGCAAATGCTTTTTCCTGTCTTTTGTTAATAAATCTGGTACATTTCAGTGATGGTCTCTTACCTGAACTCTCATCCTTATTGGCAATTTTAGACCTTTTTCAATTTTTGCCTCTCCGATTTATTTTCATTTGGAGGGAAGAGGGTAAAAATATAAGCTAAGCTTGAAATACCATTTAGTGTCATTAAGATTGATGGCCCAAAGAAAAGGGATATGGGAACAAATTTTAAAACATTTAAAACAGGCAAAAATTTTGTATGGTAAAGTATAAACATATTTTGTGTTCTTAGGGGAAAGAGCCCGGCGCAGGCCGAATTGTGCTACTTGAACAAAGCTAAATGGCTAGAAATGTATGGTGTAGATATGCATGTAGTTAAGGTAAGATCCATGTTATACTTCATTTTACTAACATGGGGTCAGAACATTGAATGGAGATGCTGTCTCAGGCAAAACAGTCTCGACTCAGGGAATTTAACTTAATACTGCCAATGAACATAAACATTTAATTACTGATTTGGGTACTGACCAAAAAAAAGAAGACAATAAAACAAGCACAGAAGCACGTTTCCTCCCCCTTCCCCAGCTCAACTTCAGTCCAGCACCTCTCCTCCCCTCTTCCTAGTGTCAGCTCCCCTTGTTTTACCTGTTACACTCAGTCCCTCCCAAGGCAGCCCACAAGGTTGGGGTCATCCACACAACCGTTTTTGTGCTGCTTCCTGCTTCTCACTCACTTTCCTCTGCTGACCTGTGCTACCTACGGCTCCTCTGCTGCTGCATGGGTTGCCCATGGGCCACTGTCCCTCAGGGCCATCCCTGTCCCAGTAGGGGTTCTCTGCGGGCCATGGCCTGTTAGGGTTGTCCCTGCCCTGGTGTGGGTCAGTCCCTCAGGGGTGTCCCTGTTGTGGTGTGGGTTGCCCCTGGGCCATGGTCCCTCAGAAGTACCTCCTCCTGCGGGGAGAGGCTCCTCTCAAGAGTACATCTCCAGCCATGTCTCCCATAGTGTCCCTTTCCACATGCCTTTTCCCATGTCCCTCAAATTTATCCTTTTGTGTCTTCTTCCCCCGCCAGCTACTGCTTGCTCTTAAACATGTGTGGGCTCCTCTGGCTGCAGTCTTGGTGCGGGGCTGTTTCCACAGGCATCAGAGCCATCTGGGGCAGCACACAGCCTCCTCCCACCCAGGGCACCCTGCAGCCCCCTGTTGCCAAAACCTGCCAGTTTGCACCCAATACAGATGCATATTCTTCTGTTCTCTAATGTTAAAAAAATATGCAAAACTTACTACTAATGGCATATTGATTATTGATTCTGTGCTTGCTTACAGGGAAGAGATGGTTGTGAATATGCTCTCGGACTGACACCAACAGGCATATTGATCTTTGAAGGAGCCAACAAAATAGGCTTATTCTTTTGGTAATCTGTTTTTGTGTTATATTCCTTTCTGTTAAAATGCTGAAATCTTTCTCCTTTACATAATGGGGTTTTGACTATATTTTGTAATGTAAATTAAATCTGCAAGGTTAAATCTGAAGGTAAATTGGCCTGGGTAGAAGTACSACTCTCAAATGTGAAATACTGGTTGAAAAACAGTCACATTTCCAGAGAATCATACTTTTATTATGATTCCCRAAGTGTTCCAGGATTGCAGATCACTCATATATTTTGGAGGATTCTCCTAGATTACAAAATGCTATTTTTCCATTAATTTTCTTTTTGCTTCTTGTGTTTAGGCCTAAAATCACAAAAATGGACTTTAAAAAGAGCAAACTAACACTTGTGGTTGTAGAAGATGATGAACAGGTAACTTACTTCCCTTACTTGGGCCTGATCCAACAAAGTGTAGTATGTGCTCAGGCTGGTAAGAACACAAGGGATGCTCAGCACATTGTTGGCCCAGGCTGTATTTCTCCTGCCAAGGACAGTAACTAATATCATGCATGCCAACTTCCAAAGCTTTTGTTTCTGCATTTAGGGCAGAGAGCAAGAGCACACATTTGTTTTCCGGTTAGACAGTGCCAAAACGTGCAAACATTTGTGGAAGTGTGCAGTGGAGCACCATGCTTTCTTCAGATTGCGAGCCCCAGCAAATAGTAAATCTAGTAGATCCGACTTCATAAGGCTGGGATCACGCTTCAGATTCAGGTATTTAGCAAAGTAACAGCAATATATTTGTGTTTATGCAAAGGAGCAAGTACAGCATCCAGCAAAAGGCAGTAGTTAACTTTGTTTATTTCTGTATTTTAAGTGGGCGGACAGAGTATCAAGCAACACATGGGACAAGATTGCGCAGAACTAGTACGTTTGAAAGAAGGCCCAGCAAGCGATACCCTTCTCGAAGGCATTCAACTTTTAAGAGTAAGTGTTTGTACATACGTTCACTGAACCRGTCATGCAGGTGTCCTGTTAACTCATATAAATGTCATAATACAACCATAAAATCTGTACCACAGTATAAAAAGAAAAACTTGTCAGACCACCTAAAAAATCAGAACATACATTTTTTTTTTTCACCGAAGTCAGAGTCCGTTGTTCGTATCTACTGTTTTTAATCTCTGTCTACACTTCCATCCCCCATCTATGGAGAAGGAGGTACCTATGGTTTCTTTTGTTGCTTAGTTGAGGAGGGAAGAAGAGTTGCATCAAACTCAATGGGGGAAAGCATGTAACATTTTCTTTGAAATGTTACATGTCATGTAGAGTGGAGCAGTGTCCAAAAGCGTCACTGACTTGCTTATCGAGCCAGACATTCTAGGGTTATTGAGCAGTCTCATTATGCAGTTGTTGCTGTTTTTCCGACTGTAATGGCATGTTATTCACCTATCCAGACTCTGACCTTAACCAGCTTTCTCTGGGACTTGAAATGTGCTGAATTTGAATGGAATGACAAGGAATTGATTTCCCTTGCTGTTTTGTCATTTGTTCTTCAAAACTTAAGCTGAGATTTTTATTCCTTRTAGAAAAACCTAGGAAGGAGCACTGCAAGACAACCCCCTCTAAATTCTGTATTACTTGAGGCTGGAGGTGTAGTTGCTGTATGGAGCAGGGTGAGCTGACATTGCCTTAGGATGTCTTTGCACTCTTCTGTATTCCTAGAATATGAACCTCAGTTCCATGAAAACTCCTTGTGGTATTATGGGGGCACTTTTATTTCTCATGTACAATGGGGGGAAAAGGGTAGCAAGCATGCATGTTTTCTAGAGGCTGTGAGGCTGTGCCTCCCCGCCCCTCCCTTAGTACATGTCAGTTTTATACGGAAATGCAAATTTATAAAATTTGTGAGATACTGTTACGYGATACATGAGTCAATTATATGGAAAATGTGGATGATTTCATAAGTGGAAGAACAGATTATTTTAATTTTACGATTTTTACAATAACAGGATCTGTCAGACCTGCAGGTTATACCTTGTGTCTCAGTGCTTCCGTACTTATGTCTGTGAGATGGGAGGAGAAGAAAGTGTGGCTTATGCTCAGTTTAGTTCTCTGTGCATAGCAGCCAGGCAGAACTTCTGTCATACCCAGATGATCTCCCTCTAGGAGAGCTCAACAGCATGTTTGTTAAGTTAATGCAAAAACTCCCTTTAGATTATTGTCTTTTACGCACCTCTTGGCCATTAAGACCTGTACCTAGTTGCAGCCCACAAGTGTTGGATTCTGTCCTAGCTCAGTCTCTTTGAGACTTCTATAGTGTCTCATTAAGTTTGTCATCCACTTTCTGCATGCAGCAGAGACTTGGATTTTCAGCTGTATCAGMAGTTTTTCAATACTATTGAAAAATATGCGGTTTGTCAGGAAAAAGAAATTATACATCCCGGTTATCCAGCTGCCTTCTTCACCGTTCTTTCCAGCCTGTCTCAAGCACAAGCCAAGACCTTGTTGCTCAAGATTGCTCAGTGCCTTCCCCTATTCCCAACTGATGGGCTTTTTGGCTACCATCATTCACTGTAATAAGACACAGGCCATTACCAACTTCAGGAATACTCTGGTTTCTCTAAGATGCAAAATTGCTGTAAGAGGTAGCTTCTGATTTGAACGGGACTCGATGGTATTGACGTGGTAGCTACAGCAAGGTGAGAAAAGTAGTGGTCTGGTTGTGCAGAACTCACTCTGCCGAAAGTCCTTCTGTTGTGACATTTGGGAAGAATACTCTTGTCTGCTGTCATCTTTGATAGGCTTTGACTCTTGCAGAAACAGAAGGAGGTTCGTGTTTGCCTCATACTTTATGTTCCCACACAGGAATGCTAGGAAGCACAGGGCTGCGCTTGCGATTCTGACGCATTTGTGCAAATGTGTCTGTATGAGGATTCGCTTAAGCTGTAGTKTAACATCCCAATCACAATAGCTGCAAAATGACTGATATTTCACGTCTTAAGTTTTTTTTCAACTGTCTTAAGGTTTTTTGTTTGTTTCTTTTTAAGCAAACAATCCTGTGAAAGCAGCACAACTGTGGTAAGTGACTGCCCAAGTTCTCTTTACCTCTCAATTGCTGTTGTCAGGCAAACAGGATTCTGAAGACTGTTTCTGCATTAGGATTTGTCGAAACAAATTCTCTGGTGTGGGATGAATTGCTTTGGGATCTCTCATTGTGCAGCACCAGATTCTTCTTGGGGACTGCCTATGAGACTTGAAGTGCTTCCATTTTTTAATTTTTTTTTCTTTTTGTGTTTGAGATCGGACTAAAGTAAAGCATATTTCCTTTCTGCTCATTGCTATTATGCCTAACTTATCTAGCATTATTTGTTCCTGTTTCATAAATGTAAAATGAAGAAAAAAATGTGTACCCTAATTGCTGTGGTGTATATCTGAATAAAATATGATGTCCTTAAGAATATGACTTTTACTTTACTGTAATACTTCCCTGAAGAGTAGAACCCTGAACTATAAGGAATTGTGACATAGATATATTGATTACATAAAAGCTAATTTTTTTTCTCCCTTAGTGTTAAAAATACTCCTGAAGTCCATAACTACCAGGTAAGAGCATAACAATTGTTGAGGAGAATATTGCAATTCTCTTATTTAGTGGTAAATATTTTTTCYCTCTGTAATTAGTACAGCTGGTTTGCTCCCCTTTCCTTACTCTGGGGTGAGATTCTCTGAGGTGGTTCGGAAATAAACAGCACCACATTGGGAGTTAAGGGGAAAGTGGAGGAACTCTCCTCTCTTTCTTCCCCTGTGTTCTTGGATGCTCTGCAAGCTGAGTACACTCCATTTGCCACCCTCTTTCCCTTCCCCTCCCGTCCCTTTCTGTGAAATCACAGGTTAAAACCTTTGGGACTGTGAATATGATGGACCCCAGGAGACTGCTCTGTGAGCAACGCTTTTGTCTAGAGCAGCCTCTCACATTGGGTGATCTGTGACAAGTTCAAAGTTGCAATTATCTTCCCTGTCACAACACTTGAGGAGTTCATTGCTGGTCAAGTGTGTGTTTGTCATTTTTTTTTAAACAAGCTTCTTTATACACTTCAAGGAAAAACCTTACCTGGTTTTTGTCTGTGATACTAGCAGTCAGTGCTACTGAGAAGGCAAGCTGTGCTTTCGTCCAAACTGAGTGTGTGCATGAGAACTTAGTCTTAACACTTGTTTTTATTAAAAGCCTCACTAGTGATTTTGTTTCACTGTTTCTCCTCAAGATCTCATGGATTTGAGAGAGAAATGCTGTCACCAAAGATCGGTAACCTCCTGAAGACTGCTGTTATAATAGTAACCTTTCTCACTCTCCACCTTTGATTAAAGCTGACATTCTTTTGATATGCTTCCTGTGAGAAGCAGTAGATGTGCCAGGTTGTCTCTCAAACAGAAAAGCAATTTTCTTTGCATTTTCCCATGAGTGTGTCCTAACGAGCAAGCTCATTGCCAAGAGGTCCCATGTATATGCTAAATGGCATGGGAGAAGATCTGAAACAGTGGGGTTTCTAGGGCTCACAGGGAGCATGTTCTTCATGGCCCCAGGAAAATAAAAAGTTAAAGTTAATAGGGAGTTTTTATATTTCATTAACCAGGTTCAATGTTTTCACTTGCAGCCACAGTATCATCCTAATATACATCCTGCTCAGCCACACTGGCATCCACATACACCTGTGAATGTAAGGTAAGCAATCTTCACGTTGTGAAAAAGATGTTTACTTCTTTCTTTATCTTAATGTGTTGGCGTGAAGCTTTGGTAGATGTACTGGGCGATTTTCTGCACATGAAAAGCAAACAGAAGTTAGAAGTATGTGATGTAGAGGCAGTATTAAATAACTTCAATTTAGATTTTGCTTTGGAATGTCCTAATCTCCTTGATGAAAATTTTTTTCAGGTTGATTTTTAATTCAGAATYTGAATACAACTTTAGTGTATTTCTATAGGGAGTATGTTGGATGGGAAGATGCTCAGTAGCTTCAATAAAACTAATTGCAATTTGATCAGTATTTAATCTCCTAAGACAAAGAAGAAACTCATTTTAGGGTAAAGTTAAGTTATGAGTGAAYAGATTCTTGCATCTGCAGCACTTTTTTAATCTTTTGCAGAAATGTATATGGAAAAAYAACATGTACACGGAACAATGTGTCAGGCACTTTACAGATAGATGGTGAAATCATAACATTGAGTTTTTGCGAACTGTTTCAGAAAAATATTCCTGTATGTGCTGTTGTGCTATATTGTCACATACTTTTTTATTTTGTAACTAGTAATGAGAGAAATTGAGTGAAAAGAAATTTTGGAAGAAATTCAGTCCAAGTTAGAACCAGCTTGGTGGAAAGCACAGTGGAGGCACGCACCTGCTGGTGCATGTACACGTGATAAAAATCAGCTATTTTATCCTAATACAAAGTAACCTTTTTAGGTTACTCAGTTTTTTAGACAAATAATTACTGTCTTGACTGAAAAATACCAATACCGTAATCTTCATTCCTATTCATCTTACATTTTTATCTCTGTATTCTTACATCGGGATAGGTAGACTTCATTCTTAGTGTAGGCAGGCTCTGGAGATGAGGCTGAGCTTAAAACAGATAAAAAGACAATTTGGTCCGAGTTTAAGTCTGAGAATGCAGGAAAAAGGCAAATATGTTGTTAGAAATACTTACTAGGCAGAGAAGCAGAMATACTCGTTGTCATCTCAAAATTCCTAGCACACGGCAGTAAAGCAGATACTAAATTTGTGCTAGAAACAGAAGACTSTTTAAATTGAGTTACTAACTTTGCCTGTACTTCAAGATTCTCCCTGGTTTTAGGGTATACTTGTCTATTTTTTTTCTGTGTGATTTAAAATGTACAATTTCACATTACAAAAGAGTGATTGCCRAGAGAGGTTAATGATTTTATAAATCGTTTGAAGTTTTGCTGAAATTTTTCTAATGATTTCTTCACTTGTGATACTAGTCTGTAACATTTTAAAGCCAAATAGTTCACCCTGRAGCAGAGTGATATTGAAATAAGCACAATAATGTATTGTAATGGGTGTAGACAACCTCCCCATTCAGCCCCTCTGCTGCCTAGGCAAAGATTAAGGTCAGTGAAATATGAACAATGGCTTTTTTATATCTAGGCTTGTAAGTCTAGGAACATAACTTAAAAGCTCATTCGTGCAAGCTCGGTAGAAAAGGTGCTCAGAATTCTTGTCCCAGTCAGGTAGAAGTGTTTAAATGTGTGGTTAAAGTGGAAGCTTCAAGTTATTCTAACTTGGAGTCAAAGTGGAAGGGTTGGAGGTTTAACGTCTTGGATAGCTTGATTTGAGAAAGCTTAATCCATCTGACTATGAACTTGAGCTCAAACCACAGATGCRTGAAATTCTTTCTGCTGGGCATACAAGAATGGGCCAAGGGCTGAAATGAAACTACCTGTGCAATACATGTCATATATGGGTTTTTGCTGAAAATTTGTGAAATAGTAGGTGGAATTATGTCTCAGTCCTCTTAGTAAAATCGTTTCAGTGAAATTGTTTGTTTGCAGTTAACTTAATGTTCAGTCTTCTGAGAAAATTCATTCCAATTAACAGTTGTCATTATATGACTTTAGAATATCTCAAAAAAAAGGTAAAAATCTAAACCTGCCTGTATTTCTGTAATTTGCTAATTACCAAAATTAAAACTSCAACTTCAGTTTGGTAATAAGGGAATCTTAAATATTGTGGTTTCCTACATACTGTTCAAAATTTTTGTTTATTTCTTTATTTATTCCCCCCTGCCCCCAATGATTCAGGAGACACTGTAGGATTGGTTGAGGTTAATATCTCTAAGCAGCAATAAGTAATGAACAAATAAGGAAAAAATATTTTTCCTTAGTACTTTTGCAAGTTTCACTACAGTCACAGRGAAATACCTGTACTAGCTATGGACTCTAGGTGTTCCTCTTAACAAAATGCAACTATGTAACATATAGGCTGCTTCAGTGTAATTAACTGCAACAGCCCCGAACAAACGGCAATATTTACAGAAGAGCAATTTTCATTCCTAATAGGATTGCCTTTCTTAATTTTTTAGCCTTTCATGAGCTCAACTTTTTGCATGATATGGTTCACTTTACTTGTTTGTTGTACGCATTTAGTTTTCCTACAGCCTCCTCCCTCCCCACCATCCCTCTGGGTTTCAGGAGCATTGATGCACGACACTGGTCTGTAACACTTGAAAACAGAGAGGGTTTTTAATGACTGAACTCTGATTCAAAGCCTTTTGAAATCAGCTAAAAGATTCCCAGTTGCTTCAGTGGCTTCCGCATCAGACCTATAGGTCTGTCACCATTTCCTTCCCTTACTGATAGCTGCCCATCACACCGTATGCATGCTTAGCACTTGCTGGATGAACTCATGTTAACGTGTAGCAGTCATATGTTTACTTCCATCTCTCACTAACCAATAACTGTGCAAATGGTACAGGCCACCCTATCATGATGACAGGCCATATTGGAAACCCCCCACAAGTGGAGAGGACAGCAATTTACGATATATCCAGGAACAGAACCAGAAGAATTTAGGAGGAGTCCAAAGTATGGTGTACCAAGATAAACTCATGACGACTCTCTGAAAAACAGTCATCTTCATTTCACCTGCCATCTTAGACGATCATTGCATTCCATGGTCCTTGTCTGTCTGCAGTATGTTCRAAGTGTATTGTGCATAAAGTGTGTGTCTTTGTATGTACATCCATCCTTGTTTAGTGTTCATGGACGTTCTTGGGAAAAGTATTTTCCGTATCTTTGTAAAAAATCTTGAAAAACCTTTTGTGAAAGCTGGTAAGAATTTTCAGTGCCCCGAGACMAAAAACATTTCTGGGGATTTACATTCTACCATCATACTTCTGAATCTGTGACCCCTCTGCCTGCTGTTGAAGATCAGCCATTTGTGCCTTAGTTATTTTTATTGTCTTGTTTCTTTTGAGTCACATTAATAGATGAAGTTTGAGAAACTGTTTTTTAGTTGACATGCAAATAGGAGATTGGAGGGAGGAAAAAACAGAATTCACACTGGCAATCAAAATGGCTTGTGGACCACCAACAAAGGGAGCCTACTGAGTTAGTCATAGGTTTGGGTGTCATTCGTTTTTAATTTTTGTGTTCTGCAGCAAAAATAGAGGTGCTTGCCTAACTTTGAAAACAAGTATAGGGAAAGAACACTGTAATAAACTTCATGGAGTATGTGTATGCCTTTTTTGACATACTAATTRTATTGATAGCATCCCCCAAAACCATACCTGCTGCTATAAAGGCAAGAATGTTAAAAATGAATCCTTGCTAAAAGGGTGCTGCTTTTTTCTTATTTTTAATGTGATTATGGAAGTGAACTATACAATCGCATGGAACTACCTACTRATAACTTTTCTCTGAGTGGATTCAAAAACACAGCTCATGGTTGGTACACTACAACATGAGGACAAYCCAGTGAAATAGCTCTATTTTTTTAAGTTAGACATTTGCAAAGTTGAATGTATATTTTACAAACCTAGGTCTTTAAATAGGCTTGGCTGATATTTTGATCACTTGCCGATTTATTTTTTTAAAAACTGGAAATCATAGTGCCATCTTCACTCATACGTTTGTTTTAATTAGGCCTTACATCTGTGGTCTCTCTCAAGTTGTTGGAATGAATGAATCTTCATTTGGGATATTTTAAAAATGAAGTAGTTTTTAACTTGATTTTGATAAATATACATTTATAAACAACTATAACCATTAATTTTTTTCAGAGCAAATTTGATAGTGTATAACTTTTTGTGAAATATATTTGTTTACAAATGCTATCTTTTAATATTTGTTTTGATCTTGCCTGTATGTGCTAAGTACAAATAAATTTTTTCAATCTTCTTATTCTGGTTATGATGCATTATTTATTTTTGAAAGATTTTGGGGGAGGGTGGATAGATATGATATACCTTATATTTGTACCTGTTTTGCCCTGGAATCACTAATGCTGTGCTGGATCGACGTTTCCAGTGCAGTCTGTAGAGAGGGGAAAACAATAAAGCAATTGTGCACTGAGATGTGAAAATGCCAGAGTAAGCCTAAAGTGGGTAATCACAGAGGCTGACTTCAGTTTCCCGAGGCTAGTCTTCCTCTGTTTCAGCAACATTTTATTTGGGAAAGGAAGAAAGAGAAACTTTGTTGGAGCCATTGGAACAAGAGCCTAGTTTAGCTGCTGCTCTGAATGCCCTCTGGAGGAGGTTTTTTTTGAATACTCACGTTGAAGTGGAGCGTTGTTGCTTCATGAGTCACACACCTACATTCATAATGCAGTATTGTTCTTGTCGTATAACTTCATTGGCTTCTGTGTGATTTGTTGTCAGTGTTCCTCCTCATTGTGCGTTGTTRTCTGTGGTTACCTTTATTGCTAATGAGGGATCTCCCTGACAGATCAGAAGAAAAGACAGCACAAGGCCTAACCCGTCCTTACGTGTTAAAATGCCTCCTGCAGGAGGTCTGCACACAAGTGAAGAACAACCTGTGGGACTTGTGTGTTCTGCAGTTTGTGTGTGTCGCCTCGAGAGAGCACTTGTCATTCTGCTTCTCTGGCAAAGCAGCTCATACACTCTGCACTCCCCTTCCACTTTTTCATCCCACATCCTCCTTGCTGTCTGCAGAAATCTGTACCAGCAACGTTACCGAGCAATCGGATAGGTAAGAAGAGATCAGTTTCTCTGTCCTTCCTTGCTCTAGTCTTAGTTGGCTTCTTGTAGCAAATGGGCTGGGATGCCGTTGGGAAGAGGGAGCATTTCTGCCTGTTTCCTCTCTGACCCCGGCATCGCTCTGACTGACCTGTGCAGCTTACGTCACCTGGACAGTCGGGTGGAATCKGGTGCCCCTGCACTGAACGAGGTAGCACAAATAAGTTGCTTTAAATTTACAGGCACGTTGGGTTTTTTCCTAAAATTAGCACACTCATTACTTACAAAGTATTGTTTTTAGCAAGTGACTAATACAGGCCTTGTGATGTTAGGAATACAATTTCTTGTTTGAAGCAACAYGAAACACTGCAGGTGAAAACCAAATTATGTGGGGAGAGAGGAGAAAGGTGGAAAATGTTTGGTTAACTGAGCTGTTAAATGGAGTAGCACCTTTTGTTTAAAAATAAAGCTCTGGCAATATAAATCAATACAGCATCCTAGATTCATGCTGCTGCAGAAAGCCACTGGTAGTTTATAGGTGCACAAACTCAATACTGGGACTTGATAGCCCTGGTATGTATGTGTTTATATATTGTGCTGAATTATTTTAACTAGGAGTTCCTCGTAAGGAAGTGCCACACAATTTTTACCRAAGAGCGTGTCATTCTAGGTACAGAGAAATCAACACATTTTGAATGTGTTCTAAATATACAGGGAGTTGTTTAAAAAAAAGCCTCGCAAACTGCCTGAAGGAGGTACCACCTTCTGAATCCAAATTAAACACATTCTCGGGGTGCCTGCTGAACTGTGTGTGCAAACATTCCCCACCCTGCTCTGAAGTCTATTAATTGTACAAGCCTAAAATCTTCTTTTTACAAGGCCAGCATACACTGAGAAACTCTTCTGTAATCTGGTTACCGGTGATAAACACTATCCTCGCGTCCAGCTGGGGGTGGCGGGGGGCRGTGTGTGTGAGTACAGTGCTAGCTGGGCGCATGAGAAATTACACCGGTCGGAAGACCAGCATGTAATGGGCTGCATTCTTCCACGCGCTGGAGAATTGCTTGATACGTCTTTGCTGAGGATAACTTCTGATCGTCTCTCTGCATACCYTCCTCCTGCGTTTAATAAAGCTGGAAACAAGTTCTGCCCCAAGCAGAGCTCAGGCCTGGCTCTCCACTCTGTGTATTTGGATTTGCAGCGGGGTTATTTTTGCCCTGTAATAACTCTGTAATCCTGCGTCCTCTCCCCCAGGAACTGGTGGGGAAATCGAAAAGCTGACGATACCACATCTGTAACTTGGGCTGAAATACATCGCTCTTCAGCCCCAGCCAGGCCCTGGCATGCAAACTAATGACTAATACTGAATACTGAAATATGCTACTGAAATACAATACTGAAAGTGTTGGCACTGTCAGTAAATTGTTTTAGTGGGGGCTTTTTCTTTAAACTTTCATTTTCAGCTATTTTTCTCTACCTGATGTGAGTCACAGGCAAAGTGAACAAAGGGATCGGGTTTTGTAATGCATTTCCAAAGCTGGCAGTCAGGGGTTTGCACACTTAAGGGAAAGAATCGCCAAGTCCTTCCAGACCCTTTTATCAGTGAACCCATGTGCAAATTGACCAAAAGGAGGATTGCTTTCTCACATTGTGGATGGGAACAAAGCACATATCGTGGCCTTGTGAGGTAAAATGTCATTTTTCCTTCCTTCTGGATGAGTGTTGCAGAAGATGTCTCTTCATCCTGCAAGAGAAAGAGTGGTAGAGCTTGCAAGTAATTTTGAAAATGGAACTTCAGCTGCTGGCGAGGAGTGAGCTGGGGAACGTCTAAGACAGGAAAAAATGAAATTGAGTATATCACTTGCTTCTCAGGCATCAAAGTTGGCTAGATGGAGCCCTCTTAAGGGGGAGGAGGAAGACAGTTCAGTGCTGCAATCATCTGTTTTCAGAGGAGGTTTTCCACCAGTTACTCCAGTTTGCGTATCAAGCAGGCAGGCTACTACTACCTAGCTCGAAGGAGAGAAGTTTCGATGCACATCCATCTAACCTTAGGCACCAGGTATCTGGAAAGACTGTTGATGATGAGTGGTTTTCCTCTTACTCTGCAAAGGAGGACCAAGGAAAGCAGGCTTGTAGGGGAATGTTGTCATTGCAGCATTGCTAATGGTAGCCGAAGAGACTGTTYGAGCCAGAGCCGCTACAGACCAGCTGGCATTAATTGGCATAAAATAGGAACTGTATTTTTTTAAATTGGTCTCAGACTGTACTTTGAAAAGGGACAGATCCACCGGGACCCTAACTCCTTTTCTTAAGACTGTGCTAGCCAAGAATCTCCTTTGAGAGCCAGCTTGAACTATCACTCTGCTGGTCAAGCCTCTGCACCCTAACTGAACTTGTGCTACAGTGTGAGGATTGAGATTTCAAACCATTTCAGAATAAATACTTTTTCCTACTTTACAGTCAAACTGCAATTGCTTGGAAAAACACAGTGCTGTTAGGCATGCTCCCAAGTTTTAGTGTTGAAGGACCTGCAGGAAAATCAGTCCTCCTTTCTCAGCAGGCACCAGACACATAGAAAGATGCAGCTTTTGGACAAAACCAAAAACAAGTCGAAGTAGATAAGAAAAAACATAATGTAAAGGGACAGACCACACCTTTCCCTCTGTCTCTTGCATAGCAAGAGTACGTGGCAAAGCACTGTGTGATGATGATGAAGACCTTGTTTGGCTTTCCTAGTTTTCCATGTACTGTTGTACCTTGAAGCGACTGGCCAAATAGCCTTCCTTTCTAAGTGTGTGTGCTGTTGCTCCTGTTGCTGCTGCGTCACAAAAAAAACAGATAAAAACTTGATTCAGCTGGAGTTCTTCCTTTGATATGAGTCACTTCCAGTAATAAAGCTTCTGCAGACTAAATGATGCTCTCAGCTACTTACTAATTACTGTTTCATGAAGGTCCTTTAAAGCAAAACAACTTATTTTCAAACAGTTGGTTTCACAAGTGGTAATCTGAATTTAGTTGTAAAGTTCACAAATCAAGCCTCTCTGTGCACTGTCCACTGCACTTACTAGTAGGCCGCTACAGAAAATGCAAACATACGTGTAATAACTTGCGTATTGCTTTTAATTTCAGCATGTAATAACCTTCAACTTTGAACAGGAGGAAAAGATCGTGTTTAAAGAAATACAGTATCTCCCATCCACCTTTCCTAAAGATGGTGATTTTTTTTCTCAGATAGAGTCTTGGCAGACGTGGCACAGAGGGAAGATTGGTGGAGATGGGAATTTCCACCAGCCTGATATCTTAGACCCAATGTTACTTCTTTGTTTTGTGTTTCTGGAATAATGGCTTTCTCTTGACTCTGTGGGGCTGCTTCTTTTGGTTTGGTGGTGTCTTACCTTCCATGATCTGTTGCATGTACCTTTTCAGAAGAAATCCAGTTCATTTTCTCTCTGGCAGAAGAAGCATTCATGATGACTGCCTTAGACATCATACCTTCTGAGAACTGAGGAATCTTCCAGTTGAAAAATAAGATAAATGTTGAGCTAAGGCTATTGGAAAACTGTTGGAAATGCCCTAGGGCTTTGTTTTCAAATTGCCAGCACAATTACACTTCCACTTTTGATTGTTTTTTGTACTTTTTATCTTCTAAGTTTGTAATGTGCTTGTTTTTTCCTTTTCCTAGTTGTAGTATGAACTTTAGCTTTAAACTATCAAACAGTAAAACCTGCAGCTGATCATATCAGGGATGAAGATGCATTGAATTAAGCAAGAACAGATGTTTCAAATAGGAACAGTTTGGAAAACCTGTAGTTCCTGGCTTAGCAACATCATATGTTGAAAGATTATAAAAAACGGTATTTTTTTAAATGAGGCGATGAAAAACATSTTTTACTTCCTGCGTCCTGAAGAAAATTAAAGTAGCCACACCTACTTAGTAGGAGAAAGTACTGATCTAACACAATTTAAACTCCAGATTAGAAGCTAATTATTTGTACCTTTTTTTTCCCCACTCAACCCATAACAATCTGTGCTGGAATTGTAATCACAATGGTTTACCTGCCATTACCAGTTTCTGCAATTTTGAGAACCTTCGAGAAGTAGAAATACAAAACATTAATACATCTCCAGCGCCCTCTGAATTGTGTAATGACGCCACAATGAACTCAGTAGCTAAACTGATGACAAAGTAGCTGTGTTCCTTTTCCCCCCGGGGCCGAGCCCCTGAATTTTGAGGCCTTGTTGGAAGGCAGCAGGGCCAGCATCTTGGTGTCCCCCAGCTGAGTCTCATCGGTAGGAGTGTAGGAGTCAGACAGGAAGGAAGGAAGAGCTCAGAAAAAAAAAAATGGGCCAGGGAAACAAAAAACTCAAGTAGAGGGTTTAGGGGAAGCAGAGTTTTACAGTGGAACATGCAAAAGGAAACATACAGAGGAACTGGAAAAGGAAAAGCAATGAAGTCTGCTAGAGACTGCGGGAATGGAGAAGAGGAGTGAAAGAGGCAAGGGATCATTGAGACTTCAGCATCTGTGTCTTCAGCACCTGGAGCTCACTGAATCGATAAGCAAGGCTGATTTGAAGCAAGGCTTCAAGGATCTTGAATGTGAAACTGGATACTGCTTCTGTATCAAAATTTTGAGCCCAGGAGGGCTCCGTTTGTTAGCATTCATTTTCAGTTTCTACTGTTGCATTTAATGTCTCTCTCATTCTCAATTTCTGACTTTACAAAAAAGTCTGAAAATTGCTTTTAAGATAAAATGGACAGTTTCTTGCTGTAACTTAGATGAATTGCCCAAGTGTTGCAGTGAGAACAGAGGTAGGACAGGTTGCAAGTTTGTAAATAAGAAAGCCCTTGCTGTGCTGAGTGATTGATTTTGTGTTACTTTTACCTGTTAATACTGTCTTCTGAGCAACTAAGTGAAAAATTCTGTCCTGCCTTGATAAGAGTTTTTACTTGCTGCACACTGTACCTATTCAGTGGCTTTACTGGTAATGTGTTAAAAGGGTAAAAATCTATAACCTAAACTGAAGTCATTTGTGTGGCAATGGTGTCCTGTATGTTCACGCTGGACTTCAAAGTTACGGCAAATTACTGAAAATTCAGAAGACTGCGTATTTCTTGGTAGGGCACTAGCAACATTCAGAATCTGAATAATTTAGAAGCATGAAACTTCTACAGTTTGACTAATTTCTTTAAAAACATGKTTTTTTTCAAGGAATTTCAGCTTTTCAGGGACAGAGACGGAAAGGAGATTTTGTAAGATGGGAGCATGTTGTTAAGGGAAGCCAAATCCAGTGGATTAGTTTTAAGGCTAAAGTGATTTCACCTTCCTAATATTCTAGATGTGAGGCTGCTGTAGTTCCTGGTTTCTGAGCCCAGCCTGTAGAGATGCTGAGCATGTATTCCAGAGGAGGAAATACACATAGAGCACACATTCAGCCAGCCATGCGGAGCAAAAGAGGTGGAGAGCAGTGCCTTTTCCAGCACCCGCAGACACAAACAGCAGCACACAAACGTGGGGCAGCACAGAGAGCTCGATCCTGTATGTGTACACCCCCCCAGAAAGTAGGACTACAGTTAAGAAGATGGCCTAGACTGCAGTGATCAGGGCTTGACCAGCCGAGCATACTGACCAGCAGCTTGCTTACATGTGGCTGGTCCCTTTTCTCCCCCTCCTCTGCATTTTCCCATGCTTGTTCTTCCCTGATGCACACGGATTCTCCTGTTCCCTTGTCTCCTCTCAGTTACCCCTGCTTTTCCCACACATTGCTCCCAGTTTTCCTTAGTCCCTACTCAAATTTCCCAAGGCTACCTAGGTAGTTTGGACCTTATGTGGTGTTACTGATACGGTTTTCTAGGCGGTGCTGGCCTTGCAAGGTTGTTCKCATCAAAACGTCTCTGATACTCCCCTTCAGGGCTCTGTGAAGCTTGGCCATTTCTAATGCAGCTCTCCCTTAATTACCTGTGAAATCCAGCAATCCATCAAGGCACGCTCTGCAACATTTGTTAGCTGCTGACGCTTTCATCTGTTATGTCCAGCAACTTACTCTGTCACATCCCGTGGTTTCTCATGTTCTTCTCCGTTAGCTAAGCCTCAGGCCTGTGCCTGCTTCTCTGTCTGCATGCTTTGGCAGGTATGTGGTACTGAGTGTCCTGGTTTCAGCTGGGCTAGAGTTAATGTTCTTTCTGGTAGCTGGTGTGGTGCTGTGTTTTGGGGTTGGTATGAGAGTAATGTTGATGGCACATTGATGCTTTAGCTGTTGCTAAGTAGTGCTTACACTGGTCAAGGACTTTTCGGCTTCCCCTGCTCTGCTGGGTGTGGGTGCAGGAGAAGCTGGGAGGGAGCATAGCCAGGACAGCTAACCCAACTGGCCAACGGGGTATTCCATACCATATGACGTCATGCTCAGTATATAGACTAGGAGGTGTGGTCCAAGAAGGAGGAATCGCGGCGTGGGGACGGGCTGGGCATCGGTCGGCAGATGGTGAGCAGTTGCATCGTGCATCACCTGCTTTGTATATTCTATTATTGTTGTTGTTATTATTATTACTACTGCTCTTCTTTGTTTTATTTCCATTATTAAATTGTTTTTATCTCAACCTTCGAGTTTTCCCACTTTTGCCCTCCTGATTCTCTCCCCCATCCCACCRGAGGCGGGGGGTGAGCGAGCGGCTGCGTGGGGTTTAGTTGCTGGCTGGGGTTAAACCATGACACTGAGGAAGGGAGAGAGAGAGATAGGGATTTGCTTAGCTCCAAAGACCTAACCTTTTCCACCACTTAGAATTCTATGATTCTAAGTGGTGGAAAAGGCTGTAATGTGGTTAGCAACCCGAGATCAGCTGCAGGCTGTCTCGGAGGCCTAAGTTCCTCACTTGGTTTTGCTCCTATTTTAACCTGAGTTAGCTTGCTTGGATTAGCCACCCTGAGTTGTTTTATTTCCCAAGGCCAGGCATACATTTTCTGCCTGTGACTGAAAGGGGAAGGCAGCACTGACTTGGGGGAGGATTTCATCTGTCTTAGAAAATTTTGTGTCTGCTTTTCTGAGTTTTTCTCATCTGCAAGGACATCTGGGACAATGAATTTTTTTGACAGGTGATTAAATATCATTAGGTATCGTTATTGTTAATTAAAACCATCTGTAAATGAAGAAAAGCAAGTTTACTTCCCCAGTGGGCATATTTTGCATGAGACTTTTGCAAGGCAGTATTTTTTTAATGATCTTTATGTAGATAAGGTGAAATCTGTGAGGACAATGGCTTTGTCGAGTCGAGATTTGTTTCTTGGTATTTTATTAGAACATGCTTTGCTGCAGGCTGCGTTCTTCTTGTGGCGAATTCCACATTACTCCTGCTTCAAAACTTAGTTCAGCATCTTGTAATGCAGGAAGCTGCTGCATATACTTCCATCTCCTACAGGAGAAATTCTCCCCACTCCTGTCACCATTTCTGAATACATATTTCCTCATCGCCATTTTCTCTTTCCTTCCAAGCTTGGTTTGTCTGTCTGGGAGGAGGCTGCTGGCTGCCCACTCTGCTTTCTGAGGTGTCCCTAGGAATGGATGGGGACTGCTGATCATCCCCGGCAGCAGGGTGAGAAATCTGCAACACATCTCCCCATCTCCTTCTCCTAGAGGAAGCAAATGGGCCAGCTCTCTTGTCATCTGGTGGTGTCAGGGCAGAGCATGGAAGTATAATGGTGCGGTCAGGTTTAGTTATACTTCTCACAGTTTAGGAAGCCAGTTCTGGCCAGCAAAGAGGTCTTGGTTACATGGTGGAGGAAAAAAAAAAACCATCATAGGTTTGTTTTTAGTGATCCCAATCCTCCTTTACATAGGAACACTCATTGCTTTTATATGTCCCAGTCCTTGGCTGCAAAAATGAAACTTYATCCTCTCTTTTGTAAGCAGTCCTCCTGCCACGGTCTGTGTTCCCTTCTTGTATAACGCTGGGTCCTCTCAAAGTCTTTCGCTTCAATCCAGTGGTTCTGGCCATTAATAGATATTTGCGCAGAACACCACCTTCTTCCTATCCCCCCTCTTCCTCTTCATTCCTGTTCACAGGGAAATTTCCAGAGTATGCAGAATTCCTAGGCTCTCTGTGCCACTTTACATGCTCTAGCAACATAAGGGGTGTGTGAGATTCTAAACGTGATTAAAGCAAGTTTGGCTAAAAATGCAGTTGGGTTTGTTTGGGATTTTTTTAACTTCTTTTGAAGCATGGGCAGGGGATAAATCCAAAGTCTTTTTTTTTTCCCCCCAAAGGGGGAGACTAAGCCCAAAAAAAGTAATACTTGGCTTAACATAACGGTTAAGTCTCATCCACCCAGCTGCCACACTGAAGCTTCACGCGCATTGACTGCTTTCATTAGATTTTTGAGAGTCTCTCCTCCCTGCATACACATTAATACACCTACACGCTAACATACACTTTAACAGTTCCATTGACTGCCATTTGGGAGCACATCTAAAGCCCATTTTGATGTTGGAGAAGGTATTGCTGTGATATGGTGATGGGTGAAATGTCTCCTATTAGGGAGTGAAGTAGTTGGGGGAGCCTCCCAACACATTCAGGACGGAGCCTGCTGTGTGGATTTGAGCTGCCGAAAGCTGCACAAATCAGTCAGCCTTGCTCTGAGCTGCGGATGGGGGAGGATTGAGAGGGGTTGTGGAGATGTTTGTGTGAAGTTTGAGGATTTTTAGATACTCAAAAATTGCAGTGGTTTSGTGCAGAAGCAGTGTTCAAAGCAAGGGGCAGAGATGGGTGTGGTATTTGTTGAAGGTTATTAAAAAAATACCGCAACCAGACCTAGAASCCTGGGATTTTTTCAAACCGCTGACCAGCTATAGCAGGGAGGGTCTAAACTCAATGCAGAGCCATCTGAGAGGCACGATAGTTTGAGCCTGCTTTTTGCTGTTGCCCCACAAGCCTCTCCAAGGAGGCGAGAGAAGAGAGCCCCACCATTTGCTCTCCAAGTGTAACTTCAGACAGGTGGGAGATGCCTACAAGAAGAGTGTGGAAGAAGAGGACATGGACAAGGTGCAGGCATAAGCCTGCTCTGGGACAYGGGTGAAAGATGTTTATGCAGGTCTGCGCTGTTATGTTCCAAAGGGGAATGAGAATGGCAGCTGGGAGGATGGCATGGAAAGGCGATTACTTTTTAAAAAAATCTCTTGTCATTCACAGGTTACACCAAAATGGGAAGTCCTCTCACACCAGGCCTGTCATGGATGACAGAAAAGTCCTGAACGGGTTATGATCTTAGCACATGAGGAAGTTTAGGATGCAGCTCAGGAGGAATGATAGTATGTTTGTACTCTTAGGTGCGAGTAACCTGCTTCACAGCTCAGGTTGTGGGGGGTGGAAACCTGGCCAGTTTAGGAAAGGATCTGGTGTTCTTGAGGATCAGAAGCTGAACATGGGTCAACAACCCCAGGCTTTTTAGGAAAAAGCAAATTTCATGATCCAGTGTATAAACAGGAGTAGATGCCATAGGACATGGGAGGCAACCCCCTTTGCAATGCATTTGCAAGGGCTCAACTGGAACGGGGTGCCCAGTTCTGAGTGTCAGAGGCAGAGCAGGGGGCAGCTGGGTCGAGGGGGATGGCAAGATATATCAGAGCTGTAGGAAATGTGTGACGTGTGATGGGCAACYGAAGAATTCAGAGCTCTTCGGACTCTGAAGGGAGATGTGAAGAACCATTTTCAAAAACACAGGTTTCTGTAGCAAGAAATAACCTGTTCACTGTGTCTGTGATGGATGGGAGAGGAAATAGCAGGCTTAAATTGCAGTAAAGGAGACAGGACAAACAAAGTAAGTGTAGGCACGGTGAGACACTGAAACCCATTGCACAGGGAGGCCGTGCAGTCTCTGCTAGTGAAGGTGTTGAAGATGCAGTTCAGCCGATCAGTTGGGGTAACATAGGCCTGCTTAGGTCAGTTTTGAGGGGAGAGGTGGATAATTCAGTCTTTCAAATACCTTTCTGTTCTGATCATTTTTCTGTGATCTCCTAACACTGTTGTATGTGTGAGTTCTACACTAGAGGCATGGTTTGGTAAGGCAGCAGATGGCTGGAGCACATGACATGTAAGAATGTCAACTGAAAATAGCTTTTAAAGCAAAGGTTGAGGAGTATAAAGTTGGGATAGAGGGCTAGTAACGTAAATAAAATYTAAAAAATGGAAAAATTAATCAGAAGATACATGTTATTTGCCCTGTTCCTCAATAGGCTGCCTTTTTGGTCAGAAGAAAGTAATTATGTGAGTTTGAGGCTAAAGGCCTAAATACCAAGTGACTCGTGAACTTTGAGTGGCTTTTTTGAAGGTTCAGCCTCCTATATCTGAATCTTCGGGAGTGCTTTGCCTGAGGGAGGGACAGAGAAGGATGAAATGTTTTCTTCCTTTACAGAATAGCCTGTAGGGCCCTGCCCCATTTTCCTTGAAGAACAGGAGTTGGTTGTATAGGAAGCAGCTGGAGCTTGTTGAGAAAACTACACAGGTAAATAACAGAGGAAAAAGAGGAAACCTGCAGGACAGCCAATTGACTATTAAAAGGTAAAACAAAGGTGTAAGATTGGCATACTAGGAGGACCAAAAGACAAATACAAGAGAAAGGATGAAAACTGATACCTGTCTATGTACGCACACAGTCTGAGAGCATTACTTGATGTCTGGGGAGCAAGTATGAAAACGTGGAGGGCTTAGGATACGGTCAGAAAGTTGGTTCATTGAAAGTAGTGATTTATTTGCATCAATGGGTTCGGAAGGATGCATGAGCACATTATCTACTTAGGTAAGCCAGATAGAAGCAAGCAATAGAAAGAAAAGTTAATGGCAAAATGATGCATTGAGGGGAAAAGYCTCAAGTCTCTAGATTTAAGACAGTGGAAGAACAGAAAAATAAGTGAAAAACAGGTGTGATATATGATAATAATGATGCCATCTTGTAGAAACTGCACTAAGATGTCCAATGTGCCCCTAAATTATATAGTAGAGAGTACACAGAAAAGGGATTTGGACTACTCATGATATTTTTGTTTGGGTACTGTCAACTCTTCTAGTAGCCTGGCTCTAGGTTGCTGCAAGCCCTGTTGTTTATGATCGTTCAGTAACTCATCAGTCTAGTAGTGAGGGTATGGGTGTGAAAGCCTTCCTCAGCCCAACCCCATACCCATCAGAAATGCAAGAGTTGACTGACCACTGGGATGAGTTTGCCTCGATATCTGTTAGTTGCTGTCAGCCCTGGAAGAGTGCAGATGGCCGCAGCCTTTTAAATGGGCCAGCAGTTTCAACATGGGATTTCACATTAGAGTGCACTGCCTGGGTATTGACATCCTGACTGGAGCTTTGTGACTTACTGTCCTCAAGGACTTCAGTGCACACCTGAACCTCAATTGTGCTAGGCTAGCTCTTTACTTCTTTGAAGTAATGGTCTCCTTGCATTTTATGTGGTGTGAGCACTCCTACCTGGACAGTCAAGAAATATGTCTAGAGAATTTGGTGCATGTTTGACCTCATGCCAGAGGGATTTGGCTCATTCAGTTGCTGAGCTCATTCCTATTTTAGCATGGAAGCTACCTCATGCCCATAGCATTACGAGGAGTCAATGTAAGGATTTGGTGTGATCTCATTCATTTTGAAAAGACCAGTCGAAAATCTGCTAAACCAGCCTGCCAGCGGGTGAAATGAAAGCAACTCCAAAGCACGTGGGGTTTTATGTCGTGAAAAAAAATTGCATCATACACTGAAAAAAAGGATGTGCTGAGGCTCCAGCCCAAAACTGATTGTATTTCCTATATGGGTTTTAACTGTGTGAACAAAACCAGCTATCCTCTCAGTCAAAAAATGTCACTTCAATCCACGGTGCTTGAAGGGAGAGTGCAGGAGAGCTGTTACAATTAGTGTGCAATCTCATTAGCCTGTACCATTTTCCCCCAGTAGGCACTTGCTTGATTTGATGGTAACGGTGAAGATCTAATGCAGTTTCAAAAGACAGACCAGTCCTGGATTATCTGAGCTCACCAAAGCTGTCCCCTGTGGATCAGACCCCTGTTTGTATTGTTTCTTCAAGGCAAATAAGGCATCAGAAGTGCCTTTATTGGCAGCCGTTGCTACATGSCAGGGACCTGCCAAGATTAATATACAAAACATTCCCCTCCCCACCTYCTGCTTTCAAAAAGTAACCAGCATAAAAGTGTTATTCAATTACTACCCAGTCAGAAACCTCATCTTGTCAGAAGTTGTTACTAAGAAGACAGTGGTTATTAATGATGTACCGAGTTGCATGCTTCAGCATATCTTTGAAAATGATACAGATGTGTTTATTTGCAGATGACTGGTTAATTTTGCTTTGAATCAGTAAGTAATCTGCAGAGAACATAAGTAGCAAGTAGCGAGGTATAATTTATTCATTGTTCCTTTAATTAGTCCGTTTGTCTTTATTGCATATTGTCAGGTTTTCAGCTGCTGTTAGTAATAAAAGCAAACTGAATACCCATGCAGCTGAAGACATAATTTCTTTAGCATTTTTCAAATGAGCAGGGGATTCATCTTTTCTTGGAATGAATTGATTTACTGCAACTACTGTCTAATGCAATACTATAGAATAAGTTAAAACCTTATAAAAAATGTAAGCGCTCCTCTGAGGAAAGCGCATTCAAGTCATTTGCAGTATCTATTACAGTATCCATGTAGAGTTATCTCAGTCTTTTTTGGTTGCTGGCATGGAGAGAAAATATCATTTCTAGAAATTCATCATCATTTCAAACAATAAACTGAAACAGCATCAGTTAAAACTATTGAAGAAAATCAGCAGTGTCATTTGACACCTCTGAGGTAGAGATGGTGAATTAAAATTTCAACGTGTTTCCATTTCTCCATATATTGTAGACTGACACCAGTTAATCTCCTAACTAAACATATAAAAAAAAAAAAAAAAAAAAAGTTAGTTTACCAGCACAGGTATGATTCCTTTTTAACCAAGTGCTATTTTGTATGTTGTTATCTGTAAAACCTTTTCTTTCCAATGGGATTTTTCTCCGTTTTTTCCCAAGTCACAATTTTTCATACAGCTATTTTGCACCGTAAAKTTGGAGGCCTGAACTTTGTCAGGAAGGTAATGTTATTCTGGGACTGTTCCTTGGTCTGGGCTGCTGACAGTTTCACTTTAAAGGAGTTATTGTTTGCTGCCTGACCACTTTCCTATCCCAGGTGAAGCTGCAAATTCCTGCAGGACAAATCTTGATGTTTTTGAGAATCGTATTCCATCAGTCAGTCAGAATTTGACTCGGCATAAGAGTCTAGCAGAGATCGTGTAGTGTGTAAAATAAAAAACAATTCTGATACTACAGTCATGCTAAACAAGCAGAGGCATCCTTTATCCTCACCTTATGAGTATCCTGTTAACAGAAAACTGTAAAGATTTGGGATATACCTCGTTAAAAATTTTATTTACAGAAAAGCTATGCATTTTTTTCCCAAGAAAGTTTGCACTCTGTCTCTCCAAAAGTACAATTTGTTCTACTGTTTACTGCTCTAATTTGAACTGAATTTATTTTGTAGCTATCCCTTGAACAACAGTGATCTGCATCAGTTCAACATTGAGGAGAATGGTGCAGCACCATATACGACAAAAATGCCTGCAAGGCACCACCACCACCACCGTCATCACCACCACCACGCGAATTACAGCGCCCTTGCTCCCGACAGCAAAGACATTGTTTCTGGAGTTCCAAACCCAAACAGTAAGTCCACTGCAGTGAACGCCATTTCAGTAACTGTGCTGCTTTCAGATTTGTCTCTGGCAAGGAGGCAAAGGAAAGGAAAACAACATGCATTTCAGTTCTTCTCCTTGAAGAATATGCTTCCTGTTACTATTTGCTAGCTTTGTAGTATGTGCGAATGAGACAAGATTTGCAATTTCTTGGCTTTGCTACGGGGTTGCGGGATTCGGTGTTAGATTAGTGTTCCATAGCTGAACAAATACCCAATTAGTCACAGATACTGAGTCTCTAGCCACTTGGCACAGGCTGTTTTTTCATTGTTGCTATTTATTTGTATAGTTTCACAAACCTATCCTCTTCTGCCATTGTCTTTGGCTGATCTGCCCAGCTGGCCTTCAGCACTCATTGTTTGGATCTGACTCTTGCTTCCATGTCTGGGCACAAACAGCAGAAATTTTGGAGCACTGGACAAACAGCATCTTGCTCTTAATTTGGTTAATGGGAAAAATTCCTGCTCAGCCCTACTTACCGTGACTGGAGTATGCTTCCTTGCTCGGTGGAGAAATTCTTGGCTTGTAGGAAGCAAAGAGAGAGAAGCCTGTCTGTTCCTGATGCAACCTTGGGGAGTTTGGATGTAAGTCTCTGCTGCTGAATATGTACAGGCTTTTTTAAGGGTACATAGCTTGGCCAAATGTTTGTAGGTTTACACAGGAACTGGAAGAGAAACATCCCTGCCATTGAGCAATCCTACTTCTTGCTCTCCAAATTTATAATCTCTGCACTCTGCAGTGTGTGAGATGCTGAAGCTGTGTAAGAATTTCAGAAGATGGGCAAAACAAGGTATGATCTATTATTTTCCTTGCCTCAAGGGGACGATAAGTTTTTGCCTTTATAAATCACCCTGAGATAGGCATCCATTATGGAAACTTTCAGCCTGGGCAGTTAATCTGACCACCTTCAAATTCCTGAAACCGGGATCTTGTAATGGATGGTGCTGCATGAGCTTGACTGTAGGCTGTCCCACCTCAGCAGGAATGCACAGGCATCTACCTGCACAGGCACTTTAATCAGACTTTGTTTCAGAAACCCAGAAACATTTTCTTTAATTTTCTTTCCCAAGCAGAGGGAGATAACACCTTTTAGGAGGGAAGCTCAAGAAATAAAATGCGAGGCACTGTGGACGTTTAAGGAAGGAATCCTAAGCAGCAACAYGAATTGCTTGCTGGGGCTTTCAGCGAAGCTACTCCCTTGGGAGCAACCTCCGGGAGACGCGCTGTGCCCCTCTGCCTTTCACTGATTCCACGCTCCGCGCTGGGGTACTTCCTGCCGCACAGTGCGTGGGGCTGCCCTGGYGCGCGGCCTCCCTCCGCCTGGGGCTGCCGCGGCGGCCCGGGGCGGGCTGGCGGGCGCTCCTGCCCCGCCGACGGGTACCCGCCGCTCCGCCGCGGTCTGCAGCGACCGGCGCTGGCCGGGAGAGCCGCGCAGCCCACCCCGAGGGGCAACCGCTGGGCGGCTCGCCCTGGCCCTGGCCCTGGCCCTGCCSCTGCCGGGCCTCGGGCCGCCCGTGGCAGGGCTGCCGTGAGCAGCAGCTGAGCGCTGCCGGCGGAGGGATGCCGGGGAGGCTGAGCTGGAGAGCCTCGCCCGGGCTGTCAGCCTGCTGCAGCGGGAGGCGGTGACCTTTCTGGGGGGTGTGCCAGCCCATATTTTTCTCTCCCAAATTAGAGTTGAAGCATGCCAGGAAATTCAGTCAGAGCCAGCTATGCTGCCGCTGGGTGTCCCGGCCCTGAGGGCAGTGCAGGCCCTACTGCCCCTGTCCCCCTCCCGGGGGCTTCCCCTGTCCTGCCCAGGGCCCCATGTCAGCCCCCCCTGGGCCTTCAACCCCTGCCCCAGCGACGCMGCAGCAGGGCCGGTCTCCAGCTCCCCACAGCCCTGCCATGGGACCCGCCGAGCCAGGCCCACCCGTGCAGCAGAAGGTGCTTAAAGAAACAACAGCAAAAACCGCAGTACAGAGTGTTTATTCCAGGTCTGTGTCTCCTCTTAGGCTGCACTGCTTTACTGCTCCTCCTTGTTGGTGAAATAAGCTTAGGAAAAGCTTAGGAGAGCATAAGGGCAAACATCAGGAGCAGTTCTCTTTGTGCCCAGTGGGTGTTACCCGTGGGATGAAATGTGGGGCCCAGGAGGCTGCATCCCCCCAGGCGTGGGGAGGGCGAGCTCTCTCCCCGAAACCCCGCACCRCGCGGGGGGCACAGCCTCCCCGGCCTGTCCAGCAGCTGTGATGCTCTGAAGGGGACTTCAACAGCTGAGGCATGCACGTAGCACCTATTCCTGGAGATAGATTTACCTTTCTCTTTGTTTTGTCTGCTTACAGCTGGTTCATGCTGGCTATTTGATTAGAGAAAAGGGAATCAGTGCTAGTTCCTGACACGGCCTAATGCCAGTGGTGCCAAATGCCAATTCCCGGTTTCTCTAAGGGAGCAGAAAGGGACAGGGGCACCTCCGAGGGGAGGCTGTGGTGCGGGCACACTGGCTGCATCCAGCTGAGCTGATCAGGYGGTTTTGCATCCCGTGTGCTGCTCTGTAAGCTGGCTTATTTTAACACAGGCATGCTGCATTAGACCTGGCATGCTTGGGCACCATTAGAGCAGTGATGGTATAGACAGGACCGCTTCCCTTAAAATGCCGAGTCAAAGTCACTCACTTGCAGTTTGGGGTGACAGGTCTGGGTGCCTTTTCAAGRTTGGTGCTCAGTGGGTTTGTTTTGTTTTTCATGGATCCCTTTAAACGCTGCTCAGGCTATTTCAGCTGAGAAAACCGTCTTGTAGAGAGCCCTTGGAAGCAGCTTGTAGTGTATGTGCCAAAATGGTTAGGAGCATGCTGGCTGTCAGTCAGTTATCTAGCACAGCACACATGGCAGAGCGTGTGGGACAAGAAAACTCAGGCAGAGGGGAGACACTATCAGGGGTCTGCGTCAGGAACCTGGGGACATGGGGGACTGATGTCTGGCTCCAGGCTGCATGGAAAGGCCATTGCTGGGAAAGTGTTTCTAGGAAGTACGTGGTCGCTAACCTGGGGACAGTCTCGGGGAAAAGCATGCTTGTGACCAAAATATCTCAAGTGGAAATGCCTGGAGTCAAAAGGTCTCATGGGGGGAATATGCTATCCTAGTGGAAGCTTCCCCATGAGGCTGACAGAGGTGAGGCTGTGGACACCAGCACTTCAGTTCGGCTACCTTGTGGTTTTCCAAGGGACCGTGGGCTTTTTGTGACTTATTCCAGTTACTATAAACTGGACTCACCTCTGAGCTCTGAGAAAGTGGAATGTGGAGTGACCCACCCATATGTACCCGGCATCAGGTCAAGAGAGGGAGAAAGTGTCTGCCTTTCCTCCACTTACACGTATTTTGATAAATGCCAGAATTCCAGCACAAGTCGCAGGACATGGGCAAGAGAGAGGGAAACAACAGTTTGCCTAGCCAAGGTTCCCTTTAAATACTGGTGCATGTTTCTCAGCAAACACACAGCCTGGGATTTTGTTTCAGAAAACAAACCCGGGCCAGACCTGCCTGATTTTTCACATTCCAAGTAATTTGTCTACTTCAATTACTGGGAGAAGTGAAATCGAGTGAAACAAATCTGACGTGTGTGTTTATGAAGGCAGTTCAGCAGAAGATGTTGTTTTCCTGCATTCAGCCTGATTATTGTATTTGCGATGCTGCCCTTCACCTCAAAGCTAACGTACACAGATCATATCTTTTTATGCAGCAGATCTTCCCCTGGTATATTCGCAGAATCCTGGTCCCAGGGACCTCTGTGTTCAACAGCAGTTAGCCTTACAGCACCAGCACCGCACAGAGAGGGTGAGCCGCTTGCTAAGCCTAATTGGCATGGCAACGTCGTGCATGGATTGCCAGGTGCACGTGAGCAGATCCACCGGCAGCAGCTGGGGCTATCACCAAAAGCAGATGCCAACAAGTGTGCAGTGTACCTCACAGAATTTTTATGATGGAAAATGACGAACGAGAAGAGGGAGCCCAGCTTGCCTCTTGAACTCTGGGCTAAGCTTGCAGGTTATCACTTTAAAATTAAAGACATCCTTTTTTCCTGAACTGCTCACTACAAAAGTCCTTGTGTAACCCTCAGCAGAGAATGGTGTAATACAGACTGAGTTTCAGGTTGAAAACAGTGCTTTGAARAACCACAGTGCTGCCAGATCCTTTCTGGAAATGAAAGCCTGGTTTTGCCAAGACTTAATGCTGACTCAGGAACTGTATGCCTTTTGTAGGACTTCAATTGTTTGCCTTTTTTTTATAATCTATTTTCAAGGTTGAGTTAAAAGGCTAAACTGACTAGCTTGTTTTCTGGAGCTCTCCCTTTAAACAAAAAAATAGCTTAAAAGTCAGTTTTAAATCATAGCAAACTTGAATAATTTAAATAAGGCACTTTTCCCCCTCTATGTTCTTTCTCAACAGGAAAATAGAATGACTGTGTTTCTTTAAAAAAAAAAAAAAAAATCATCGTGTCTTATCTTACAGCTGTGGTAATTCATTCCCGAGTGTCATYGGGCAGTTTCACAGTCTCATATCCACGGAAGCAGCTGTGATGTGAGAAATGCCGGACTCTGGCATCACTAACTTGTGATGAGGGACCACCAAGGGGAAGTCAATGCTGATATTGTAACCCTTTCTAGGACATTATTACCTCAGGGTCTGATAATGTTTCACCAATGCTAAAACCAGCTTTTTGCATATATCCCTATAAGTTGGTTTTAGCAGTTTGTCTCTAGTCAGCAAAGCCCTTAATGTATATTTAAACAGCTGTAGAATTAGATCTTGAGTGAGTAATATTTAATATTCTTAGGACAGTTTAAGAACCTGATCMAAACAAAACGGCAGTCAGTGCAAGATTTTTATGGATTTCAGTGGGCTTTGAATTAGACTCCAGAGATTACCGGATTGTTCCCAACTGTTATTATCTAGAATTCATGGCAAAAAGAAATACAGGAGGACGCACGGATTTGTTAAATCATCACATGATGAAGCTCATTTTTCTCAGAGGACTTGCAAATATACATGTATGTATATATACATATATGTACATGTATATATACATGTATATATACATATATGCCACACCATCCCCAAGATGTTGGCAGAGACCCTTCAGGGCTGTCTCAAAAAACATTTTTCCTTGTCTTTCTGTGTCGGTGATTTTCTCAAAATCTCTGTTGACAAAGCACAGAAAATTCCTGACAACAGTCTTAAGGAGGCTGGCACATAAATAAAGATGTCTGAGAGAAGCCAAAAGCTRTACTCTGATGTCTTTACACATCACATGTTCCGAGAGTGGCACCTTGGCTGCATAAATAATCCCTCTGGTGTCAACTGAGTTTTAGAATATATTGGGGGGGAGGGGAGGGGAGGGGCAGCAGTGTAAGGAGAGAAGTATCTAGCTTAAGGCTGGCGAAAGCCCTGCCGAAATGTAGGGATGGGAGAGAAGGAGGAGGGGGAGGAATTGTCTTCTAAATAGAAAAAGGAAAAATGGCCCAACAGGCATAATTATGAAACATTTTAGATGGTCTTACGGGGCAGATGGTTTGCTGACCACTGTCTCTTCAAATGCAGCTGAGTGTCTTGCTCTGTGGTTCTTCTGTAGCCTCCCTTCAGACTGTTTGTTTTTTTTTCTCTCTTTCTTTTGGGCATCTTTTAGAACTGAGCTCAGGACTTCCCCTTCTTTATGATGAAACTTCTCATCTGAAGAAAATAGAAACGGAGAGTGTGAAGGTAGTTGGACCATGGCCAGCCCTGCACATCAGCATGAATAAGGTATAGCATATACATATATACTTTTAATATATAGGCCAGAGAGCCTCTTTGTCGCTTCATATTCAAAAGCTGCTGCTTTCTCACCACCAATTCAAATCAACATTCATCTGCAACTGGCTTGCTTTTTAATCACCTCTCACCATCTCCTCATGGGACTGGGGTTTGGGTTTTAGATTTGGCATTTCCTTCAACTTTGCCTTTTACAATTTCAGAAGCTGCTGCAACAATGTTATGATGTAGTTTTAGTGTAGTTGTGAAGAGTTACTCATCTAGGCAGCCCAGAGCTGTAAAAAAATAACAACACTTTAAGTGATAAAAAAAAAATCTTGTTTTTCTACATGAAGAGTCTGTGTTATGCCTTAAAGCTCCCCTGGCATCTGATGTTAGTGGGTGTTTTATGAGTGAGTTTTTGCAGGGGTGGCAAAACAGCCATGTCCCGCTGTTTCTGCCAGAGGTCAGAGGCCACCGGGTCGGTGGCTCCTTGTATCCATGTGAGGCAAAATCCACGGTGCCTGCGCTGTCGGGTGCCTTGAGCTGAGTCTGGAGAGAGCCACAGAGACCTGGAGCTCTGGTTTGCAACCACATCAGTCCTGAGCTGAGCCCAGCGATGTCAATGAGAGCATTGCCACTGGCTTCAAATGAGGTGGGTCTGGGCCTCCAGTGRCTATACAGACCTGTTAAGAGTTACGTGGTGCTTTGAGAGTTTTCTGTCAGTTCAAGTGAGAACTCCATTAAATTATTTTACCTTGGTTTTACARACAGTCTTTTGTTATTGATACTATTTCAGTAAGCGTTAGGGAAATTAAAATCAAAGGGGAGGTGGCAAAGTGTRTCAAAAAATACAAGCACAAAGGGGCTGTATATCTATACAGCATAATCTTTTTTCTGGATGAGAGAGTCTAGGAGGTGGAAGTCAAGGCTGAAAATCAGTGAGTCAAGTGTTTCTAATAAAAAATGAAATCTTGGAATATTTTTTTTCAACATTCTAGTTAATTAAAGTTAATCCATAGTGCACTGGATTTTCTGTCATGAAGATTTACTTGAAGAAACGTGTTCAGGGTGTGTCATGGGRTGGTGGTGTAGTTCAGCTAAGGACTGCAGTTGTTATGCCTTATGAATGTGGTCATGAGGCAGTGACCTATGTCACGACTTTTGGAGACTTCTGAATTAACACATGAAGGTGCAATATTTTAGACTTTTCCCCAAATCTATTTGGTTATCAGCTGTGAGGAGCTGTCATTTTGTCTGACTGGCTGGTTTGAGCGGGGATAAAAAGTTAAATCATAAAGTAGACAAACTGGGGTGAAATGGAAAAGAAGTCATTTTTTTCCCATGGACATTTCTCAGGTTCTTCTTCTAGAAATAGTCTTAACTGGTAATAAGTACAGTTTTTTATAGGCAAAGCTAATTAAGCATTGACATAGTTTGCCAAAGGAAGATTCTCTATCTCACAGATTCAYCCAGTGAATACCCAGGTCTTGTGAGAGGAGCACTGTAGTTCAGATGTAATTACTGATACTCTCTCTTAACCTCCAGCTGAGAACATTCACTTAGGTGCAATGTCCAAAACATGCTTTAAAGGATGGTCCTACACTATTGAGCTTATTGACAGCTCAGTTTGGCATATATAAAGGGCTAAAGTGAGGAAGTGAGAGGGCTCTCTCCATGTCGACCACAGTGCACAMGTGGATAAACCAGTCTGGCCTGTGTTGCGCAAAAGATCCAAACTGATGATCTCAGTGGTACCCTTGTGATGTCAAAATKAGTAGATTTATGGTCTTTTTTCTTTCTTTAAATGAAAGCTTAAAACACTTTGGTCCTGTATTCCACCGTACTGTGCAAGTAATCCCAATAGAGTCCCTGCGACTTCTGCCTGGCAAACCCTGACCTCTGATCCTCTCGCTCTTCTTTCTTCTCTGAAAATCCGTGGAAAGAGAACTCAACTCTTCTATAATAAATGGTTTTCTTTGGCTTGCCCTGACAGCTCTAGAATCTTGTGCACAGTCAGATGGATTATTTATTTAAGGACTAATTAGCAGAACTCAGTATCACAGCAAGTCAGTGCTTCACAATAAATGCAGCTGCACAGTAAATGCAGCCTGTGTCTGCTGTAGTGAGACTTCCACCAGTCAAGGTTTAGCTGATGAAAAAGTCTTGCAATGAGCACCAGGAGCTGCTAAATGCTTCAGTTTCTGGCAGAAGCACAGCAGAAGGCAAGTCTGGAGACATGGACCGTCTAATGAATACCCTCCTCTGGCAGTCATGGAGGGTTTGGGTTTAYGAGCTGGGCAGCAATCCCATGAACAGCGGTTACCATGTGAATGCAAAGGAGGCCAGTACCTCAAAATTTATTAAAAATGCCATTTTGAGCCATCTGAAAATTGTACGTGCTCTTGAAACACGTCCAGAATCACCACCGGAAAGCACCTCAACAATCAAGCCTTCACCTTACAGGCTGTGGGTTGTGACCGACAAATCATTCTGAAGTTCTTTTGGCCCCTTGCTTGTGGTTTCTTCTTCAAGCACCATTTTCTGACCTAGATCCTAGTGAAATGCGTACACAGAGCTTGTAAAGCTAAAACAAACAAACCACAGGTCTTTGGGCTTTGAGCGGAGCKTGGAGTCACCTCAGCAGATGGCTTCTCCAATGAAAGAGAGGGACATGCTGTAAATATTGGGCTAACCCTGGGCTGAAATGCTGTGGAGCATCGYGCAGCACAAAGGCAGTGGGGCAGGTTAGACAAGATTGAACAGCCCTGAACTGTGACAAGCATTTTTCGCTATGAGCRTGGCCTTTAAAGCTCCTTTCGTTATGGTAGTTAACTAGCTACTCAGTCCAGCAGCGAACAGATTTTAGTAAGCGGTCAGTGTGTCTAGTTTCTGGCAAAAAAACGAAATGTTAACAGCTCTCCTGCACCACTCCATTGATTTCTATTCTACTAAGTGCTTTTTATTCCCTAGTTTTGCATCCTCTGAAATATTATGCTTAAACAAAACCAGTGAAGCAGTTATGAAGCTGCTTCATTTGCTCTATTTCTGAAAATAAAGCAATGGTTTCCACATCTATTCTGGAGTCCCAACTTTCATTCCCTCTCTTCCTGTTGCTAATTATTATTTTTTCAAGCAAAGTGCTTTGGGGCTGGAATTTGTCAGGCTTAATAATCAACCCATAGGAGAATTAACAAGAAATTGGGTAAATTAGATTCAGCAGTTAATTAATTTGATTGTCTGCTACAGCAAACTTCGTCTCATGGGAATGATGAATGGATGTGTCCAATCTCTTTTCCAGAGCTGTTTGGTACAGTGGACGTGTCTGTCCGCCTACTGAATGATAAAAGTCCGTTTCRACATGTGTTTCATGCCCTTTAGTGCTAGCAGACTCCTTAATCTACAGGAGAGACAAGCCTAAGTGTTGTAGCTGTGAATGTATTTCTGATTTTCTTTCTTGCAAGCCTTTCCTTAGAAAAATATATTCTCCCATCCCCCTTTGCTCCATGTGTGTATGTGTGTGTGTATATGTGTATATATATATAAAAAAATATAAAGCCAAGAATGTATTGTTAGCATTTCTGAAATCTTGGAAATCTAATAATTATTAGTCCAGGTGTAATTATTACATAAAAAGAAAGAATACTAATAAGTTCAAATTGTTTCTACTGCATTTCCTGGTGTTATGCTCACACTTGCCCTACACCCCAGAGTCCTAAGGTTGGTGATTTTATTCTGGTGGGGAGCAGACAGGGTGTTATGATGGTCATGTTCATGGTTTCTTTTTCCTCACTCTAGCATCCACTTTGGGTCCTTTTTTATGTTTGCAAACATGCTTTTATACCTCGCTCTTTCTTTGCTGATCTGCATCTTCATGTTACACCCAAATTTACTATACGTGGTGTCTTTTACATATATGTGCTAGATACTATGTCTTCGCGCTCTTCATTGCCCCTAAAACCAGTTTTGTCCAGGTCCAGGTCTGCATTTCCTTAACTGGCCATTGGTGAATTGTTTATAACCATGGAGTCTCCAGGGCCAGTCTGTGCCCCTTGCATTATCATCCCATKCCTGTGCTCCTCTATACCACCTCCTGTGTCTCCACTTCTCAAGGCCTCTCTTATCATACCAGCCCTGCGTTGCTTTATACTACATTATTGTGTTAGAGTCATAAATATCTTATTCGACAAAGAATAACTGCTTGTGTTACTGCATTCTATGTAAAATTATTGCTGTTACAGCTAAACCTAGTAAAACAAAGCTGCAGGCAGATCAAGAAAGGTTCAGACAGAGCGAGCCTGATGAGCCTCAATGGCTTTGCAAACTCTGTTCAAAGCTTATGGCCTTTTGCTAGCATGACAATACCATATTACAGGGCTACCCAGTTACACTACTGACTGCTTGCAAATGATACCACTTGCAAAAAAGCTGTGGAACTACCTGCCCCGTGCACAACTGCAAAGACTAAAGTTATTGAAGTTCCAAAAATCATTTGTGATTTAAAAAAAAMCCACAAAGCCAACTCACTTTGTTGATATATCTGAGACTCTTCTGTGTGATACACTGATCAGAGRGTATACCACGGGAAACATGGCTACCATGACCCAGTAAGGCTGTCATGAAGCTTGGCATTGACAAAGGCAGGATCTAATAATATTGAGCAATAGCATTGTGTAAAATAAATYTGATACCAGGAACTAAAGAGGTTTGCTCCAAGGATATAAGCATAACAAGATTTATTGGGAGTTATATCTTTCATTAGACCAACTGATAGTTGACCTGAGGAAGCTCTTGTGTATGTGACAGCTTAATGAGGGGGGGTTTTGTTTGTTTCTCCAAATGTATTTTTCTAATAAAAGATGCAGCTTCTGCTTGCAAACTTTCCCTCAAATAAAAATAACACATAATCTTAGAGGTCTTACCATTATGGTATCTGTTCGTAATTACTGTTAGCTATCACATG
Organism: Oceanodroma leucorhoa; assembly: GCA_030449065.1. NCBI lineage: Eukaryota > Metazoa > Chordata > Aves > Procellariiformes > Oceanodroma > Oceanodroma leucorhoa. The sequence continues at coordinate 605,709 of JASVER010000105.1, forward strand.
GAAAAAATTCAGTAAGTCTCCTGGTGGAAAGGGGGCAAAATGGTCTGTAGATTTTCATGCACATTTGCAGATGTAGTTGAGTCCCAGGAAACGAAAGGGTTTGACCTTACATAGCTAGTGTGCATTCAGAACTTATATATCTGTGTTCTCTTCATTAAAATTTTACCTCCCACTTGTAGTGATGACTAGCAATGAAGAATAGACCTACGTTCCTAAACAAAATATTAATTCTATTCTTCAAACGTCTCCAGATAAATACGTGTTTTAAACATACCGTTTGGCTAAGAAGAGACTATTGATAAATTCACAGAGGCAAAAGATCATGAATCTTGCTCTTGGTACAAAGTTTGATGTGGAACAAAGCATGAACCTTTTAAAGCAGAGAGAATGGAAATGTTAAGTACAGGAGTGSTATTGCTCTGTTTCATGCAACTATTTTTATATTCTGTATGTGTGCTTAATATTCAGTTAGCTTTGCAAACCAAAGCCAGTGTCATCATTATCTAACACTGTACAAATCTGCCTTCGGTTCTAGTATCAGCAAATGTAATTGAATTTAAAGTAAATGTTTGGGAGGAGAAAAGCAAACCTAAGACCTCAATTATAAAGAGAAAAAAAGGCATCTAGTTTTAAGTGTGTATATATCTGAGCTTGTTCAACCCATTTCTGTCAAACCTACTTAAATGCAATTCTCCAGTGTTCTCCTTCTCTGGAAAAATAAAGTTCTGCATCAATGGTGAAAGTGATGTGAACACATTGCTATTTTTTAACACCAGCAGAACTGGAGATAGAAAATTGGAGTGTTATCAGGTATCTTAATGKTTTTTTTCCTCATTTCTAAACCTTTTAGGATAAGTTTAGATTGCAATTTTAAGCAAGAAGATTATTTCTTTCAAATGCAAGTTTGACTCTCAGAGATTCACTTGAAAGGGACATCTCAGATTCTTTGGAATTACATAATAAGAAATGACAAAATTGGAAGTTTCATTAACATYATGCCATGTTTATTTTTCTGATGACTTCCATATAGAATGCTCTTAGTTTATAAATGAAAATAAAATTTTAATAACTGCCAACCTGGTACAACATTTGAATACCCAGCTGCTGTCTTTATGCTTCACTCATCACTGCAAGCAATAAGGATTCTGGAAATGTAAGATTTCTTTATTGTACAGCAAAATAAAGTAGATTACAGCTTTCATTCCTGCAGCAATATTATATAGAAATTCCTAATGCAGGCAGGTTTTAGATCTTTGATTTTCTTATAAGCTAGTGAAATGAACCATAGAAGGTACTGTATGGTTTTGTATAGTCCGGAAATATTTTTTTCTTTTGCCTTCTTGATGACAACTATACTTCAGGAGTCAAATAGGGGGATGAACAGGCTTATATGTAAAGATTAGTGGCATTAAGGAACAATAGGAACTTATATAGATGCTTGGAAGTGCTAATAGTCAGCAGGAAGGAGGTGCTACTTTGTTCTATGATTTGAGTTCACTTTTAGCCTGGATCTTCAGTGCCACTGACTGTATGTGTAATAGTCTCAGCTAATCAGCTATGTGAGAGCAGAATTCAGTAATGATTCAGGATGTGCTGCACTGTGGCAGAAAAGTCTGTCATTGCCAAGGCAGGCTGGCAAAGAAGCCTCTCACGTATGTTCAGAACCTAGAGGAGGTCTGTTCTGGGTCAGGTCGAGCACTCCCAAGCCCCATATGGGATTTGTGTGCAGTCAGCATTTGTACTGGGGCAGGGGGCGGGGGTGGCCTTCGGCTGCTGGCTCAGCATCTGGTGAGCAGGACGAGGCCAAGCAACRATTGCAGCAATGTCTGCTCTTCATGTGTGATCAGTCACTAAAGGTGCTGCGGCTCCTGGTGGGGTGCAAGCAAAGCAAATTTTGCTTGCTTGAAGGTGAAACTCTTAAAGTGTGACCCAAACAAGGGCTAAAGCAGAAGTGAATGCCCAGGAATGGCTTCTAAGAARTCTGCAACCTCCAGCAGCAGCAGCAGCAGCTTTTCCTTTCCAGCCAGGTCAGCGAGCATCGGCATTTGGACCTCTCAAGTTGTGAGAATCTCAATGTGAGACTTGCACATCAGATCCCGCRCTGTGGACAGTCTCCATTACATGGAGTCATCTGATATAATCCTGAATACAGCAGGAGGTTTAGACCTTTTGAGGGTTCCCAGCTACAGGACAGCCCTGAGGGCTTTTATCTTGCTCTTGGTCAATGTGGGGAAATTGGGCAGGGGAGGAAGAAGATAAGGACTGAAAAATATCCATATCCATCTGAATAACAGATGGATGGGACTTGAATTTTTCAAGTTACGAAATAAGCTTATGTCCTAAACAAGCATTGGTTGTCTTGATTTAGCTAGTAAAAATGCTAGTAAAATACAGTTGCTTAATCTTGCTTGTCCAAAATGATATTTAATTAGTATCCAGTGTTAAAACAAAGGTGGGATTTTGCATGGCCTTTAGAAATGCCACTGCTTAGTGCGTTGTTTTTTCTGCTGTTAGAAATCAATACACTTAAAAGCTGACAATAATAGCAGCCCTTTTGAAGTGTGTAGTAGTGCACTGTGGCTACCAAGACTATTGGTGAAGGAAAAATTATGGTTTCTTTACAGTTAATTTTGTCCTTTTGAGTATCTCCACTTCTCAGCTTCATGACTACCCCAGAAAAGACACCTATGGCAAACAAATATTTCATGTTTTTTTTCATATGCTTGCCAGAACTACCGTCGTATTCAAGACTGAATAGATGACTACAGTTCCGTAAGTTGCTCCAGCTAGATGCTGTCACTTTTCATTTTAAGTATTTTCTTTTTCCTTTAGGAGGAAAGTGGGGAGAATGAAAAATCCAAAAATATTGTCCACTAAAAACAGTAAATGTGGCTCRTCAAATAAACATGTAAGAATTATCAGAAATGTGCCAGAGAAAAAAATCTCACGATGAGCAATCCTTTAACAGACRGTTGTTCAAAATCGTGCCTGGCAGCTATGGCATTTTGGATGCAGCAGTCTGCTGGACCAACTTTGCTTACTCATGAGAAATATCTTGCAGTCTCAATAGAGTTCTGCAGAGGTCTGGCTCTTTCCCYCCCCAGTGTTTGCAGAACAGTTTCCTGAGGCAACGTAATTGCATTTGTKATTTGCTCCACTTGCAGAAAGTGTCCCCCGAATCTTGATGTTCCCTTTTGTCTGTGATTGTTTGCAGATCTGAGAGAAGAGTCAGTAAGATTGTAGTTACCGTCAGCCAGTGGGATGCCATGGGGGAGGGCAGAAGGAAGGATAAAGGAGGCAGGTTTTGAAGTTAAAGGGCTAATCATGTGGTAATTTCAGTGGGTAAAAAATGACCCGTTCTGTCCTGAAATACTTTGCCGGAGGTGAACCTCAAGGATGCGCTGGACCTGGTTTACTGATGCCTTGTACCTGTTTGGCTGAAATCTGAATGACATATCTGTTCTGTCCAGGTGTATACGACCCACTCACTCCTTGCAGCAATGAGAGTGGAAAATGAATGCATAGCCTAGGCTGTTACTCGGTTGTAATTCAGGTCTCATCTTCAGGAAGAGTAGGAAAGTTTGCAATGACTGTTATGCCATTGCCCAATTCTTCTTTAAAAATATATAAGATATTACAGTTTGATTGTTTAAGAGTTCGCGTTTGTAATCCTGGTCTCATTCATACCCTGTTTGTTTATACATTAGTATTACATTGTTCTTTTTGTTTTCTCTTTTTTTCTTTTCTGCATGGGAAGTTTATTCCTGCTGGCATTTCTGCTGGATGTAGTTTGTTCAAGGCACAAAGCCTTTAGGTCATGTTTGAACAGGTCACTAAACTAGCTGTCCTGGGGCTTTAGATTTCTGATCCAGATCACTGCATAGGTAAGGGATTGACATCAAGTGGAAAGAGCAGCAGCTATRTTTAAACTCCCTGGATTTTTCTTTTCTTTCTGATGAAGGAGATTTTGCTTGGCTTGCAATTACGGGGAGATCCCTTCAAATCCCTCTGGTTAAATTTGCAAGCCCCTTTACATTCTTAGGGTGATGTAAGAAACCAGTGTTCACTATAGTTGAGTGTTGTGAACTTTTCCTTCTTCTGCCTGCCATGGGATATTTGAGACAATGTTTTYCTTCCTCAGTATGATCACAGGTTTGGGCAACCACTCCAGGGCCTGGCTGGGCTTTTTCCATGTAYCTTCATTCCACCTCGGTTTCTTGCTTCTATTACTCAGGCTTCCCTGACGCTTTTTTTTGTCTTGAAAATAGTATCAAGTCATTAAATATTTTGAAAACTTTTTATTGTAAGATGTATCTATCAGGATATGAACACGGAGGTTTTATCCAGTGTTGCTGAATCAAGTTGTTACAAGTAAAATTTGACCTTTGACCGTTTTGCTAACTTATCTTTCTAATATATGTCACTGTGCTTGTCTTTTATATTAAATCTAGGGTGAAGACAAGAAAGTGTCTGAAAAGGCTCTTCATGCCCCTGTGTCACCTTCCTCTGTACCTGACCATATGAAGTGCAACATCCTTAAAGCTCAAGTGGAAGCTGCTTTTAGAGTAGGCGCCCAGGTAATCTGTGTTTATTTCGCCTTTCTAGTTTTGGCATAGCTTACACCAATTGTCCAAGATCATGTCGTTCCTGAGGAAACACCTTATTTTACCTCAAGTATGCACATTGACCTAGCTTTCTCTAGCTGCTCTACAGTTTCTTCAGGTAACTCAAAATGATTGATGTGATGGAAGTAGGAAATTTGTCCTAACTGACATGATTAATACAGCCAAGAGAGGCTGAGAAAATAGGAGAGAAGGCCCCAGGAAATCTCCATGTTCTGATTTTGTCACTGTAGTTTTCACTTACTTTGTAGCTGAGAAACAATAACTTCTGGAGTTTTCGGAGGCTACCCACCACTCATGGAAACTGTGGTTAAGGGTGTTCTAAAGATAATATCTATGCATCCAGATGCAACCTTTATTTTAGGGGATTAACTTTAGATGTCTGAATCTGAAATGTTAGCTAGTCTATTGTTTTCTCACTTGTTTGTGTGCTTTTAACTAAATTTCAAGCTGCTATTTTTACTGCTTGGGCAGTGTTTACATCGGATACATCCTGTTTCAAAAACACCACAAGTCTTGCAATAATGTCACGCAACTGAAAACTGCTGCTGGATGGCATGACTCTAAAAAGTTAATTTCCCAATCTAAGTGAAACCTAAAATATGTGATTCTTTTCAAATGTAATTTGTGGACAAAAGATAATGCCATTTGTACCAAAAATAAAGCCAAATAGAATGCTTYAGGAACAAAAGTAGAGGCAGAAAGATTGGTATGACTCTTATCCCAAGTTCCTGTGGTATCCTTGTGCGTACTATTCCCTTTGAATACAAATTATGTTGGTGTTTCCATCACTTTGTTTCTTTTCACAATAACATATCAGGTCAACTTGCCCTGCCAAGGGTTTTGTTAACAATCATCTGTGTATTTGTTGTTCCCTGGCAGATCTTTCATCTGAGAGCTAGATTACATCAGGTCTAGCTAGACCTAAGGAAGTATCAAAATTTGGTTATTCTGACTCCCCTAGATTTCAAGAACAGAAACCATAAATCTGACAGCATGTGGGGGAAGGAGGTTGGGKTTTTTTTTTTTCCTTTAGTTTTTGCTTAAAGCAGTTCTCTCACCTCTTTGAATTCYGTGTTGTATCAACTGTGTTTTATGCAGCATGTTTCTTGTTTGATTGCCCTTGGGTTTGCCTTCTGTTTTTCCCGTGTGTCTTTTCTCCAGGATGTCATAGTATATTTCTCACRTTTGTATTTACTCCTGAATATGCTTAATGGTCATGTTTGACTGGATAGTTAAAGACTGGAAGCAGCGTGTGCTGTTGCATTCAGAATAGAGAATTATTAAGGCAAGATAGGAAATGTGCTAAATRTATGCATCTCTCAATTCACCTGCCTTGCCTTAATTTTTCATCCYGAGGCTTTCCAAGGGAGGATATCCTGGGTTGCTTTTTCATGCATGCCATAACTGTATTCTTTAGCTGCTGCTATGTTGTAAATAAGTTTCAGAGCAAGCTGAGCATTCCTTTTTTCCTTCTTACCTGTGTTGTTTTGCACAAGGCTTTAGCAGTCAGGTGGGATTAAGTAGGTGCCTGTAGGTTTGGCCCCGATGAGAAAAGTCTTATGAATTCAGGGAGAAGGAGGGGAAGCAAACTGTTGTAGGATAGCACATATTGTGGAAAAATAATGGCATACGGTTCAATTTGAAATCCCTGAAGCTTTCAGTGCTAACAACGTATGGCTTAAGAGTTGTAGCCAGTAAGTTAGGACATCATCTTAATCATGGAAATTCTCATTCAACTCCCTGGTTAGCCACAAAATTGCCTGTGCAACTAGAGATGAGTTCTTCTGCACTTGAGCTTCCCTCCTGTCAAGTATGAAAGATTACYCTTCCCAGATCCATTGCAAAAATAAGTAGGCAGAGGTCATCCATTACAGCAAGAAGCTGTGGCTAGACAAGCACTGGGAAGGGTAAGCAAAAGGTCCAGGGTAAAGGAATGAGTAGAAACACACGATCTATCACCTAGAAAATGGGAGGAGGGAGAGGGCTACAGGAGGCCCCAATAAACCACTGTACCAGCATGCCATAAAACCACCCAGTTATCTTCTCTACTCCCCCCCCTACCCGAACAACTAGCTGAATACCAGTAGCTAAGCCATTTCCCAGTGGCAGTTCAGTCATCTTCTGGGAAAAGTGAGCCAGGATGGCATTACACTGCCCAGAGATACCTACAGCATCCTTTTGAGGGAACAGATAAGAAACAGTTTCTTCATGGAAGACAACTTTTAACTCCATGTATTCCTCCAGGGCTGTGATCTTGCCCCTCTTTGACCCCGTCTGACATATCCTGCTGCCTAGTATATCTGCAAGACTAACCCTGTTATCCTCTGCCCAATTTAATCTTTTGATGCCAGTTCCATATTAAATCCCTGAGAAGTCCTGCCTTCTGGCCTTATTCTTAAGACTCCAATTTCTCATCTCTTGTTTTCTGTACTGTCATATTTCAACTTACAAGGCAGCCAGGGCAAGAAGTATATCTAGGTTCTGTAAGGCACAGCCTATATTCCTCGAGTTGTTAAGCAAGCCAGGCTGATTTTCCTCATGTACAGCATAGATTTTCCTTTTATTTCATGGTATCACAGAAAAGTTGAGGATTTGCTCCTCTCTACTTTGTAAAAGGAAGAAGAAATAACCAGACTCTGTCTTATGCACACGCTATTTGAAATTAAATGTTCTTTTAAAGGCTGGGTATATATCTACTAATATATTTTTAAAACATCCCCAAAAATCTATCATCTAACTTGTCCTTTATGAAACTTCATGGGGCATCTTCATTATACAGTTAGGTGTAAAAGCATGAGAAAAATATTGGTGCACTGTAGAATCGGATCCAAAATTAACAAAGTGTTGCTTGAAATATTTGTAACAGCTCTCTCTCTAAGCAGTGGGATTATTTTCAATACCATATGCTACTAACATCAGGATGTGACAAGTTTATGAAGGCACCTCCTGCATGTAGTAGAAGAAGAAGCTGTTCCTTGTTAATTCTGAGAACAGAGTGAATGTTTGCAAGTGCAAAATATAAACTGGGACAGGAAATTTTCTGTAGTTTTCTTTCTTTATGGCAGCTAGACACCAACACACGAGAGAGCCTTAGAAATGAATGATTCCAGTGCTTATGATTTCAAAAATAAAAAAACAGGGAAAATTATGCAATACATTTGAAAATATATTCTGGAAGATGGTCTCTGCACTGCTTCATTTCAGAATTATGCTGAAGAGCTGTTTGTCACATTCCTAGGGGGCAATACACCATCTCCCATGGCTATAGTCCTGACTAAGAGACTGAAAATTTTTAAGTTTATGGTGCCGATCACTGAGCCCTGCATGTGGTTTAGAGTTATAGAGCAGCAGGAAGCTAACACTTCCTGTGTTTGTTTATTTGGTGAAGATGGAAATATTTACRTGCCATTCTGCTAGCTGGAGAATCAAAAGACAGTGTGCATGGGGATGCTGGAAGCTGAATCCAGGAGCACACTGCTGCAGACACCACAGGTGAGAAACGTGAGGATCCCACACATGACTGTGGGAACCTGTGGTTTGCACAGAGCATGCCATACGGTATCTGTAGGTCTAGAGCAAAGGAGCAGTATTTCACAGCACACCTTTCAAACTGTGCCACAGGGATCTGCCACCTTCTAGCTGACAGACTGCATATCACAGTTCCCACATAATTAAGCTCCAGGGGAGCACTAAACGCTGTGAAGCAACTGAACATCTTTTCTTCTCTTTTTTTACTTCCTTTTTTTGCATTTATTCCAGACTCTTCATTTGAGAGGGAGTGGTATAAAGCAGCAGTGAGGAGCTGCCAGAATACAAAAGACCAGCTCTCCCTGGCATTTAAAACCCCCTTGCAGCTTGCATGAGTCAGTGCTGATATGCTGTGATTGATCAGACAACTTGTTAGTACCACAAAGAGTCCCTTTTGCCAAAMGGTTCATGGCCCAACTGATGGCAGAAAGATACTAGCAGGTTTCAGTTGCTAATATCCACTTTGGCTCTGGGCAAATCTTAATTATCCTTAGAATTAAGCACAGGCTCCTCAGCACATGTACAGCTATCTCAGCAGGGCTTTTTCTTTTGGCGGGCAGTGTGTGTTGTGTTCTAGTAGTTTGTCTTCTACAAGCGGTGTTTGTATTCTCCACCTGTTACTCAAGCTTTCCTAAATCGTTGGGTTGATGTAAGGCTAGCAGGCTAGCACAGGGAAGGATCTGAGATCCTGTTTCTTATAGATATCTACTGCAGCTGATTTTTGCATTATTTACAYCTTTCTCTGTCTGCAGACAAGGGAACGCCAGGCCCATTTTTAAGATACATTTTTGCAGTGCAGTTTACGGAAGACAAACAGAGGTGACATTAACACTGAGCTGTTCCTCACTGAGCATTATTGGTTGGTTGTTAAGAAAAAAGTGGTGGGAAAAGGTAGTTTGGAGATGCAGAGTTATTTACAAAGAGCATACAAAATCCCATTCAATTCTGCTTTATCAACCCCAAGGGAAACTCTTGGCTGGCGAGAGGTATCTTCTGTCAGCCAGGTTTGGGTTCTTGAGCAATTGATTCCCCTGCCTTGATTCTCAGTAAACAAAGGGACATTTATGCTGAACAAAGGGACGTTCAGTCCTCTAGCCCCTTTCACACACTAACTTTCTTCACAAGCTTATACCCATGTAAATTTTTAGGCYAGGTCGATAGCCATCTCTCTCTTTTTCCTCCCTGTCCTTGAAACAGGTACAGACGGATGATCATGTCGTTTTGCTTTAAGTATTGCAAATATGTGAGTAAGTGCAGGTTGCTTGTGCTGTCTAGAGATGCCTCGAGGAAAGGACTGGGCTGTGCTACAGAAAATGTCTCAGCACATGCACAGGTACAGGTGTCATCCTGCAGCCTGTGCTCTCTACAGAGATGCAAGCCATGGCTGCAGTAATGTAAATGTAAATGAGACTGGGATCTATGCATTATTTATGGCAGAAAGAGTCCATAAGTGAGGTGACTCTCAGTGCTACTCTGTCTTATCTACATTTTTGTCGATTCTTTGCCTTTTTGGTTGTGCTGTCTCCTTTAAGAAAAGATTCAAGTGTAAGGACTTGTCAACTTCTAAGTCCACATGCATTTGCCATGTATTTCTAGAAAAAATTCACTGTCTTTATGCGAGCTTCGTCTTTGGAGCTTTATTCACTTAAGGGGATCTGGATCCAAGCCCTAATCAGGTCATGAATGAAAATAGAGTAGGTGAGGGGAAGACACTTGAGGATTTATAATCTTATGCGATCTTTCTTATAATAGAACTTAAACAAATCCTTCTGGATTCCCAGAGGAGTTCTTAGCTTTCACTAGATGTTGACTTACATACCTTGAAAGGACTAGCTTTTCCAACGTTAACCTCTTTCATCGTGAATTAGATGCTGTTTGCTTCCCTCTCTTCCTTTCCTCCCTCCATCCGTCCTTATTCACAGCACAGAAATACTGCACACTTTGACAGTCTTCGCACGGAGATCAGAACTGGAATTACGTGAGTATAACAGGTCACAGCTGAGGTGTTCAGGTTGTGGGGGAAGCTTGCACAGCTCCTTATGTACACAATGCCTTCCGTGCGAAAGCTGTTGCTGTTAGTCACCCACTTGGATGAGCAATAAACTCACTGGCAAATTTCAGGCTAAGTAAAAAGAAGCAACTGTGCTGGGACTCTCGACTGGAACAGCAGTGAGCGCAACATCGCGTCAGTTATAATTGCTCATAACAATGGAATTTAATAATGGCTCAGCTTCAAATCCTCTGTGTTCAGTCGCTATGGGGAAACAGGTTTGCTCAACTTTAAAAGCGAAGCTACAGGAAATGAAGGGTGTCAGAGGTATAAAAATACAAGATTTTGAATGTGTGTGGGCCAGGATGATCAATATATGATACATGGCAGCTCATTAGAAGTGTGTCAGCAATGATACCTCAAAGTCAGGGAAGGAGCTGGGGAAATTATGCGGCAGCCTTGCTGAGGTACAGAAGAGGAGGGAGGGTTTAGATAAATAGAATGTGGGGAAAGGGAAATCTTTAATTTATTCCCTGGGATACTGGAGGCAAATGTGGCAGTGGTGTCACAAGACTGTGACAATGCATTGTGGATATGTCAGCTATGTCTCCTAGCTGGCGTGTCTGTAAGTGCTAGTACATGATGAGACAAGTACTGTTAATTGTGGTGATGTGTAGGAGCCCCGCCATAGCCCAGGAGACACATGGTGCCAGGCCCTGTTTAGAGAGAGAAAAACAGAGTAGTCTGTTCCCAAGAGACCTAACCGTGATGCTTTTCTGCCTGAAAGGATACATTTGACATGTTAAATCACCAAGGTAGATGTACCTTGGCAGGGCTTTCTTCCTGATGCTGTGTTGCTTAGCCTGTATTATCTAATGAGATCTGCCATCAATTGGCGTGGCTGACAAATGACAAAAATGTTGATGAAAAGCTGAAAATTCTGGTATCCTTCAGGCCTCTTTAACATCATTACAGAGCCAGAAAGAGCCAAGACAGAGAAGTATTTCCAGGCCACTGCAGTGAGAGACATTGCTTCCTTACCTTTGAAGATCTCCAAACATGTGAAAGCTGTGTTGCTCCCCCTTCCTTTCTGTAACTGGGAACTTTGTGAAATTGCTAAATAAGAGACATCATGTGTTTCATATGAGCCTTGCATATGAAAGACACTTGTCTTTCTCAGATGAGAACCTGACAGCCTTCCTTGTGTGCAGTGTTCAGATTCTTCATGCAGTCTTTTTTGCTGATTCAAGATATTCCTGTTGTGTATCAGATGGGGTGAGGGCCGCAGCGATACCCCTTGTGATGGAGGAGAGGCACAGAGGGCASTAGCTCCCAAGGTGCTTGCTTGAGGTTTGAATAACACAGCCTGCCTTGCCCAGTGCCCCACTGGAGGCTGACCAGCCCACAGTCTCAGCCAGAATTAGTCTGTGCAGAAGCACAGAAGGCTGCAGCCAAAGTTGTGTCTTTCCTGTGTTCTCCCACTTGGTACATGCCCAGTGCAACCAATTCCAATTTTGAGGTCCTGTTCCTCATCATCCTGGGGCTAACTCTTCCTTCAGAAGAAAATAGAAGGAGCTGCTATTCACTAGGCAAATCCAGCCACTGGGACTTACGAATCCATACGTGGAGTTACTCCCACGGGCCAGAAGGTGTTCCCACCCCTGCTGGAAAGCTCAGCAGCATCTGATGTAGCATCCCTGGAGCATCTGCCCCCTCTCTAAGGCTTCAAAGGACCCAGCTGCTGGGACAGCAGCAGGTGTTATGGGTGCTCAGGAGTCGACTGAAAAGCGGTCTGAAAACTGTCAGGATCAGCCTGGCAGCCCATAGGTAGATTGCTTAGGCAGCTGTGGGCAAAATTTGATATTACTTAGATGCTTTTCTTCTCTTTTCACCTTTTGGTAAAACTAGTCTTTCTTAGTAATCATCTATGAAGAGAGCCTGTACAATGGCATTTCTGTCCAGGCATGTTTCTTGTCTCTAGTATGATAAAGTAATGCTTTGCCTTTGTTTCTAACACCATCCAGAAAGTTAATGGTATATGAAATTGGAACATTAATAATTTTTCTTTTGCTCTGGGCCCAGTGCAGATAAGAAAAGAGAATGGCATTGTGTGGATGGATTATATGGATCGACCTTTAATTTTGTTTGGTTTGCAGTCTGGTAACCAGAAGAGCCAGCTTGTTTCTCATTGGGTAATTACTAAATTAATCTGCTTCTGTATAAATGAAGTTTCCAAGTCTGCTATGYCCTGAAACCTCTCCCTCTCAGAGCAGCAGCCTCTGAGTGAGGGGAGAATCTGCCTTAGTTAAGGAGATCTGAGCAGCTCCATGCTGCTGACTCTGTCCTTCTTACACAGCTCAGTGCTGGGCTTTCTGTGGGTGACAGAGCCTCTGTCCGGCTCTCCATATACGTTCCTTACCAGGTACCTCCTGCGAGCCTTGGCTAAACTCCCTTGTTCCACTGATGGAGGGCATCCTGCAGTGGAAACCCAAATCCTGGCCCTAGCACATGCACTTGTTTTCAAAAGAAGGCAAACCATCTGGGAATTATACTGAGAGAGTTGTGTACAAGTATAACCCTTGTTTTACATTTGCATCTTTTCAGTAAGGCTAAGGAAGTCCTTGTGTGGTTAGTGAGTGTGATTTGCTGAGTTAGGAGGAAAAATAAAAGAAACATACTGTCACCTGATGATTTACTGGCCTCCTTCTGAAAACAAACAAACAAACAAACAAACCAAAACCCAACAAGCCAACAAGTAAAGCAAGGGCGATATAGTTCCTGATGGCTGAAGCCCTTTGCAGAAATGTTTGCAGGTATAACGTTTTCCTATGTCTGTTCATCCCTAGGCATGGAGGAGAGGCATAAGGCGAGGAGAGTTAGCCCAGCCTTATTAATGTGTACCTGCCAATGCACACCCGTGGCACCCAGGGTGCATGCCTGCATCACCTGAGGCTGTTCAGGCCTCTCCATTTCTTTACATGCTCCCTCTCTCCCTCCAGTTTAGAGTGGGATTACTCGCTCACTGGTCTGCAGTACTTACTTGTGGGTGCAGGAGTCTTTTCTGTTCTTCAAAGCATGAGTAATAATAGAGAAAATTAATACCAAGAGTAATTCATCAGGACGCTGATCATGCCTTTTAGGAATACACCACTTCTTGAGTTGCAGGCTTAGCCTTCCAATGCAAAGGAGGCAAAAGAGGGTGGTAATGTAGTCACAGAGCTCAGAAGAAACCAAGGGGCAGCTATTAGGGACTAATACAGTGAAGCCCTCTCAACTGGCTAATGAGGTCCATGGCTTCCAGTGTTTAAGTAGGTGGAATTTTGATCATTTCATTCCTGGTCACAGCCCCTGCATTGCATCCTTGATCTCTGTATTCTCTTTTCTGTTGTTGTGTTCAAGTGCATCTTAAAATACAGCTCAATTAATTTGGTGAAAATTGGAATAAAGTAAAAATTATGGTTTTAAAAAGTAGCCAATTTGACACATTCTAAGGAGCTAACTTGTCAGGCTTAACTATAAAATGTTGTTAAGACATCAGCATGGAAGAAGAGACTGTGAATTAAGTTTCTGACAGCTGGATTCCTGTTTACAGCTTTCAGAAACCCAACAGCTTTATAAAAAGCATTATAATTTCTGTATAACAAAGAAATATTACTTCAGTGCTCATCTATGCCAACAAAGAATGATTTCCAATGCTTTCTCTCAATTTCTTAAAAAACATTTCCTTTTCTTTCAAGAAAGTACTAGATTTTGAATAAACATTATGCTAGACAGAGCTACGAGAAGACCAATGAAAAAAAAAAAAGTTTTCTAGAGCTGAGCTAAATTTCTTGAAGTTATGAATTTACTAAAATTTTAAAATTGCACTCCTGGTCCTGAGATTATTCACAGCGTGACGCTAATTCACTGAAAACCGTAGCTGCAAAACATTTGGTGGCTGAGTTACAATGGTGGTGATGGTGTAATTATGTCCCACTTTTATCTGATTCCTTAATGTTTAGAGCATTTGCCCAGGACTGAGGAAACCTCTGGCTGAGGGAGATTAAGCCCAAATACATAAGAGCACTATGTTGGGGAGGAGCTTCTCCAATACCTACTGCTGATCCTGTTCTCTGAGCAAACTAGCTGTAAAGTAGCTTCCTCTGTGTAAACTAGCCCCTTGGGAGAGGGGCGAACCTGCTGATGAGGTTTAGAGGGTCCCCTCTCTGCTGATGAGGGTTTTGCTATCAATATACAAGGTGCAACAACTAACAGGAAGGGTTACTGAGGGACTTCTCTCAAAATGCTCCCTAACCCATCACCTCAGGTACTTGCCTGGGCTGGAGTAGGCCCAGGACAGAGTTCACTTTCTGCCAGGCTCCCACTGGTTCCAGTTTAATTGCCCATACAGTTCATTGTGTGTACAAGCTGGAACAGTCTGTTCCCACCATGGCTGATGCTCTGGTAAATAATGACCTGGAAAGTGGCAACGGGAGTTTTGTTCTCTCTGGCACAAGGGGGAAAYGAACCTAAAACTATCACAACTTGAGCAATTTCCCCAAGCACTGAGCATCCCTACTGATATTTTGTAGTTCATTGCTAAGGTATAGAAGAAACTCAGCTTTGATTTTGTTTCTTTTTCTTATGAGTACCCTCAAATGGTATACATCAATTTGTGTTGAATGGAAGGTCTCACGTCAAATTTACAATATTTTTACATTCCTGTAAAATCCTTTGATTTGGATTTGATGGATTTGAAGGAACCTGTCTTATCCTTTTTAAAGAGGATGAGACTGACACATTTCATTCAATTTGATCTGGACCGATAGCCTCAAATTATTATGGTTCAGATATTGAACACTGAAAAATCACTTTGTCATAGGAGAGTATCAGTTCCCTTCTATCCATTTAGCAGAACGGAAAYGGCAGAGCCTGCCAAATCCATTACTGATTTGGAGATACTCCTGTGTCTTCAGCCAGTATTTTTTGTAGAGGGGTGCAGTGTTGCGCTGACACTGGCATTTACACATGGATTGTGAAACCCTACATCTCAGTTGAAAAGTATAATCTACCAACACCTGCCCAAACTGGGCGTTTCCTGGGTAATCAAGCAATTTTGCAATACTAATATTTTCAATTCTGTAGACAAATGGTATGTGAGAGACAGGACTCTGTAATTGAAACAGTCTGGGACTGTTTCGCTCTCTGAGAGAGCAGCAGTGGGTGAGATTTTCTGTGAATTGCATGTACAGTGTGATTATATGTAGGGATCCCATTTTTTAATTAATTTTTCAAAGACTGAATGAAAAGTTGGCATCGTTATTTTGATTAGACTACATAAATACTTATTCCACTCCAATCAAAAGAACAACTCAACTACAATATGTTTGCCTGGATTGATTTTTATTATTTCTGCTCAAATGCTTTCTGGAGGAACCATAAATATCAGCGTTCCTTTTTTTCTCCTCCTTTATCGCTATCCAATCTCTTCCTAACACTGTTGCTCTGCACATTGTACCTTGTAGCTCATCACAGTGAATCTCAACTGTAGGAGAGGAAAAAAAAAAAATTATTGTGCCTTTTAAATCTGGGCAGAGTAGGCATTTGGGGTATTGCAGTTTTCTGGGGTGCTTACAGGAATATTTTTTTAACAAACAGTTGTATTATCCTAAGTGTATGGATATTGTACTAAACTTTGGCTCCTTCTTTTAACAGGCTGTGAAAGAAGAGACCTCTTTTATAAATCCCAGTAAGACCTCCAGCCTGCAGGACCCTAATGTAAGGTCTGTTGCTTCTTGTCCGTAGGGAAAACATCAAATAAATGCATGATATAGCGAGGCATTTTCCAAACATTATTTCAAACAGTGTTAAAGGTCAGTTTTCTCATCCCCAAGTTGCTGTGTAAAGTTCACCAAGCAATGACCTGAGGAGGTGTCTGTCAGAAGGGTGCTTATTTTATACACATATATCAGATATAGTTGAAGAATTAATAAAAGCTCAACTTTAAAAATCAGACCAAGTGTATATACTTAAACAATTGATAAAAGCTCAAAGTAAAAAATTAGGTCTAGTGACAAACTTAGAAAAGCTTATATAAAAATAAGCCAGCTTTCATAACTTCTGTATCAGAAACATGTAAGGTGTCCAAACTGGAAATCCTTGGGTTTGTATTTTTCTGATTTGTGCAAGGKTTTTTTTTGCAGAAGAAAAGGCATTTGATATACACCCTTCAGAAAAATGGCTCATTTGCAGGCACTAGTGACTACTTTGGACTGTACTTTTATTCTGTTGATAGTGGATAGTAGTCTTCCTGTTTTGGGGTGGCCATTTTGAAGAGGCATATTAATTGTAAACATTATTTGAATGGCACAGTATGCTGTCTTTCTGCAAGTGATTAGAGAGGAGGTTACAGCATGGGTATTTGGAAGTTGCCTGCCTCTATATGTATGGTAGTGCCATCACTTTGGACATCTTTAGTGTCCAAATCTGAGAGGAGAGTTTGATGAAAAAAAAATATGGATTTAAAGCATGGCAATCACACTAGCTGTTAATCAGCTAATTATGCTAGTGTATATGCTATGTATATGTTAATGTATATGTAATACACATATGTACTAGAGCACTAGTCATGATTTTATTTTACAACTTTCTGATGGTGACTCTTGCAACTGAAAGCAGACATTTAAGTATCTTATAGAAAAGGCTGGATGAGGGGSGTAATGAATTATGTTTGACAAATTAAATCATTCTGAACTCAAAAAGAAATAGTTACAGTTGTGAAAATTTGTCAACCTTTTTTTTCAAATGTGCATCTTTCCTATAAGATAATAAATCAGCAATAGCCTTCAAAAAACATTTCATTCAAAAATTCCTTTCTGATCAGATTGGACTAGCAGAGCTGCTACATTTGCTTAGTGAATGCAGCTAGCTAGAGAACAGTGAGGATGGTTGGCGGTGCTGAGGCAGGAGGAGACATGAGAGCGATGCTATTGCTTTCTGTGGCAGTCCCTGGCTTGCCTGCAGTACCGCTGTGATTCCCAGTTTCCCACATGTCTCTCATCTCGGGATAGCCTGCAGAGCTGTAACTTCTAGCCTGGCAGGCTGTGATTTTCCCATTTGTTTGTCCAAGGGGCTGCAAAGTCTGCTTGATATTTAGAATCACCCACTTTTCTCCTGTGCTATTGCCCTTTTTAGATCTCTACAAAACTTTCRTAGGACCACCGAGAAAATTCATCATGTATGTTATACAGCGACCTATTTCTTTGTTCAATACAAATGGGTTTCATGTATTGTCTTTGCCACAACACCCTTTGTTGGGTTGCTGTCACTTCCAGCAGCAGTTCAGGAGGACCTGGTTTGTAAAGCCCTGTGTGATTTGGAACATGGCTAAAGACTTGTTTTCCTTCCTCACCTTTGCTGAACTTCTGCATAACATCTGTAGAAAAGCCTTTCTATTTCACATTTTGTAATAGATTCTCTCCTTCTTCATCATGCTGAGCTGTAAATGAGTTGTGTGCTTTGTGAGGCGAAGTACTATTCAGCATGAGTAAGGATGGCAACCTGGCTGCAAAGCTGTTTTACCATTTTCTTTTTCACACATCCAAGCTTATAAACTCATAAAAGCCACTTTGGAGTTCTTGGTATGCAGCAGTCTGGTGTATATTTGTCTGATATTTATTTTTATCTGGTTTATGTCAAGCATTGTTTCCTCTACAGTCACTTGTGCCAAATGAAATGGTATTGTTTTATTGCTTTGTGTCTGTGTCCTGGAGGTACAAATATACAAGTAATCAATGCTCAGGGATAGACCAATTTTAACAGCCTGCCAAACTCAGAGAATAATGCAAAATAAATTCAGTGTCTAACCAATTCTCTTTCTCCTTCAAGTGGCTTCCCTTTCTGCAGGGACATGTGCACCCTTGCAGACAGACAGCATGTGACCTATTTGCCAGTAACATCCTCTATAACCTCTGTTTTGTGGCCTTGGATGGACACAAATGAGCCTTTGCTCTGTGAGGAATTGCATCTGAGTAGAGTCAAGAGTTAGTTCATACTGGTCAGACAAGTCACCTGGGAGTTTTTCTCTTCTTCAGTTGAGAGATACACAGGTATCCTTTGTGAAAAAGCCCTCCGCATGGAATATAATTTTTATTCCTGCAAGTACCCACACAGACAGTCCTGTAGACAACACCTGTGTGAATGTTTGAGGAATGTTTGTTTGCTGAAATATCTTGCCAGTTGAAACCGGTATCTGTCACAGCTATTTAACAACACTCGGCTCTTTTCATGCAAGGGATTTATAGCAGGGACAGTGACTTCATGCGTTTGATTACTGACGACTGTACAATGCGCTAGCAAAATGCTCTGKTTTTTTCCAAACCCAAGACATTGGGAAATTTGTTCAGGCTGGCTAGTAAGCAAACATATGCAGTTTTGATCATTAACTGAAGCATGAATCGTTCACACAAATAGGAAAATAGAAGGTGAGGAAGGAGGGCAATAGTGCTTGTTTGATTCAAGAACTGTGCTCTCTTTGCTACCATTTTGTCTGCCCATCTATTGCCACTCTGAAGATTACACTTCTAATGAATTAACTGCTTGGATATGGCCTGTAATCCCCCTGAGCAATTATTTTAGCATCTGCCATGGCAGACTCAATTTGGCTAGCAATTGCTATAGCTCTTTGTAGAATTAGTTCTGGTTCAACTAGTAATTACTCACATGTATGTGTGGTATAGCCACTTTTGCTACGAGCAGGTCTCCAGTTGTTTTGCTGGACATGGCTTCAGAATGGTGTATAATGTTGTGCTTATGCAAAGTCATTATGTATCAGTCAATTTATTCACCTGTTTTCTGTGTCTGTTGGCAAACTGCGGATCCTTCTATATCTAAGTCATTTTAAATATGGGGGAAAAGCMCACAGCTGAAGCTGAAACTGCGCTATTTTGTCAGTTTTCAAGAGGGGAAAGCCTGTGAAATTTGCTCTCATTTGGTGCACAGGCTGGAAGTGCAAGGTTTGTCTCCTGATCTTCCTGTTAATATCTAACCTGTACATGCTGCAGGAGGATGTGGGACCACAGAAGAGTACAGTCCTCTCTCCTCCCTGCTTTTGGAGAGCAGTGCTGTGCATCTCTATAGTTTTCCCTCCTCTGAATAGGATTATTTTTCTCCCAGATTGTTTCAAGTGCTGGTTCCCACATTCAGTGAGGAAAAAGCTGGTGACTCAGTCAGCCCAATACGTGCTGCAGTGTCCTAGCTTACACTCTCCTTATTCCGCAATTAAGACTGATATAGTGCATTATGAATTGGGACACTTTCCCCTTGCTGACCCTGCTGCTTTGCTGATAACCCCTAGCAGAGCAGCAGGTCTGGGCAGTGGCAGTAGGGAAGTTGGATGATTACCTCAGCTGGATCCACCCGAGCTGCATGTGACAGAGCTCTCAGCTGAACAAAGTCAAATGAGAGCAACTAACAGGAGGGGAATTTCAAAGGCGGGTTAAATAGGAGAGCCATGAGCTATCTTGATAAGACACAGAAGTCCTACCAAGAAGAGTTCAGCATGTCTTTACTACAGTTCTGTTGTAACAGCCTTGAAAGCACACACGTTTTCATCAACACCCAAGTAACACACACAGAGAAGTACAGAAGTACAAATGCATACGCATTTTGGACAAAGCAGAACATGCTATCGGTTTATGGAAGAACAAATACCTGAAAAATTAAGTTATTTAATGTATTTGTGTTATTTTGCTTTTTATACTGCCTGTATTGAATCAAGAAGAGATACAGTTAGTTTGCATTTACCACCTCACATAGTGAAGCATGCTTTGTTAAGGTATGTAGTAAAATTGTGTTTGTGTGAGCATTGGTCTAGTTTGGAATTTGCAATGCCAGTCATTTTGCAATGATTTTTTACAGTACTTCTTTTGGAATGTAGGGCCCAAGTCTGCAAGAGAGGCAGTGGTCATGTCAGTCCTTTTTATGACCAACAAGAGGAATTCATCTTCCACTAGAGCTAGAAAAGCCTTTCTAGCAGAACATTTTCTTCTTTAGTGTTGTTAGAGGAGGACCTGTCATGGTGCTGAATGGGTCAGAAGGGATTATGAGGAAGTAACAGAAGTAACAGAATTTCCCTGTCTGTTAGAAACTTCCTTACACCCAGGTATCTAACTCGGTGTCCAGATGGAAGTGTCAAAGGAGAAGTGTTCAGAGAGAATTAGCTGATTAGATATCTAATTTAATTCAGGTTTGAGATTACTGCATGTTCTTACGTATAGTTTTGGTAAGGCTGTCATCACCTGCCTCCAGCTGGGATTTTTTTATTTGATTCTTTTAGCCTTGAGAGATCAGGGTTCAGGCTGTCTGCCAGAACATTTGTATAACGAAGGAAGTATAAAATAGTAGGAAATATAAAAATGAAAATTGTAGTCACCCTATTTCTTATCACCTCTGATCACACTTTCCTCTTGATCGGAGGCTCAGCCTGTCTAGTGATCAGAGACCAAGAGGTTTCTCTCCTGCAGCATATCAAGTGAATGTGAATCGCATAGTCATCTCTTCACCTTTTTATAAACCTCACCCATTTCTTAGWAAAGGGATGGGCCGCTAGAAAGATAACCTCTTGAACTTTCTTTCCAGAAATTTCCCACCTAATTGCCAGCCTACTTCCTTTGTTAAATGCAATAAATATATGGCAAACCACAGAACCCCATCAAGAGAATTCCTTCCATTATTCCTCTCCTTATTCAAAGCTTTGCCAGACAGAAGGACCTTCTGTACAATTTCACCAATGCCTATACACAAACCTTTCCTGAAAACTCTTTGAAGTATCTGTTTTCTCTCTGGCTATGACCGCCTGGGTAAGCCTATAGTGCGTATATGTGTGTGCATGTGCACACAGATTCACATGCACAGAGTTTGGTTATATTTAACATAAAGGTCTACACATTTCTTATTTTGTTCTCTTCTTCAAATATGCCTGAATGTAATCCCTGGTATAACTCTGCTGCACTGGCTTCAGGAATTCCAGTTTGTGAAGAATTAGACCAAATTAGTACAGATGTCAGGAACTGATAATGCTTTGGAACCAGACAAAATGCTGGTCATCCTCAGGCATAGCCTGTTTGCCAAGCCAAATTTCATCTTGGGACAAGCCAGACAGTGGGAATATTAGCAAAAATGCCTAAAGTTAAAGAAAGTTTGGTAAGCAAGTGAAATAAAATTTGTAAGACAGGAATTATCTGGCAGTTACTGGGATTTGCTGGTAACGTACTTTTTTCTTCATGGTCACTTGGAGCTCAGGAAAGTTTAGACATGATACATGTCTGATTCAGGTGATCTGGCTGAAGGTCTTCAAGAGCTGGTACATGTAAACACTAACACCTCCATCTGCTAAATGTTAGYCTTCATTTTGTGAGTAGCTATTTACTGTTACACACACAAGACAAGTTAAAATAGATACACTCTTTTGAGGTTATGTTTTGGAAAATTGAAATAGTAACTGATATTGTTTCTGAGAAATTTTAGTTATTTATCGTAGAATTATAGAACTGTTGATTGGAAGGGACATCTGGAGGTCATCTAGTCCAGCCTCCTGCTCAAAGCAGGACTRTCACMAACACTAGATCAGGTCAGCCATGGCTTTGTCTAGCTGAATTCTGAAAACCTCCAAGGATGGAGATTATACAGCCTCTTAYGCAAAATACTGACCAAATGTGTAAATGCAAATTCCTGCATTTCTGAGGCAGGTGCCCAAGTGCTGTCAGTCAAGAGCCCTCTTCAACTGAAGCCCTCAAGTTGGCTGGTCAGTTATTTCTGTTCTTGTCRCTGTTGCCACTTGCTGCTGTGCACCATGTGGTACATTTGTGGACTGCAATATTTATTTTCCCTTATAACATGCTTTTGGATTGCTACCAACTTTGGCATGCTTTACATCCCACATGGTTCAGGATTTGTCTGCGGATTTCTTTCTGTTTAGACCAACTGCTGCGTCACCCTTTGTTGATCCTTGTTATCCAAATTATCTCATCTTTCATAGGACTGCAAATAGCAATATTCTTCTTTATGTGGGAGTAGGTATAAGCACCAGCTGGTGCTTTGTGCATTCATTTATTCTGATTTTCTTTGTAAATCTTCCCATCCAAAACTAAATTACGCTATTACGTTAAGACTAATTACATTAGGAGCTGCTCAACACGTAATGTAAAATTAAATGTTATCGCACAGAGCTTGATGATGCTGCACACCAGAAAAGATGAGTGGAAGATATTAAATTATATCAAGTTATACAGGGTACAGATGAATCAGGAGGCACTCTTCTGAATGCCCAATGCAGAATAAGCTTTGCTCATACAGATTGTCGGAATATGATTCCCCTTCTGTGGCTCGTGCATCTGATGTACACTAAGCTTTGAGTTTGGCTGCCTTTCAATTTATGTGACTATGTCCTACACCTTTTCTGACCGAAGTGATGATACTTCTTACATATAACTTTTGTGTATTGTCAAGGGAGGAGTGTCACTCAAAGTAATATCTGCATTCTTGTGCTTTTCCCTTTCCTTTCTCACCTGCACAGACTATATTAACATTTGAATTATCATCTCTTGGTATCTGAGGTAACATCCTGCTGAAGTATCTGGTGCAGTGTGAATTTGAACCAGTTTTTTCAGAGAACTTTGGCTCTCTGCAGGTGCTCTCAGGATATGACCATATGAGCAAGGTGCAAAGCATACTGAAGTTTGCCTAATCTGTACACATTTTGGATCTGAAACTAAGAGCTCAGTGTCTCTCTTTATACATACACTTCCAGTGAATGTCAGGGTAGCTTTCCAACAGCATATAGGCGTGTGCACAGGGAGTTTGTTCTAGCTTATTCAACAGTCGGTACCCTGCGCACTAACTTTTTCTATCAGTGACACTGACTTAGGACTCTTGGGAATTATAAGTCGAGACAACATTTTTTTAAGAAAAAAAAACAGATTTCTTTTTTTCTAAGGAAAACTACAGTTCTGGACCGGTAGTAGTGTTCTCAGAGAAGTGGAATTTATTGTACAGCTGCTTATCAGCTGCTCAAGACTTCAAGGCACATGGACTGATTTTTATTTAGCAATTTCAGTTGATAGAGACAGGTGTTAGCCCACAAAGCTCTCTTGGACACTGTATCAACAGCAGTTCTTACAAAGACTGCAAACTGACACCAGGTCTTCAAGTCTGGGGCCTTAACCATGGACAGTTTCTAGGTAGGTAGTTTCTAAGCATCACAGAGTTGAAGTTTTGGACCAGCCATCCAGCGAGAGCTGTAGTAGAAGATGTCCACGTTGACATTTGGAGGCTAAGAATAGGCATGTCACCTGGATAATTATGGACAGCTTGTTTCCTCAAGTCAAAGACTTCAGTTCCCTAGAAAAATAGACATATGCAAAAGAATTTTTAGGCAGGTCAGAATTGAAGTGGATCAAAAATTATGTGCTTGGTTTTACCTGACATAAACTTCAGCGAATCCAAGCAGGTTGTGTTTTCTTAGAATCAGAATGGACTTAACTCTATGAGGCAGAATCTGAAGCAACATTTAAATATCTCCTTCTAAATGTATTGTGAAATATTCTAGGAAAACTAAAAACATTATCTATGTTGACTTCTTCCTAACAAATATTAATTGCTTTTAAAAAGCCACTTTTTCATTCAATATTCATCCTTCAAAAATAAAAATCATTAATTCTCCAACTGAAAAATTTCAGCCAGCATTTCCAAAAACGAAGTGAATAGCTAAATACACATCAGTGGACATAAATAACCAGTGGACAGGTTAATGGATCTGCTACTCTGGCTTTTTATAGGAACCTCACCAGTAATTTCTGCATCAAATTCATAACTTGAAGATGAACTCTTGCATACCCTTTGCATGCCAGTCTGCATTAAAGATTGCAGATAGGACACCTAGGTATGTTCTTTGACTTCATTCTGAGTATTAAAGACCTCTTTGACCTGTTGCCTGAAGTCAGATGCTGATGAATTCTTTGTAATTGTATTCTTAATCTCCAAACTACAGAGAAAGGAACAGTACTCAGACCTTTCARATGAGGTTAAGTTGATGAAATACCCCACTCGAGGTGCATTTCTTTGACCATGTCCCTTAAACTGTGCGTAGGCTTTTTGGAAACCACAGCATTTATAATGCCTGTCCTGGTTGCTGTACAGAGAGGTAGGATTTGTAGCTCAGTTTGACCTTAGGTACTGGGTGTTGACCTGCAACATTACTCTGAGCTGTGGGAGAAGAACAGTTTCTGTATCATCATTATCTTTCTGTTGGACCACAGGAGCATCACATTTTTGTCTAGACTGCAGACACATTACAAGGACAAGGGAGGGGAGGGAATTTTTTCCTTTAAAAGAAATAGAGCTCAAGTGAGGCGGGTAAGGAAAGCCCACAAACTGTTTTTGGATTTGGCTGCTGCTCTGTAGCAAGGACCTTTGTTGTACATCTCCAATCTCTATGAAAAAAAAAAAAGGAAAAAAGAAGAAAAAACCTTTATTCAGAAAGTTTGACGCTGACAATAGCTTTCAAACGTCCAAATAACATTTTGGAGAGCTATCTTCTGAGAAAAGCTACGGTATCAGAGTGAAAAAGCACGTTATTGTTTCTTAACTTCAGATGGCCATAACTTTGGAAAAGAAGTAAGTGTGAAACCCTTAGAGCACAGACTGAGAAAAGATTTACATGTTTGTGTGTGTTTGCTTATCTTGTTAGGCTATGTCTTCGATACATAAGAGAACACATTTATTAAATATTTTTCCTCTTCTTTCCTTTCTGCCTTGCTTTTTTTTCCCGAGATCTCATTCCCATATTCCCACTCCAAGGGAGTTCTGAAACCAAAAATCAACCAGTGGGGTTTTTTTTTCCCATGAGTCAGCACCTGAAGGCAGGTCAACCTTCATGCAGATGGCTGTATCCTTGTAAATCATGGAGCTTTTAGCCTCTACCTCTTGGCCTTAGTCTGGGAGGGTGGAGGGAGAGAGATTGTTCCAGATGGCAAAAAAGGCACAAACAGAACCAAAGAGGATAAAACCTGTTAAAGGCAAATGCAGAAAGCAGGTTCTCCCAGCAGACTTTGGTGGTTTTAAAATTCTGAACTGGATCCTCCAGGGAAAAAGAAGTTATTTTATCCCTTTCGTCGTTAGGTGCACAATCGTTTGCTCCCACACGGCCCCCTTGCCATGTTTCAAACAAGTACAGTGGTCTGCCCAGAGCCAGCTTAGCAGGGGACGAGGAAGGCATGTCAGTCTGCAGAAGCCACGGCACACAAAGGGATGGTGCAGGCAGCAGCGTAGCCCCAGTCCTGCGAACTAGTGTCCCCATTACTGCTGAGCCAGGGTGGCGTGGGACCCTCAAGTCCCTCGGCATGAGCACCTACATCATGTCCCCAAGCAAGATTCAAGCTAAATCAGTGGACATCTGTGGTCACTTGAARTGTTCCGCAGTGTATGTTTTCTGTGAGCAGTTTTGGTTTCAGTAGCCCTGTTGGCTGCTACTCTGAGAACAAAACTAATTTCTTGGGTTTGGGGGGATGTCTCTCTAGGACTTGTTTATGTTTCTGTGCAGGCTTGTGAAACGGGCTGAAGCTGGTTCGGTAGAGCGTGCTGGCTGCTGCTCAGGAGTGTGCTGGGCCTCTCAGTGCACGGGCAGTTTCTGACGACCTGCCACTGCATGCTGACATTCATGGTTGTTATTGTCATTCTCACCAGGAAGTGACAGATTTTTATGTAAGGTGCCAGGTCATTAAGTAACTCTKTCTTGGTTCAGTACTTTCATTTTTATGCAGTGGTGGCTGGATACTGTTACAGGAAAAAGGTTTCTTATGAATTAACGACATTGAAACAGAACTTTATGAAGGAACTGTAATACACTGCAGGACTGCACGTTTTCTTTTCCTTTTTTTTTTTTTTGAGTCCCGCTGATCGTTCAACACTTCAGGTTTTGTTCAAGCTTACATAAGTTACTACATGTAGGACTATAAACTACAAATGGTGATATCTGCACATAATGACTCTATTTAAATAGCCAAAATAATTACAAGGTTTTTATTCAAGAATCATATCTTTCCATATAAGATAATATATTCTGGCTGTAGCATTCAAAAGATAACAATATGCTTTATAGTTGCTTCTTTTTCAGGAATATCAATGAGATCATTCTTTCAGGAATATCAATGAGAACATTCAGTGTGATATTAAAAGCCTGACATTTTTAAAACACAGATCAGGCTCTGAGTTGATCAAGCTGAGCACTTCTTGCATCTGGTTGCTGGAGTAAGAGTAGCAACAGTTTTGAGCATGTTCAGACTGAGGAAGAGTGTTTGGAGATGAAACAGGAGCTGTCACGGATTTTTTAGGCTGATGTGGAAGAGCTAACTTAGCAAGGTTTTAATGAGGGCAAAAATCCAGCTCTGCAGTTGGTAGGACTAGTCTAACATTTGATCTCGTGCTTACGGTAGACTGGATKCAGCCAGCCTCTTCGGGTGGAGGCATTGCCACTGCTCCTTTTCATTCAGAGGCAGCTTCAATTTACATCCTAGATAACCTGCAGATTATCAAAATGTACAATTAAATGGTGCTTGCATCTCTCCCAGAGGCCTGATAAATATCAGAAGAAAGATAGTCACCCCATCCAGCCTCTAACAAAAATTATGGCAAAATCTTATAATAAAGGGAAAGAAGTTTTTGCTCTTAAAATTGTATTGCTTTTGCAAAACAAGTGAGTGGGATACTTTACTGGCATGATACAAAATACAAGTAAAGTTTATCTGAGCAGTTACAATCACTGAAATAGGAGTAGGTGTGTCTAGTGATACTGTATCTTGCCTTTTTTTTTATATTGTTCACTTGAAAATTTGCAGCATTCAAAGGAAGATAATAAGTTTTTCATCTATTTGTTGGGTTAGATAGTAGCTCCTGTTTGGTTCTCAAACCCTTTTAATCACAGCTGAGTGAAATTTTTCGATAGTAGGTCCTGTTTGGTTCTCAAACCCTTTTAATCACAGCTGAGTGAAATTTTTCATGTGAAACTTTTTTCAAGACGAATTCAGACTTAGAACTTTAAAACATTTCATATATGCAAATCAGTTTCATAACTTGCTTTGAAATCGTTATAAACTGCCTTAGTTACAAAATTGCACAATATCTTTTCAAATAAAAAAATTATTTTGGCAATTGAAATAACTGATTTGAAAGTCCCACCTCCTCCCCTTTTTTAAAACTGCAGACCATGAGAATCAAAAGGAGATATACAGGCTTTGTAATATGAAACTTTTTAAAGGAACCAAGATTACCATTTCAGATTTTCCTTTGTGTGGGAATATCTGATTTACTTTCACTGCAGATTATAATGTTGTCTTGAGAAATTTGAAGTAGCCACGAACTGGAAATAGATTTTTTACCAGCTTTGCTGTTCCACACTGTGCTGTTTCCTGAGCCCCTTGACAGTATTAGTGCATTGCTTATTATCTTTTTGAGCAAACATTTTTCAACTCACATGTAGTTGATACCACTATTTTTGTTCCTGCTTTCACTGGGTTGATGAAAAGGTTTAAAACTTGTAACTACTGTCTTAGAAAGGTATTGGAGAATTGTGGGGACTGCTCATTCAGAGCAAGAATTTCAGCTAATGTATTTCAGAAAGCTTGAGCTGGAAATAATGGCATTACACACATTCACACCCCTTGAGGATTTGACCATCAGATCCAGTCATTAAACCGGTCTTAACATATTTATCCTGCTTATGTCAGAACTTGAATTGAAAATGTCTTTGGATATATTGAACTAATAATTCTTTTCAGTTGTCAAAAGCTGCCTTTGGTTTAGCACAAGGTGTCTAAAGAAAAGGTATCTAGAGCAGTCATCCACTCTGAAGACTGACTTGGTGAAAATGACATTGGGGGCTTCCATCATGATGCTGATTCACAGATTTCCAGATCAGACATACTGACTGACTTCAAGATTAAAACAAGATAGTTTGGGCTCTCTTCTTCCCTTATCCTCCCCTTATTTGCCAGCCTAAGAAACTCAGCAAAAAGTCTGAAAATCTGGCTGGATTGTTCTGCATTAATCTCATTGCAAATCTGAGATATAAATGACTGACCCTGAAAATGGAATTTGGGAAGGGGCAAGATATGAATCTTGCTGCTTGTACTGACTTCTTGAAATTAATGGGATCAAAAAGCAGAACAAAAATCAGCAAAAGTTGTTCCATGAGAAGTAAAACTTGTAAAGTTGAGTTTGTGATTTATGTACGTCCTTTGTACTTTCCTCCATCTTACGCTCTGTGGCCTTCCCAAAGACTAAAAAACACATAGGAAAACTGAAGATATAATCTGAAGGCTATGCCATCCCAGTAGGTTYTGTTGTAGCTGGACAGCAGGTTCAGAAGTTATCAGGGAGAGTTAATAAAGCTTAAAACTCACAGGGGCATCAGAGGGAACAGCAATTGTGAAGATTAAATATGCTTATCTTATTATAGCTTTAGAAGACTAATATGGTGCAAGTAGATTCAAAAAATTCAATCCTAATTTATAGTATTAGAGATGAGATTGTGCCACTTGTGCCAGTTGTGGAATGTACCACAGTGCATGAGCAATCCCACCRGCAATCGGTGGGGCTGCTGAAGTACTAACTTAGTATCTGACTTAAGATTAGATGGCGGAATACCATTTCATAAATTATTAATCAAGACTTTCAAATTACTTCTTTAATGTTTGGCATATTTATTATGCTTATAGCATTTCTAATACACAAATGATGTATTTAATCATAATGTGTTGCTTCAAATATAAGTAGTATTTAAGATAATTCATGTGTCTTCATGCCACTCAAGCTCACGGTTGAAACGGTTTCCTCCCAAGGTCATGAAGATCTTGTATTTAGTGTTTATGCTATTTGTATTCAAGCCTTAGTTAACTCTACTGATAAATGGTTAAAGAGAAGATCCTTTTATGTGGGTCTCTTCATTCCCATTTCTATCTTTTGCTGGAGCTCTGCAGGTATGTTTCACATTCACRAGCATCTGAAACATGTCTGAGTTTTGCTTTTTTCCTAGCAAATATCCTTTTCTTGGATCAAATCCATTAGTTCATTTGCCTTGAGCTGCTCTTTCAAATGCAGAAGGATAATGTTTCATTTCAGGTAAAAATATTTTTAGCAGAACAGGTTTCACAATTCATAAAATATTTTTTGTTAAAGGTATTTTTTGTAAAAATATTTCTGACATGACTGAATTGCTGGGCTGTTATTAAAATGTTGTATTTTGGAAACAGTGACACTTCCACATAGTCTCTTATGTAGGCTCTTTGTTTGTAATCAGTTGCTGCTTTTATAAATGGTATGCAATGCACGGGAGAGTGAGTTCGCACATCCTTTTCTGTTCATGCACACTGGCCTATGGACTATAAATGGAACAAAAGGATGAACTTCAATGGGCACTTGCCACTTTGCAAGATAAATGCGTGTTGATGAGTTAGAACTTTGTTGATATGCCTGAAGTAGTTTAAATAAAGACTGTGCCACATATATTTTTCTTGTTATTTTTAGAAGTCCAGCTCCAGTGCGACCTGAAACTACGCCATCAACTGGCCCTACAGAAAAGCAGGAGATTAAAGTTTCTCGTGTGAGGAAATTAACACGGCAGTACAGTTTGTGAGTAACGTTTAGCGGTATCTTTATGTTTTTACCTTCTACAGCTGAAAATGAAGGGGGATGCTAATTATTGCTCTAGCTATGCCTTCTGGAAGGCATGAGTGCAATTACATGATAATGATCTTATACTGATACCATTCCTTTCATCACTGAGAATCTTTAAGCTTTTAATACGAATTTGCCATCCCTATGCAGTTGCTAGCCCTCAGGATTGCAGGCCCTCAGCCTTTTTCTGAGCTTATAGATTAGGAATTAAAAACCTCTTTCCCACACAAAATGTCAAAGACCTGGTGTGAGCTGGAGCAAGCTGCTCTGTCTGCTTCGTTACAACCCCCTTTGCAAAATGAGGAAAACAGTCCTGAGTTGTTGGGTGGTCAAGCTGTGCTGTCAGCCGTTCCCTCTCAGAAAGTGCACCTTCTCTCTCTCTCTCTGATTTTGTCACATGCAGAAATTGCTGAGCCCACTACAGCTACAGTCAGCAAAGTTAGGTCTCAGTCCTGGCAAGAGTGATCTGTGCCTATAAGGCTTTGGCATCCCATTTACACCTAATTCATCCAATTTGAGAGTCTCTGGAGATGTGAGGTACTGGAGAGATGTGGAAATCAGTTTGTTGATTTGTCCTTCATGTGAAAGGGCAGACAAGGCCTCCAGAAACTAGGGAAAAAAAGGGACAATGTCAGCATGAACTTATTAGTACAAGAACACCAATGCCATAATGAAGAAAAAATACGTATGCTTTCTACGTGGAATGGCAACTGTCAGTCTCTCCAGCAATTTAACATTCTATTGTCACTAAATATATCAATATATATATATAGCAACATTAGCAAAAGTTTTCCTTCTTTCCAAGAGGATTCTAATAAATATCAGTATGTAATTGTTTTCTGTCTCACTATTAAGAACACTGGAAAAAAAGTTACAATAAAAGTTGTTATGGAAAAAAAGTAACAATCTACATCACCAAAACTGAAAAATTATTTAGGAGAAGAAACAGAAGAATGAATCAAACTGAAACTAGGAGGAAAATGAGCAATTAGTCAAATTGGTATTTGTCCAAGAGACCAAGGCTGACATATGGGAACACACAGCCACAGCTTGGTCAGCAGGCCATATAACATGCTCTCTTTTACTGTGCTACATCAACCAGTATGGTTTGAAAATGASATAAGAGATGGGAATTGACAACTCAAGCTGGGAAGAGAACCCAGGATCCCTTACTGCTCTCTAACCCTGAAGGTAATGTGTGACAGGGAACCTGGCAGTGTTTGGTAGGAGCAGTTTCCCAAGGAAGCCTGAATGAAGCCTGCACATCCACTCTGCCCAGCATAGCTCAGACAGCAGTGCACTTTTCTTGAATGAGACACCACTTCTACTACATCTTTTTCTACAAGACAGGGGAAGGAATTCTCCTACATATTTCAAGATGCATCTGATTTTTCAGATTTTTATATAATGCAGGGAGTTGTAGATACAGTCAGCAAAGGAAAAGGCCATGACACTGAGAGGACCAGTTATTTGATGCTCTTCATATGGCAGGTAATGAACAGGACACGGTGGCTGATCCTATTCTTTGAGCACACTGATGTGTAAGGACAGGCAAGAAATTCATGTCCTATTGCAGGTATAGTCACAGGTTTTGTACACACACTTGGAAAAGCTTTTGATTTAAGTTTTAACCTGAAYGGGTTGTTAAACTTGGTCCGCAAATACTGCTACATGGCAAACAAAGAGAACAGGGTTATGCTGTGTAGACAATTTTGATGTAAGGGTACCTTGGTGAGGTTACATATGCAGAAGCAGAAAATTTCCCATGGGACCATCAAAGTAAGGTAGTAGGGTAAGTTGGTGTTGAAGATAGCAAGRCTAGTAAGAAATCAGTTCTTAAGAATCTGGGTGAAAAAAATTGCTCTAGGGTAGGTAAGGGCTGAAGAGTGTGTGTTTACCAATAAATAGAAGGTGACAACCAAAGGAGAGGTATAGGTACTAGGACACAGAATAATGAAAATAGGTACCTCAGGGGTCATCCCTGAAGCAGCTATTCCTAGATCATTCTTGTCTGAGAAAGTGTTTAGCCAACCTTTTCTTAAAAGGCAAAGAGAAAATCTTTGGGCCAGAGACTGAGCACCTCCCTATCCCAATCCGTGAACTGTCAGCCAGTCCCCCAGAGCTGCTGAGCACCTGCAGAACGCATGGCCCCACACCTGAGAATAGCACTGAGGAAAGGAGGAGAGGGTAAATGAAAATGAGTGAGAGGTTGTCCTAGAGAGAAGGGAAAGGATGCCGGGGGCACTGGGAGTAATGGTACCACAGAGAACTCACTAGTGTCTGGGAAGAGRAGAACTTGGGAAGGGAAGAGCTGAAGTGACAAATAGTGCAGTGGGAGGCAAGTGGAATGGAAAGGAAACTAGAGGCAGGGTTATGCGGTGGAAAAAGCAATGGCRTTATTACACACATAGGGAGGAGCAACATTTAAACACTATATTTAAAAAAAAAATATTTATGTATTCAGGAGTGAATTCTGAATTTTTGGTTAGTGACTTTTTGAGGAACCAGTTTTGAGCATGTCTTGCCCCCATGTGGATTTTCAGTTGTCCAGTGTTAAGCATGAGGAACAGCACCTCGAGTGCACATAAACACATCTAACCACAGGTGCTACCTATGCTATGGCCATGTGTAGGGCTGAAGACTCCATAGTTAAAAATATGGGCTGTGATTTTTTTTCTTTTTTTTTTTTTTGGTAGATCCAAATTCTATTCAATTTAGATTATCTTGTGTCTGGACTGCAAATATGGGAAATGCAAAGAAATAGTGAAGAAGTATTGTGAAAGGAATACAGTGAAGAAGGACAATTCTCAGACTTGTAGCTTGTGTGCTAATAGCTCGATGACTGATAAGACTGGACCCTAACCCTTAGCTTTGGTTCCCAGACCCTAAGAAGCCTTTCTGAACTGGCAAGTTCTCAACAATTTTCCACTTCCTTGTATGCAACAGAGCAGCTTTACCCAGCAAGGATAGGGAGGGTGCCAGTGTATTCCTGCTGAGAGTGGGGAGCAAGGACTGAGAAAATGTCAGCTACATGTTTCTGAAAGAGAGATTAACTAGGTCAACAGCCCAACTCCGGCTTGTTGCATTAATAAAACATATATTGAACAGGTCCAGAAGATTTTGCATTTTCTTTCCAGCATAAAACCAGTGTATTGTACGTGCTCTGGTGCTGAATTCTATCCTTACTCAGAAGAAATAAAAAAAAAAAAAACATTGCTATCACCCAAACAACCCACCATAAGTCTGTGTACCCTGTATGTCATCTAGTTTTGAAGTACTGGGTTGCCCAGGCATGCTGCCTCCAAGTAGCACTAAACCAAGAACAGTTCTGTTCTGGAAGCATCTGTCAAACTGGCATGGGAGGCGTCTGTGCACTGTGACTACCTCATAGGTAGTTAAAATTGGTGCCATTTTATGAGCAGAAATTATTTTTCTCATCATTTTTCCATGTGCTTTAAACTGTTAAGCTGTAGTCTTTCCTTTTCACACATCGTTCCCAGTAATAAAGGTTCTGTAGGCCAAATTCTGACCCTCTTTACCTCTGTGCAATTGCAATTAGCAATTGGAAGCATCCTGACTCAGGGCTGACTGATCGCAATGATTTGTATTCAATGGGGCTCTACAAAAGTAAATGAAGGTATAATATTCTCTATTGGCTTTCGTTTAGTGGTGACAGTAGGTRAGATGCAAAGAGCTCAGCTTGACGGCCTAGAGCCCAAGGGAAGCGTGCAACCTGTTTTTAAATAAAATGTTTTATCTGTAAACAGAATAAATGGGACAGGAAAAAGATACCCTCACAAGTATGTTTCTAAAGAGCTCCTTTTTGGAGTCAATCAAAGTCCTTTAAAAACAGTTTGAAAACAATAGCACAGACTAGCTGCATAATGGGTGTCAAATCTCTCATTTGTCTAAAGCCAATGAAGCAGTCAGTCCCATGGAGGGATCTAACCAAATCTGTTCTTATCAATACAGCCAGCCTCCACAGAAAAGAATAAACATTAAAGTAGAGTAATATCAAATCAGTTCATTTATTCATATATACATACTCCATAGAAACACTACTTGCACATCAAATCCATAAGATTTCCATTTGCAGATGAGAGTTACCTAGCCAATTGACTTTTAAGAAATCTTTAAGGGTTAAAAAATCTAATTTACTTGAGAAGTTAGCTGCATTACAGATGGAAGAGTAAACAGAACTTCACTCCAAAGCACTACAGCTGACATACAAGTTTCCAGTGCCTCCTCCAACATAAGTACAGTCAAAGTCTGGTGCCATTTTCTAATGAGAAGATCTGTCTGCTTTTATCAACTGCAGTGATGAAGATGACCTTCCTCCAGCACTGGCAGCAGCAGCAGCGGCATCAACACCTGTGTCTTCAGCATCTCCCGGGTCACAGAAAACATGTACGCCACAGACGTCAGAAGGACAAACACAGGTTTCGCCTGGTGGCAAGGTAATATGCAAAGAGATGAGCTTATTTCAGTTCGGAGAGTATTCAGGAAGGGTGGGAGGGAGTTGCAGATAACGTTTTCCTTAGATGGAGTAATTTTACATTTAGGAGTAATTTTTAATGCAGAGTTGTGGTAATATGTTGAACCTGTCGTGTAAGGAAATATTTAGAGCCTGCTCCAAGACCCAACTAAAATCAATAACAGTTTTTCRTCAACATTAGGGGGCAGTGGGTCAGGTTTAAATTAATATTTACCTTGGTTTCAAAGGTGCATAATTTTGTGGTCTGTCTTTCCTGAGTAGCCATACTTAAAAAAACATGRTGTGAAATCTGAAATCCATTTGGCAATCTATGCTTTAAGAAATTTAACCAAAAACAAAAACAACTAACAGAATTACAGAAATTAAATGTTTTTTTTCAATGGTGGGTTTCTTCTTTGCCTTTAGAGTTCCACAGATGCTGGAAGTACATTTGCTTTGGAGCCAGGTGACCTCCTGATGGATTTCACAGAGGCCACACCTATGGTAAATAGTTTCAGTCTGCAACCAGGAAAATGTAAAAGTTTTCAATAATTTGTCTGCAGGTAAAATTAATGGGATACTATGCAGTGTGTTGGATAGTGCACAGGAATAAAGTAAATTTCCTTGATATTCGGTGATCCTGAGCATCCAYCAAACTCAGCTCAGCATCTCTGAAAATCAGTCCACATCAACAAATATTATGGCTGAGCTTTTGAATGCAATTCTTTATTATTGGATGACTTGTCGTTTCTCTCTCCTACCTGGATATCTTTACACCTTGCTGCACTGGTTTCACGAGCTTCTTTGTCCCTTTAACGTAGATTCCTAACGTGATCATAGATTTGCTTTTGGGAGTTGTCTGGAAAGTCCCTTCTTCTCTCCACAAGTTTTGYTCAGACCTTACCCAATAGCCAATCCAAAGACGTGTACCTGCACTTTCATGTTTCATTAGCAGAGTACTTTGCTTCACTTTAAGGCAAAATAGTCTCTAACACGTTGATTATTAACTTCTTTTTTGAGAGGTATGTGATCTGTATTTTTGCTTAAAAGCCAAGGAGAGATGCTGGTACCACTGAAGTCAAAACGCCTCTTGACTTCAGTGATCTCAGGCTTTCACCTCAGATTCCCAGCAGATTACTTGAAGGATCACAGTATGATCCTTGACTTCCTCCAAGTCATCCTGCATTGCAAATAGCTCTAATGTCAGATAGCTCCTCTGCTGTCCAACGCCATTTTTGCTGTCTTCTAGAAACCATGTTTAAAGCACATAAAAAGCACGACAGGGGCAGCACTACATTTTTGGCATAAACATTTTTGTATCAAAGTACTTTTGTTCTGGGCATTGCTTTCACTACATGGTTTACATGTCCTTGTTTACAGTATTGGATAGGTGCTGTGGGAATGTGCGTTTTGTTTCAGAGACAGTAAGATACCAGTCTATAAATAACTGCTTGTGTGCTGTTACCACTGGACGAGAGATGTGGCTTCCCTGCAAGTCTGGTGAAGTGAAGGCTTATCCCTCCTAGGCCACTCCCCACTTGCAGAAGGGATGTGAATGTTCATCTGTGGCTTTTTGGGTTCAGAGGTGGGCACTATGCCTAGAGACTAGCTGCTGTGGATGGGAAAACAGGTTTGATGCAGGGGACTGGGCAGGAGCTAGGGAGCAGCTGAGACTGTCACTGATATACTGCCAGTTTGGGAATGGACAGCGGCCCTAGAAGGATAGAGAGATCTGCATAGCTGTTCTCTCTCATGCAGCTTCGAGCCTGTGGGATTGTTTCTTCACAAAGTCCTTGAGGGCACTTCATGGTCCCTCTATAACTTCAAGAGACTCAATAAGAATGTTCTTCACCTGCCATCAMAGTGCTATTGGCACCCACCCTATTCCTGCTGACCTCCTTCTTATCTTTGCCCTTCAGTCTGGCTCAGCTGAACAGTCCTTGCACCCCAAGACTTTTAGCACCCACCCTATTCCTGCTGACCTCCTTCTTATCTTTGCCCTTCAGCCTGGCTCAGCTGAACAGTCCTTGCACCCCAAGACTTTTATAGTGCAGATGTTGATTCTCTGAACTGCAGCAAATTGAAATTTAAGGGGCCCTCTAGCTCCTTGAGCCCCTAGGTTTCCTTGGTGGGAGAACTGTTCCAGCACTAGCATCCGCAATGAGAGTACAGTGCTTACTGCTCCTACATCCACCATATAGGAGGCACCTGCTTTTGTACCTGAAAATACCATTGAGGAGGGTCTACGGAAATTAGAAGGTTTACCTAGAACCTCCTTGAAGTGCTGGGTGTTGAAACTGTCCCATTCCAGAAAGTGACAGGAAGAGATGTATTTAAGCTGAACACACCCCCACCCCCTACTCCGTACATTTCTGGGGGAAGGGAAGATTAAAAGGGAGCACAAGAAAGAAAGAGGTGCAGCATTCTGCAGCCTTTGTCTGTAGCTTGGGTTGGCAAGCCACAGGCAGACTGAAACTCAAACTACCTGAAAGGAGGTTGTAGCGAGGTGGGTGTTGGTCTCTTCCCAAGTAACAAGTAATAGGATGAGAGGAAACGGCCTCAAGTTGCGCCAGGGCAGGTTTAGATTGGATATTAGGAAAAATTTCTTCACCAAAAGAGTTGTCAAGCATTGGAACAGACTGCCCAGGGAAGTGGTGGAGTCACCATCCCTGGAGGTATTTAAAAGACACATAAATGTGGTGCTTAGGGACATGGTTTAGTGTGGATTTGGCAGTGTTAGGTTTAYGGTTGGACTCGGTGATCTTAAGAGTCTTTTCCAATGTAAATGATTCTATGATTCTATGGTTTTATATAGGTTAGATTGTCCTTCTCTGTATTAATAACATGTTTGTGGATAAACAGTAAGTAATTATCCTTTGGAGTTTACTAATACATTTCTTATTCTAAAAAACATTATACCATATCTTACTGTATTAATCAGAATGTAAGAAATGAGTCATGGATACTTCGGCAATTGACCTGCTCTAGACAACATAGGTTTGGTTTTTGTTTCCATTTAATAGAAGKCAGCATTACACACTTTTCCTTTTCCAGCTGAGGATACAGGCTTTTTTCCTTAAATATTTTACCCAGTCATGCTTTCCCCTTTCCTACCCCACCATCCACTGACATAATTTATCACRCTGTATGTTCATAAACTAACCTTCCATGACTTTCTTGGTTTTAATATTTCAGGGAGCATGTACTGCACAGCATCAATCAACCCTTTTTGTTTTGTTTAATGTCTRTAAAGGTCAACTTGTTCTCTACAGAGCAGTTATTGTTTATAGACCTTTCTCTGCAGTTTCACTGGCTATAGGCTGCTCTCAATTGAGGTTTGAATCAAAAGTTTACTCTTCAGGGAAGAGGCTCCAAACAAAAGCAAGCTAAGGGGAAATGCATAACTTTGAGCCAGTCTGATTATTTAATAAATCTGTTGTGATAACATGTGCTGTCATTTGAGGGTCAAGATCATGTACAGCTTAGCATTGTGTTACTGTCAAGTCAGTGGTAGTGTGCTGGTTTTGCATGCTATGACCTGGCCCTTGGGAAGTTGCTTGTTAATTGCACCCATTTGTTCCACATTCAGTGACAGGTACAATATCTAAAGGGGTCATTCATACTGCCTAATTTGGGGTATTTGCCTGAGGTGACAGGGTTGGAAGTTCAGGTTCCTACATAGTCAGGCGGTTTCCTGCAGAGGAGTATTCAAACAGCTGTCTTCTCTTTGTTGTCTGTAGTGGAGAGACTAAGGCACCTCAACTGGACACCTAAAATCAACTTTTTTATTTTGGTCATGATATATGCTGCCAAACTTCCCCAGTTCACTGGAGAGCTGTTAATTTGAAGCAGTTTCAGACATCCTCCCTTCTCTTCTGTAACATTACTGGCGGAGAGTGATTAATAGTCACTGACTCAGCTGCATGATCTTCGTTGTTCAATGTCTAATCATTGATGCTTCTTGATGGCCTTGGGTTTTATCCATGTTTTGCTGCTGTTGCCCATACAGTGGAAGCTTTAATACATGCTGAGAGTTACAGTTAGAAGTGGAGCTCACAAAACCAAATTAACTTATAAAAATGGAAGGATTAGTGAATGGATTGGATTAACGGAATTCACCCAGGCTGCCATGCAGGGATCAGAGCAGTTAAATTTGTCTACTTGGTCAGCCTGGAGGAGCTACTGTGATATATACAAGAACCAGCTGAGCTCTAATGGTCACTTAGTCATGAATACTTAGACTGCCAGTAGCAGTAGTGCAGTTACGAGGCAGACTGGTTTCAGGAAATCATTTTGCAGGAGAAATAATGCACATTTACTAATGCAGGTTGCCTAGAAGGGAAGGTATCCTTTTGTGCTCTGCTTCTATTCATTTTTCAAGTAAATCCTACAATTAATTGATTACAAGGCATCACATGCTGTTCTTAAAATCATTATATCGTGTGCAGAAGAAAATCCCTATCTTTTTATACCACTTCATTGTGACTTTAAGCACTGTATCTGGCTTGTTTGTAAACAAGATTCAATCCCTCCTGCTTCTATGTTTCAGAGAAGAGCTGGATTTTTTTAAAAAATACAGCATTATATATGAAGAATTATAGTATCACTTTATGAGCATCCTTAYTGTGGTTTATTAAAATTAGTTTTATCACTGTAGCAGGCTCTTTCTGCCATCAGTCTCTCTGTCTCTCTCTCTCTCTCTTTTCTAGCTTCTAGRGAACTGGAAGTCAAAGCTTGAGCTTCAAGCTATTCTGT
This sequence comes from Oceanodroma leucorhoa, assembly GCA_030449065.1. NCBI lineage: Eukaryota > Metazoa > Chordata > Aves > Procellariiformes > Oceanodroma > Oceanodroma leucorhoa. Next base: position 644,788 of record JASVER010000105.1, read on the forward strand.
TCCAGCTTACAATCAGTATGATTTGTGACATGGGTATGAATGCAGAGCTTTCTTATTTCATTACAGAAAGCTCAGTCCTAAGACCCTGAATGAATGTAACAGCTGCTAAGCCGTTCTGACAAATACCTTCCCAACCAAGAGAGAAAGGCAATGTGCACAAACTTCAGTTTGACCTAATGGAGTAGGACAAAATAAATAAGAAGTAACAGTCTTACACACAAAATGTAGCTATTCCTAAACTTRGACTAAGGTTTAGAATGCAAGGTGGATAGGCTAGGACTAAATCATGATCACATCTGAAGAGATATCARAGCACACCAATTTACAGCTGGCAAGTGCAAACTATGTGTTCTTATTTCATGCTGTATCAAGTGAATAAATTTCTAGGGCTTCACCTGCCATCTATTGGTGGAAAACAGTAAGTAGAAAGCTATTTGCCTTTTCAAAACTTGAGATACAACTTTTAAAGGGTGTAAACTATTGGTAGGATAGTTTAAAAATGAAAAATAAATGGCCTTCAGTGCAAAATGAGTTATTTTTATATTTTTATTTAGGATGAGTTGGAAACAAATATTTTTATTTCAGTAATAGCATTACTAGTAATAGCATTACCAGTAATTACATTACTAATGTAATAATAGCATTATTTCAGTAATAGCATTACAATCCTGTTCATTGGAAGTGATCTCACTGAGTCTCACTGAGGGGTAGTGGATAGAGGAGAATGAGTAAACAATCTTCTCATTCCATTCCTATTTAATATTTGTTATATTGACAAAGAAGAGCTGATTGGATTTTTAGTTGCTAAATTTTGCAAGGTTGCAATAAGCCAAATAACAGAGTGGGAAATAAGTTCAGTATTTCTTGCCTTCATTTTGAAGATCTTTTCACTTATTGTGCAAAGCAATTTTTCAGYGGAAGACAGGCAAACATATCAAACTCTAATAGCTCCATAACCAGTCCTTTTGGCATTGAATTCTAAACAAAAGCAACTATAATGTAATTCAAGACTACTACTTGATAAGAGCACTGGATAGCAYGTATCTACCATCTAACTGGCTGAAAGTATAGATCAAGTATCTCTGCATGCCCCAGAGGTCTTTAGAACATCTCAGTCAGAGACAAATTTATAAATGCTTTATTTGTGGTGGGCTACGTACTGAAGATAAAATAGGTCTTCTCAAAAAGAAGAAAAGCTTAGGAAAACTGTGTGATATATTTCAGAATTGTAAGCTTTCTACTTTTACATCTTCCTAGCAAAAAAAGAAGATTTCTTAGCACAAGAAGAATTGGAAGCAATAAATATCACCTGGATTCAAAGGAGAACGTTCAAAAATGCTGTTTTCTAAGCCRGCCTCTCAATTAACAGTATTTGCACATTCAAGCTTACACACAATGGCCAATTATGGGCAAAAGAATTTGCACAAAGAAGCAGTTTGTCTGTTATATGTACAGTTATACATACAGATAAGAACTCAAAGCAGTAAGCAACATGTTAAATGTACATTTATTCCCAGTTTCAAGTTCATGCCCTTTAACTCCATTTTAAACTAAGAAAAAGCAAAGAGCAGCAATTGCTGAAGCAAACAACTTTAATACARAAAACTTATAACAACAGATAATAAATCTAGTTCCATAGGAACTCAAAAAATACTTTAGCTTTACTAATACTGCAAAGGACCTTTTTTCTTCTGCAAAGAAAAGGRCATCAACCAGATAAGAACATAATTTGTAGGGGTGCACTGTAGGCTCAGTCAAACTGAGTATGAGACATTTAACTGGGGGTTTGCAGAAGGTGCTCAGTGCTGCATGCAGTGCAAGGCTCCTGGGAGCACACAGTCTGAATCAAGCAAATGCAAATTACCTGAGCATCATTTAGGTTATATAAAGCATGCTAATAACTAGAGAGGGGACTTAGCAAATTTTTAAAAATAATCATGCCACTTGGGCAGCCAGAATAATGGGTGAATATGTTTTGGATTGTAKTTTCACCCTCCCTGATAGCTGATTCTTATAGTCTGCACACATAAAGCACTATAAATATGACTTGCAACTAATATGTAGCTCTGCATGTTCAAGCATGGGGCTTTACTAGTGGATGCCAGTCTCATAAGCAGTCTATTGAATTACTAATATGCAAGATAACTGAGTGTCTGGGAATGCAGTCAGGCTCAGAGACTGCCTGTTGGATCTTAGTTTAACATCCACTAAAAAATGTAAAATGCTTTGACTGCTACCCAAGCTATTTGGGAATTAGCTCCCATTCATCCATTACAGAAGGGCACACAGAGTCAGTRAAGAAACAAAATGAGAGAATACTGAAACACGAACTGTAAACATCTAGATTTACTTTTTATTTTGTCTCTATTTAAGTGATTTAAATCCATTGGCTTAATGAATGTTTTTTTCTCCATTATCTGTATGCTGAGCAGAACAACTTGGTGCGCTCTGTAAATGTATGACAGATGATTCAACACTTCCCTATTTCTTTAACTAATTGAAAGTGAATTCTGCACGAAATAAAAAGATCCACAAGGTGAAATCCATTGCTGACTTTGCACCAGTGGACACTGTGATAAATTGGATACGATGTGTACATGAGCAAAAAAAGGTACAAAAAGAGGGGAAGATGTTAAGTGGAAAAAACTGCAGGCGTGATGCTGCACTGTGCCTACTTTGTATCTTCTAATTCACTGCTTTAAAAYACTGAATGACCCACTGGCTAACTTTTTATGAAATTTGCAATGAAGGTAAGGGTGGAATGTTAGAAGGTAGTTTGGATCAAGAGGGTATAAGCTTTTACCTGGAAGGGTGACAAAATCTGCCACATACAATTACTTTTAGTCACCTCAGTACATTTTAAGATGCTATCCTAACTGTCCTCTGGCATTCCATGTGCCTGCCCCATGCCTGTAGAAATTATAAAAGAAGCAAAGGTCTATCCATAAATCTGTTTTCTGCCAGATGATGCAAGCAGAGCTGGTCCTGGAGCTTAAAACTTTGGCTGGACTCCATAGTGGCCTGCCACGTGCTGGGAGCTCATTTGAGAAGACATTTATACCAGAATACTGGTGGGTCTTCTTACCACCTGTGTGCCTGCAGGGAGATACAGTCRGGAAAATAGCTTGGAGAACCACTAGTGCTCTGTAACTAAAGTCTGCGAGATTGTTGCCCTGTGGCGGGATGTTTGCTGTGCCTATACGGTTGGTGGTTTGATGGTAGTTTACAGACTTGCCTGTGAAGCTGGAGAATTGAGGTTGAGGTTTCACAGCTGTACATGCAGGTCTTTCTGTAGGTGGGTGCTGGATGATTTCATCTGTCCTAGCTTCCTTAGTGGGGCGCTGACAGGAGCTCTATCAGCTCATTGATCCAGCTGAACACTAACCCCACAAACAGAATGATTTAGCTTTAGGTCAAATCATCTGTGAAAGCCGGTGGTTTCACAGGTACTTCTCCTGAGGACTGTGGGAGTGATAAAGTACGTCTGCAAGCAGTGTAGTTTCTGGAGTAGTACTCCAAATGGGACTACTGTGGCTGTTGAAGTAACTTTAAAATGAAATTTGATCAATTTATGAGAGGGAGYCTAGGATGTGGTTGACTGCAATAACAGTGACTTGAGGCCAACTGACAGGCAAGATCCTAGGGAGACTGCTCCCTAATGATGCAGAGCAYCTGAAACAGCCAAACACCATAGACAGGGCAGTGCAAGACTGCCTGTGTGCTTCTCTTTTTGTGTAATTAGTGCAATAACTGTTTTTAGTCCAAAGCTTTTCCAAGTGCCTCTGAAGTGATATAGATTGCCACCACTTCATCAGTGGTTACTAAAGTCAGAAAACTTGAGGATCATAAGCATTATTGTAGCCTWAAAAAAAAAAAAAAGAAAATGCTACCTGCAATCCCTTTCTCCTGCCTCCCCATCAAAAACGTATCATTCCATGACAGTAACAGCTTTCTCTTTTGGTTGGAAACAACATCAGATTAAGTGAAGGGGATCAAGTAAATGCAAGCAAACAGATTTTAAATTGGCTGACATCTACCTCCTGCTGCAAGCTGAGAAGGCAAATCTTTAGCAAATTTTTTAGAACCTGCATACTGTTGTAAATCAGGTCTGATATGTTCAATCATGCTTTTGCTCAATATCTTTTTTTTTATTTCAGATTATTGCTTTACTTTTTAAGTGAATGTATTTCATGTCCTTAGAAGCAGTAAGCAGGTGTAACATCTGCCTAAGAAGAATAAAAGTGAACAGCAGATAGACAGGGCTTTTCAGACATAGAGCATCAACTTTTGGATGTATTGACTGAGTCTCCTTCTTTTCCACTCTACAGTAACCGATGTTATAGAAAAATGTTCAGCTTCTGTGCAAAAGTCTACTTGAAACTAGGTATATCTTTTTATGTTTGCTCTCAATGAGACAAGTGTAGTGATGAAGCTATTATCAAAGTCTTTTGATAAAGGCWTATTAATCACCTTTCCTGTGGTCTGAGAAATATATAGTTCCTTTTGTCTCAGCAGCTGTGAAGTTCATAATCTTTCTTCCTCACTGTGATTAGTGACAATTGCATTTAGACTCCAGTGAGTAACTATTGTGTATTTGTTTTCTTTCCAACCCACTAATGAATTGATATATGTGTAATTCTAATTCACATTTTTCCAGTGTGATAGCAAGTGTGATGCTAACTGCTTGGTTGTTCTGTGGAATTTCAATTGAATGCCTCCAAGCTCCAACAGAAAATGGAAACATCTGCTTTCCGAGCTGTTTTTTGACTGGCTGGGTGACTCAACTTGTAAAACCAGCAAAAAGAGCAAGTAAACTTTATTTCTATTTGCCATTCAATTGAATAATCACAACTGATAGGAAATATTTTTTTTTCTTCTTTGATTAAAGTAAAACCTAGTTGTCTACATTTTCTTTCAAAAGATTGTATTTTGGAAAATATCCTGAATCAAATGTCAGAGAGTGGTAAGAAGGGTAGAGAGCAGTATCAGGCCAATTTGAAATGTTTTCATTGCAGCAGTTGTGAAGTGTTTCAGTTTCAAGTTATGTTTGTTAATTAATTTCAATGAACTCATGTTTCCAATCAAAATGGCATTTCTAAATTAGGCACTCAAACATCCTCTGACTAAATGCTGAGATGAAACCATTCTTTTGTACCACACCGATTCTTTTGTAACACATTCAGTTTGAATAAATAGGCATTTTCTGATGAGAATTCCTAAGCAGTTCCAATAGCATCTCTTCTGATGAACCACCAGCAGTACCTAAGTGACCATCGACTTTCTCTTGTGGCCCGTCTACTGACTTGTCCGCTGCTTTTTGCTGTTATTCACAACAGTGGGAAAATCCCCTACCGAGGCATATTATCTATTTAATTTGTTGTAATCTGTCTACTAGCAAGCAAAACCAAAACAGAGACCCAGTCATTGGCTTGTGAGATTTAAATCAGGGCAGATATTTTGCTTTGACTTTGTACAGAGCCTAGGACAAGTCTTATAACTCAGAAGAGTGGCAATAGTAGAAATAACCAGTAAGTTGAACTGGTAAATTGAAGTTTGCATAAATCTCAGCATGTCTGTAGTAATTCCACAGTTTCTGAGCCTTGTCCTAAATATTGTAGATCATAGAGGAAAATTGTAATTTAATTGTGGAAGGAAGAAAACAGGAGTTGCTTAATGCCAGCTAATCGACTATCATGATAACTGGATTAAAAACCACTGAACTCAGTAGAAAGGGTCCTCTTCTGTTCATTACCCTTTCTATCACCCTCTGAAAAACAAAATAATAAACTTTTTTGGCCTGAGGAAGAAAATTTCTACAGAGGTAGATGTCCTGTCCATCCAGTGTAAGCCTGCTGACTAGAAAACAGTTCTTGCATAGTCCTTAGTTATTCCTTGGAACTTGGCCACAAAACCGTCGCTATGGAAGAACTGTGGGTTTATGGCTTGCTTTATGGCCTGACATTCATCTCATGTTCAGCAACCCAAGACCGAACCCCACCTCTTGGCGGAACAGCCAGTGAGGTCAGGAAAGTGAGCCTCTACAAAACTCATTTAGTAAGTTAATGTCATTTATTGTTCCTCTGCCAAATATTTGGCTAGAATTTTGCAAGTGCTCCGATGCTATGGAGTGTCACCTGGCCACTTTGGGCAAAGTGCCAGATATTACCAAGATGCATTTTGATGAAGGAGCTGCCCGTGCCATCTGGCACGCACACCAAGCTGTGTGCACGTGCTCTGCTGAGAGCCCTGTTGGCAGTGCTGGAGATGGGAAATCACGTGCCAAGTACAGTGGGCTTCTGACCACCTGAATTTGTGCACAATTTGGCACTCATCTCGTGCTGCATCTGAGTCAAGCAAACTGTCAAAATCAATAACCATGAAGCTCAAGTGCTCCCATCCAGACAGAGCCCATGTGTTTGCATCAGTGGCTGAGCTGCCCAGATTGCAGACAAAGCTTGCTCTCTTCAAAATGTCTGTGGTCAGCAGAGCCCATGTTTTTGTGTGCCTCTAAAGCGATTTTGTCCTTCAAATCTCTCCTGTCTTGCTGCTAGCAGTTTGGAAAAAAGGGTTGAAGAAACTGTGCTTTCTTCCTCACCAAAAACAGGGGCACTCAGACAGTGTGGGTAAAGGCTTTTCTTCACATCTGCAGTGTGGCTGAAGTGGGCATATTACTGCACCAAGAACAGCTAGTTCCCAAGCTCACAGAGACCACACTCTAAAAGCAGCAGGCACAGGATTACAAAAAAAAACACCCCAAACAACAACAAATCAAAACAACACCCCCCGAGAAAACAGAGTATGCCAGGTCTTAGCTGTCAGCTATCCCAGGGCTCCTGGGGAGAAAGTTAAAGCCGTCGCTGTAAGCCCCTTCATTGTTCCCCGGTTAGAGGTTGACAAGACCAGCTTCTGCTCCTCTTACGATTTAGAAAGGCTTCAAGGTTTTTCTGGATTAAATGAGTTAACTATAATCTTCCTAAGGACCATAACATCAGCAGAGGTTGCCAGACAACAGTGTGTTTTGGCCTCCTCCATCACCACATGGTGCTGGGAAGGGGCCTTGAGGCAGTGGTGTTGGAAACGTGCCTCGCAGGAAATCCCCAGCTCCCRGTTTGGCTCCCCTGCGAGCTCCTGCTGGGATGGGCAGGAAGTCACTGACTGGGGACCAGGATCTGCCTGTGACATTTTATTCAGTGTTTTTCTCCCCCCAAAGAAGAGCCACAAGCAGACCTTCAAACTGTCATTGTTTGGCCTCTCTCCCATTTCCCTTTTCTTTCCCCGTTCACTGCAGCATTATAATCTTCTTCAGTTGCTTTCACAGAGATGTCTTCAATAATGGATCCCCTGGATCCGTTGGCCAATAAACAAATTATGGGGAAGCAGAGCTCTGCTCAAATGAGAGAGCAGCCTTCTGGCATTCAAACTGCTGTTATTCCTGGGCCAAGCAGAAGAGTTCTGTACTTTTCCTCTCAGTCCAAAGGAGAAATTTCTGCTGTAATTAAGGATGGGCGAGAGTGAGCTATGTGCTAATAGCCCTAATCAATTGGGATTATCCCTTGGCTGGGACTAATCTCTTTAGCTATGGAGCATGCCTGAGTAGTGTCTCAGACTKCGAGACTGGCTCTTAAGGTAGTGTCCCAATTTGTTCTTGAAAAGATGGAAATAAGCTGAGAAAAGGAACAATACATTTACTTTGATGCTGGATTGCTTTAATGAGGGACTCAACAGACACAGGCATCTGATGTGTTTCATGGCACTGAATTGGCAAAGTATTACAGTGCAAGTGTTTGAATCTGTAAATGTATATGCCTAATGAGCTGTTGTGTTTGAACACAACAAGATTTTACTTGCAGTCAAGACAGAAGCTTTGTGTTTTTTCAGTGCTTGATGGCTGGCAATATGGATGATTCCATAGCCAAGGGCGTGAGGTTATGAATACATAGGTTTTTACACGTAACATTTATCATAAAAGATTTACTAGATATGGGATTGGATTTGTTCGTGCACGAATCTTAAACCACGCAAAACATTGTTCCTTATAGACTTTTAGCTTCTACTTGAGTTGGTCTTATTGATAGGACCAACTAGTTTTGCACCCACTACATGTAAAGAAGCAGTGGTCTGTTTCCATGATGCATGTTGGAAAGGCTGGCATATTATGATGGGAATGGATTATTGTCATATAGAAGCTCAAATCAGACCAGACTTTTAGAGTAGTGAGACTGGCAAACTGCAGCACAGCGCAGCAGTCAGCACTCCTATGGGTATTTGAGTAGATCCTAATCCATGAGAGGTCACCAAAACTTGTAGGCACAACCACAGATTAAGGCTGCAGTAGTCACTGGGACTAGTCACATGCTGAAGTTGAAAATACACTCAAGTGTCCTTCTGGATAGATATATAAAAGTAGTGCCACCAGTTTGTCATTTTAACACTTTTTCTGCAGCTCCACTGACTTTAATGTACCTGTGCTATTCTTTTCCTTTAGAATAATGAACTGTATAAACTCCTGGGGATTTTKGCAGAGCTCAATAGCCCAGAAAAATAGGACAGAAAATTAATGCGAAGGATTTCTTACTATCCTGACATTCAAGGAGACTGTGATTGGTTGAGTTTCTGGACATTTAAGGACTTTCAGCCAGCTTTTGCTCTTACACGAGTAGAGATTGATTACAGTAGAAAGTCAAACTATTTGTTTGTGTTGGACAAGGATCAGGCAGTGCACTGTTTGCGTCAATCTATCATAACTTTTCAATAGAGGAATGTGATCCTGATGCTTTTGAAAAAGTGCAGGTATGTTGAAAAAGTGCAGCCTTTGTTGAAATGTCCCTGGGTTTGAAGTCTCTGTGTTAATGAGGCGTGGTGAACCAACAGTTATTGGATAATGAGCTGTCAGTGTCTATGCTTAGAAATAATCAGGTGTGGCTAGTGGTGAGTTTCCATCTGGTACAAAATGCATGTACAGTCTGCTTGCTGGCAGTCAAATTGGGAAATATATAGCTTACCTGGGGCACTCTCAACTGGCAGGAATCACAGTACTCATTTCCTCCTCTTCATGTTATCCATCTTTAGTGACTTTCTTCTATGACAACAGCTTCCATCTGCAGAAGATGCCACTTAATTCTGTTGGCTGTGCACGTGATCTAGGCACCTGGCACTGGATCATCATTGATTTCATTGGTAAAGACCACGGGGCAAAAAAGGTAACTTTGCATTAGCTGTCCTAGCAATGCAACTAACTTATTCTGCAGCAATGTTGGAGAGCAACTGTATCCAGCAAGTATACCTACTGCTTTTTGTTTGATTCATCTCTCTGTTTTTAAAACAAAGACCAAGCAAATGCTGCAATCTTTAGTCTGCATTTTAGCCAACGCATCAAGACTGTGACATCATTTTGCCTTGCCACGTTTTCCTCAGGGGATGGTGACTGGGCTGACAGCCCATACCAAGGTTATGTTCTGCTTAAGCTTGCTCACCTTCACAGCATCAGCAAGAGAGTACTGAAAATCCTGAAGACTGTGAGAGCATGGACACTGTCTTGCTTGTGTCACATCTGAATTGTCACTAGTCTGTATTCTTTTGAAGAATATCTCCTCAAAAATAGTCTCAAAGCAAAGCTACATTGTAAAAATGATTCAGGACATGCATTCCCTTCCTATGTGCTGTAGAGATGCTGGGCTGACTTAATAACATTACTACCATTGTCCTCCATCCCCTCCCAATATCTCTAAAATCACTTTGCTAGCAACCCATGATTACAATCCTTAGAGTGAAGATCAACAGTACTCCATCTTTAAAGGCAGCATAAGAGGGATACTAGCACCAACACAATTTGCAAGGCTGCCCTTGCTAATTAGTACAGAAGTTGGCATGAAGATTCAGGATTTTATCCAGGGCATCTTAACTACTGTGTTTTAGGTAGACCTGCTTGTAAATAGTGTATAGCTCGTACTGTAGCCACAAACTACTATGCGTTGAGTATCTGTGAAATGCTATAGCTACAGCAAAGCCAAGCTTCAGCAGAGGCTGAACCTTGTACATTACTCCCATGAACTCCCTTGAGCATCCGTTTGGGAGCTGGAAGTCACTGGAGCACAGCCAAGGAGCCACACAGCCACCTCCCGACAACGCCTCTGTTAGGAAGAGTTGTGTTAAGTGACTCTAAGAGGGAGGAAAGTATCTGATGGAGAGGAAAGTATTAGCCCTGTTGTACAAGCACCCAGTGAGACATCAACAACGTGGTGTATGCTGCTGGGTCATGTTCCAGGACAGGTGGACTCAGCCTGCAGCAATGTCCAGAGAAGGGCTGGCATACGTCAGTGAGCAGAGGAATGGCAAGTTCACCATCTGAGGGGACCCCAAGAGAACTTGTCTCAGCAAGGATACCGTGGAATGAATGTGACTTTCAAGGTGGAGCTTTCTCAGTTTACCAAAAGGAGTTAAGTGGTACCTGTGGGGAGGGGGACTCTGTACTGCAGTCCTGCAGTCCTGTGGAAACCTGCACCAAACAGATAAGTCAGATGAGTCAAGCAGTGGGATTCACTTACGTTGGTTCTTAGGTGTCAATAAATGTTGTTCGAAGCATTTCCTTGAACTCCAGTCTCCACCAGTTATTTGCAAGATGAGCAAGGGAGACCCAAAGACCAGGTGGAGCTAGGAGGGAGATTTCACAGTGTTATCTCCCCAGAAGGAGCGACAGTAGGCAGGGAGGTTCTGAACATGTAGTGTTTCCCTGGCTTGGTGGCTTGCACAGAAACCCATCCTCTTCAGAAACTTCATGTTTGRTGCCTTAGGATGTTTTCAATGGTACATTTCTGCAAAACTGCCCCTCTTTAATGTGCGTGAATGAAATCTGTCTGCTGACACTGACACCTGGATATCATTTCGACAAGTGGAAAAAATCCTGCATCCCGTGAAAAGAAGGTGGCCTGTGATGCAATGTGCGTGGGATTCGCACCAAGTGTGGTTCATCAAGGCATTTCGTTCACACAGCCTTTTCCAAGGCTGATTAGCCAATGGTATTGCTGATTTACATCTCCGTCCTGTTACAAGTTTATTGGACTGCGCTGGTTTGGTCTGATTTTTGCCCTGTGCATCCAGGCAGTGATTACCCCTGCCTACCTGTCATGCCGGTTTTGTTGCCACACGCAAAAGGAGTGAACCGAGGTTGACATTACCCGAGTGATCAATCATTGGAGCCAGGAACTACTCCCACGCAAAAGAATTTGTTTGGCCATGAGGGTATTGCATGGTGAAAAATGCCAGAAACTCTCTGGTTTTACATTTTCTGCCTCATTCATTTCAGCCACTGAAATGGTATGACAGCAGACAAGGAGCTTTACTGAACAACTGCAGAGTCTAGAAGCGTATCACTGGTTTTGGAGACCAGGTCTAATGGTTAACTGGTGTTTTTAAAGTCAAATCACACATCAGGACTGGGAAATGCTAACTCAATGTACTCCAGTAGTTTCGGCTGCTGATCTTTTCTAATTTGATGAGTAGAAACAAGTCTCTGCGCTGTATGGATGTGATGGTATTCAACTTAAGGCATGTATTTTGAAATAAAGCACCACRGAATATTCCTCTGGCTACATGTGTATACTGAGAGCCGTGTTTATGACACCGCTTCAGGTGTTAGCAGCTCTGCTTCTGCTGCGATGCACAGGAATCTAGTGAAGTGTTTGGCCTAAAGTTTGTCTTCCGTCTGGCCAGTATACAAAGTGACAGTACAAACCCACTGAGATTGCACATTTTCTCCGGAAYATTATAAAGGCCTCCAGCCAAGGTGCAGGGGATGGGAGTGAAGCAAAGTGTCAATAACAGAAAATGTTACTGGACCTTTGTAGAAGGAAAGTAAGTTGTGGCAGGGGGTGACTACCCTAAATGTAAGAGAACATATCCAAATTAAGCCCACTTCTCCCAAAAGTGGTACTTTTTTTTTGTCACAGCAAGGACATTTGTAGTATTCCTCTCTGATAGAAATACCAAAAATAGCTAAATTTATATCAATTAACACATTCTAACTGCTGACTCATTTTCCACAAGTCTCCTGCTGTTTTCGTTTCAGGTGGGAATACTCTGTCTCCCTCCACTTCCGCTTGTTTTTATGAGAATGTTATGGTTTTTTTCTCCTAACCCATCTAAAAGGTGTTTCAAGGAAGTACAATTGCTTTTACTGAGATTTTAAATTCTGTCCAGAAGAACTCTTTTCACAAATGCAAAGAAAAGGGGAAGGTTCTTGTCCTGTTGTCCCTTTTCTTCCTTCACCCTCTTTCGTTCTTCCTTGCAGTATAAATATCAAGGAAAATTAGTGCTGTTAATTGTTTCTGGTTGTGGCAAAGATACCTCCAAAATATGTCACCCCAATAGACAACTAATAATGCAACAAGAATCTTTGAGTACTAGCAGAAAATGATCCACAGAGGAATAAAATTTCACTCATTTCCGCACTAGATCAATGTGACTGTTATATTGACTGGTTTTCAGATTTTTCTCCTTGAAGATTACTCGACCACTGGACTTTTCCTGAGACTAGGCTGATCCTTTTTGTATTCTTCTTTTCTTTTTTTCTTTCTTTTTGTTAAGAGTCAACTGTTATTTTAAGCTTAGTAAATTCTCAACTTGCCAAGCTAAACATTCTAGACAAGGAGATACTTGTCCAAAGGAGTTCTGCTATGGTAATGCACCCTGACCTTTCAAGCAAGGGGCATTTGAGGTTGTGAAACAAGCCCTCAGCATGCAAGATGCCGCTGGAATGCAGAACACCTTCACTCCCCTTTCATGCCATGTCCCTGTGACGTGACAGTTACTTATGGCACCTGCTTTAAAGGTTGTTTTATGGTTGTGACTCTGGCTGCAAGACTGTTCTCACTCCTGCAGAGAGAGCAGGTGTGCTTGAAATCAAGTTTTATACTCAAAAGTCTGTCTATGCTGTTATTAAGAGCACAGCTCTGACCTCTTGTTGCTCATGATATTTCTGTAGCCCCTGTGACACCAAAAAGGGACTACCCTTTTGCTCCTGTGGAAGAGCCTGATTGTGCCAGAACCTGCTCATCTGAGCAGCTCTGCAGTGTGGACATGATTGCTGCTCCACCTGCCACCACAGGAATTTTTGTCCTCAGYTGTAAACTTCAAAGCTGTTATTTCTCTTGTTTTGACTTATACCAAAGTAGATAGAATACCTCAGCAGCTTGTCTATAGGTAATCCATGTGCTAGCAGCTACGGTGTTTTGGTAGTCTAAGCAGCTACAATTCAGCTTCATGAGACTGTCCTGGACACAGAGCTGCCCACCCCCTCTTCCCTCTCGCTTTTCCCCTCGTGTTTGCAATCCCAGATGAAGTCTGGAAGCTGCTGAAGGTCTCCAGAGGCTGGAGGAATGCAGGTTTGCGGTGGGTGGTGGAGGTGGGTCTGCTCTTCTTCCTTTCTCGGTCCCCAGGTGGCATCTTTCAACAGATGCTGCTGCAGCAGGGAGAAGAAAGCACCCAGGAAAAGTTTAGGGACTGCTTCTGCCACGTGAGTCAGGAGACGTTTGAAGGTATGGTATGTTTTCCTCCTAGGGCAGGGAGAGAGGCTATGCACTGTGTGGGGAATGTGTAACATTTAGGTCTTCACCTCCTGTTCTGGTCAGGGAGTTGTTTTGCTTTCTGAGCTACTCTGAGAGTTTTGACTCCATGCAATAAACTCAACCYAAAGACAAGGGTCAGGAAGAGACTCACACATGACGCCGCTTTCCTTGTGTGGTGGGAATCACACGGTTTTATTCCTCTTCCCAGGTGCTGGCAACTGCTACTGTCGTCAGCGCACTGCTGGCAGTGGTGGACATGCAGGACAGGCAGGCCAAAGTGTATTTCTGGGTGAAAAGACCTTTCAAATTTCCAGTTTCACATAAACCAGTTGCTTAACTGATGCTTTCCACGCTACTGTCTCCCCATCCTGCATATCCTCAGTCTGAAAAGTGTGCTCAAATATACAGAATTTTTCTGCCAGTCTGTGGATGAGGACATTGTACCCATCTCCTACTCAAAAGAACCAAGCCGTTAATAGATAAGAACCTCTCGCCAGTGCTGAGGAGACAACAACAACATCTCTGCTTTACCTGTGAGAGCTGGCAGCAGCACTCTTATCAAGGTCCCAGGCCAAACCAATAAACTCTGTTGTGCCATTTGAGTAACAGTGGTCTTTTCTCAGGAGGAAAGAAGATGAGAGAAAGAAAGAGTAAATCCTAAGGGCTGAGCAGGATGATTTCTGTTTGTCTCTCTTAAATTGAACACAAGCATGTTTTTTTCCCTCTGTTCCTTAATTTCTGTTTTCAGTTTCTTTAAAATGCCGGAAATCAGTGGGTTTAGAACCTAGAGAGCCTTTCATTTGTTGAGATTGTCTTATTCCTGAGATTAAATAAGCACAGCTCCCCAAGAGAGGAAGTCACACTGATAACTAAGCCAGATTAACTGGTTTTTGCTGTGTTTGAGACACAGGCTGGCCTCAGGCACATCCACAGATTGCAGTGCTGATTTTGCAAGAGAGTATTCTTCATAGCTGTGTGCCGCAGCATGCAATAGGGCTGACTCTTCTTATGCGCCTCTGGTCCCAAATCCCAATGGGCTCTTGAATATTGTTCTGCATCACTTTTCTGTATTCAGTAACTGTGCTTCATTTCCTTAATKAGACCAACCTGCAAAATTAGAGAGATTTTGGCTGTAGCATATCAAACTCATACTGCATATGAGCAACCAACTTCCCATCCCTGTTTACCTTTGGCTCAGCGATTGTGTTTGTAATGGAGTGCACTTGTATTTTGTACTGTWACAACATATTGTACACCCTTCATAACCTGAGAATGACAACTTGGGCTCATGGGTATTTGCTGTCTCTCAGAAGAGTGAGACATGCTACAGCTGTCCATGTTTTGCATTGACAGACCTGGCTCTGGGTATGACGTAACCTAACAAACTTGCACAGAGCTATTGCTTCGATCTAATGAGTAGGTTCAATCAGCAATGTAGTATATACATACACTTTGCTAACAAGCATGAATATAGGACTATAAAAAGAGTGTGAAATTTTCTTTAATATGTTTGCATAGAAAATTGTGATTTAAAAGAATTTCTCCCTTGCACAGTTGTTTATTCGTTTACGCCTGTGTAATTGATTTATAAACACCTCTATTCTGTTAAAAAGGTATTTACGTGCTTAACTGTATCTTTGCCATCCATACTTCTCATGTGTAAGAAGCCTGACAATTAATGCCTTGATTAATTCCACATGTTTGCAGAAGTGGGCCCACAGATGGCTGTTAATTTCCCTTGGCATCCTTGCAAGCCAATATGTTTCTGTTATTTTATTTACAAAATAAACATTATACATTTACTTAATTATATTTGATGTCATAATTTCAGGTTTTGCTTTGGCCTACAAGGGCTCAGGGCCCTCGGAGTAGCTTTCCTCATTATTAAACAACAGTTCTATAGCTGTAGTTAGTGAATTATGCTTGAAGACACGCATGACAAACAAATGCACAACAGTTTCTATAATAAAACACACCTTTACAGTGAAAAAATGTGTTTTTCCAAATGGAAAGCATGATGTGCAGTTCAAAATTGAATACCTTTATTTGATATTTTGTCCTCTCTTCGAATGAATGAATAAGTCTGCATTCTAGAGAGGAAATTCATGGGAAACAGCATTCACAATGAAGTGGGACAGAGATTGTTGCTGCTTTTAATATTTCTTTAATTTCAGTTAATGTTTGAAATGATTTTGAGGGCAGAAGTGACTTCCAGCAGGGCCTGGTCACACCAGTGACCGTACGCTCATGGACCGAGCCCTGGGAGCTCTCAGGCTTCTCGGCACATGGACGTGTTGGTCTCTCACCTCTCCATCTCCAGGCACCTTTCAAAAAACCCTCCTAAGGTCATCCTTTACCCACAGCCCTCCTCTTTACACAGGACCTCATAGCTGCCTGAAACAAACAGTTGCCCCTGGTGCTTTTTTTAGATATAGTTTTCTTTCGATCCCACCTTACGTGATTGTTTGTCTTTGGCAGCAACTGTGTAACTGAAAATTTGGAATTCTAAAACATGTAAAGCACAAGTTCTTTAGTCAAAGTTCCTGCACTGCAGAATTTGCTCCTGCACTTCATATTACATGTTTTAAAACGTAGTGCTGGCTGAAGGAAGCAGGTAATGATCCAATGGCTGTTGACAGGCTTGGAAGATACATTGTATGCAATCAGCTCCGTATTTGCACAACAGTTTTAATTACATGGTAAAATTAATCTATCAAGTTTTCATATTTATGCTTTGACTATTCATCATCAGGTTTCTGTATGCAGAAGAGAGGTCTTTTTTGGTCTGGTCCAAGCACTGCTGAACTGCTCTAATTTGTTGGATATGTCACTGTAGTTGCAATGCTTTGCTGCTTTTTTTTTTTCTTTTGCATTTTTATGCTCTGAAAGTAACATCTTTTTCTTTATCTTTTTTAAAGATAAAGACATTCCCTGCTGATACATCTAATCCTTTTTTCGATCCTTTTACAACAGTACCACAGTTTTCTGTAAGTAGAACGTGCAACTAAAAAACTGTGTATTTAACACAATTCCAACTGATTTTTTAACAGTGTCAGAAACTTACGCGCTAAGCAGTCCTCAAAAAAAAAAAAAAAAGATAAATTCCAAGTAGAAATCAGAGTGCAAATCAGTCAAATATTCCCATTATACAAATAATTAACTTGCCTGCATTCAGACATTGCTGCTTACTAGACAGAGGACTAAGAGTTAAAGGTCAAGGCTCACCACTGATGCAGTCAGTTCCAAAATGTTCAGTTCAGGGCTGTAGAGGACGCTTGTGAAGCTCCATAGCGTCTTTCCAAGGAGCAATGAGGGAGCGGGAAGACTTAGTCCTCTGTCTAGCAATTGCATGGCCTCCTGCCTGAAACTGCCTGCTGTGCCATCACAGGAAGGGGCCTGATTTTCATTGAATTTACATCTGAATTTTAAGAAAGAATTAGTTAGTGGGTTGCTGACTACAGTGGTATCCTTGTATAAACTCCCATGTTTACTTAATAACTTGAATCAAGTATTGAACTTAATTCTTCTTAAACTTCCACAGAAGTTGGGATTTAGGGTTTTTGGAAAGGTAAACTACATACAAACAGGAAACAATTATTTGACAATTTAAAAAATAAGTCCAGTCTAAGTCCTAYTTTAAGGGTAGAGGCATTATGTAATAAGTATGACAAAATTATCTACTCAGGCAATTCAGAGCATTTTAAAAGATTTTTGGAGGACTTGATATAACTTGAATATGTCATGTGGGACTGATTATAACCCTTTCTGTCCTTTCCAGTGTGAGAAGTGATTCTGATCTATCAGAAACTCTCTGATTATAATTATAAACCACAGTAACTGACTTGGAGTTTTTAAATTACATTCACAAAATGGAGCATTTTGGACCTTAACCTTAACTTTTACTGGTAGCATCAATCTATATCTGGCATATAATCAGAGATAAGTAACTTCAATCACTGTTGGGCCATGTGCAGTAACTGTCTGCATTTAATGATTTAAAGAAAGAGGCTTTTCTTTTATAATAAACCTGATCATGGGATTTGATCTAAATAGTGTTTTTCTCCAAATAGGTATTTTTAAAGCTCAAGTTAGTTAGGCTTCCCAAGCTGTATCAGTGCCACTGTTGAGCTCTAATTAAAGGTATCCAAAAATACACGGGAATATGTCRCAGCAACTTTTCACTAAGTCTGGATAGTACAATCGTGGTAAAAGCTAAACTAAAGTTACAGTGTTTGTGTCTTTCATAGTACTACTCTATATAAGCAAAAAGATACACCCAGAATAGCTGTCCCACTAATTAGTAACGATTACTAACAATTGTCAGGGAATTATTTTTCTGCCTATGACAGTTATGATGAAAGCAAAATTTAGGAGGGCTATATAAAACATTTTTTCATCATTGGGGTGATGGAACTTTAAAATATAGACAGAAGCTACCCTGATACASTTTCCCACAGAAGTCTCCATCTTGCAGAAAATGGCTGTTTCATGGCAAATTCAAATGTTAAGATTTTTGTTATGCTCTGTCGGGAGAGAAGCAGCAAAGTAAAGTTCAAACTAATCTTTCTGAAATTCCCTCCTCTCCCCATAGAGTCCCATTGCCCTGGGCAGGGTGGAGGGCAGAATCCAGACCACAAATATTTAAAACACCTTTACAATAAAAATCTAATAGCGTGTGATCCATCATACATTCCTTTAAGCAAATTATATACAATGGTATATATACACATGTATATATATATACAATGGTATATATACCACAATACCTGTGGTAAACCAGCAGCTACCTAGAGGACTTCATAAAGATGGGAAAACAATGAGGAAGGTTAATTACACTTTGGTCCTGTGTTTCATGGTCCTCCGCCCAAGCCCAAAGAGACGTGCTTCTCCCCAGCGGCGCCCCAGCTCGTCCTGATGGGCGGCCTCGGCGAGGGCTCGCGGGGGTAGCTACGCCGCAGGTGGGAGCTGGAAGGGAAGGGTCTAGGTGAGTGCTAGGACTTGCAGGCGGATCAAACTCCGAATGTTCTCCAGTCACACACAGATGGTAACATTTGTTACTCTTTTTCCTTGTTTGGTTTTTTTTCTTTCTCTTTTCCTTGCTTCCCCTTCACTTTTTTTTTTTTTTTTTTTTTTTGCGCTTGGAACAAAACATTGAAATGTTATTAAGGGGAAAAAAGTTATGAACGGTGACATTTGGGAGGTTTTCCCTTTTGTGAAGAGCTTCTAATTTGGTGGTGTATATGCAATGGTGTTGATTTTATCAGAGGAAAAATTTGAGAACCTGGTTGCC
The DNA here is from genome assembly GCA_030449065.1 of Oceanodroma leucorhoa. Lineage (NCBI taxonomy): Eukaryota > Metazoa > Chordata > Aves > Procellariiformes > Oceanodroma > Oceanodroma leucorhoa. The sequence continues at coordinate 663,640 of JASVER010000105.1, forward strand.
TGGAATGTTTAAAAATAAGATTCATGCCAGGAACCCCTCTGAATTTCAGAGACTTCCATAGAGAAATGACAAGCTTGATGACCATATTCTCAGGCTGGTATGAGTCACATAGACTTAAGTTAATGAAATTTTATCTGTTTAGACCAGTTAAATATTTGGCTCAAACATACCATGCAAGCAGATATATATAAAAAGATGCTTTGGATATGTACCATAAAACCATTATCCAGAGCAAACACACTTTAGGACTCAGGGCAAATCTTCAGCAAGTGTAATTTGTCATTGCTCTGCTGATTTCAGTAAGGCTGAGAGAATTTACATCAGCTTCACAGAGTGGTGCCTCCTTCTCATGCCATGAAGTAAGATCTGGCAGTCCTCAGAGGATGGGGATGTATAAGGAACACCAAATTTGATACCCCTGCAGCCTGTAAGGTTGAGTTTTAAAAGCTGAATGACAGAAGTTTGAAGAGGCTGTATTAGTCTGTATTTACACACATAATTGGCCAGGGTTGGAGGGAAAGTTTCTTTAGTTGGTTTTACATTTTCCATTTTACTAATTTTGTGGAATTAATGGAATTCCTTCTGCTTCAAAGGTTGTTTTGAAGCATATCAGATGCTTTTAGCTGAAACATGAACAGAGACATGTTAAAAAATGACAATAAGCAAGCAAACCTAATACAGCCATTCTTTCCTGGGCTCAAATAATTGTCCCACTGATTAAACCGATTAGTTTGTGTTTAGCATTAATCCTATGTGGCTTGCAGAATTCGAAAACTAATTTAGACAAAGAAAAAAGTTGCTATTCAAATAGCTGGATAAATATCATATGCTTCCTTATGATGGTGACTTTTCTTCCTCCCTGCTTCAAAGTCTGAACCAAGTTCAGAATAAAAAGTTGTCAAGAAAGAAATGCAGCTGGTACAAGTGGGGGCATATCCTAATGGTCCTGACGCACTGACAACCTGCGGTTGCTTTGCGCTCTTCCCAGGACAGGGTCATACATGCACCACAGGCACTAGCCACTGTGATTTGGCATGAGAAATAGTCCATRCCAAAAAGCAAGACAGGGCTGTTTCATTTTAGGGATCCTCCCCCTCCAGTTGTATAGGCTGGCCCAGTCTTTGCTGTAATACTACAGCACTAATATGCCTCACCTGAAAGACGGGAGATGGTTGCTTGCTGTTTGTTTTGAACCAGCACTTCCAATATTGCTTTAAGGTTGCCTGTCACAGATACTGCAGAATATTTCTCTTGAGGCATGTTCCAGTTAGCAAACATGGGAAAGGGATGGAGACTTTGAAACCCGGACTCCTAAAAGCCTGGGCTCCCAGCTGTTACAAAACACAGAGTAGTCAGAGGACCCACCAGCAAATTGTATAGGGTTTCTGAAGAATAGTCCAGAAATCTCACGTGGTCAGCRTTCTGCATTATTTTTAGGGAAAACGCAATAATGATAAGAGGCATTCTCCAAGCTGATTATGTCTTTTATCTGAATGCTGCCAGTCCCGTACGTGGAGTTTCATCTCATGTAGCGCATGTTGCCATCAGGCTTGTCCCTCGGGCATAGCTCTGAAAGAGACATCAAAAGAGGTGGCTGCTCAGCATCTACGGAGGTTGCACTGAGCAACTCTAGCTACAGCCTCCCATTTGTTCTCATTATTAGTTGTTGTTACTGGGTGTTTGGCAATAAATTGGATGGTGAAAGTTAGCAAGAGCAGTAGAAGCTAATCTACACTTTTTTTCTTTCTGTGTCTGTATACATTTTTTTGCAGGCAGAATTTACAGATAGCAAATTACAATGCTGTGCTGTGCAGTCATCTCCTAAGATAACGCCGGTAACTCCATCGCCCGTACTGAGATCTTTGGCAGAGACTGTGCCAACTCCAACGGTCCAGACAATATATACGTCACATAAACCGATTTCGCTGGCAGACAGGTACTGTGCAGTTCTTTCACATAAAAACTGTCATGCTCTCTGCATTAAAGGAATCAGCTTGATTTCTCTTTTTCTATCATAATTACCATATAGTGCCATTTCCCCTGATACCAAAAGATTTCCAGTTGTTGCTTGATACCTACTTCAGAATAGGTGGGTTATGTAAAGAAATATATCTATAACTCATATCTGCTCTGAGAAAAAAAAAAACTACCTTAATTAACTGCTGCAACCAGCAGCCTACCATTTCTATTGCCAATGGCCTGGAGAGAAAGGGTTGTGCAGATTTTCCCCAGGCAAGTCATTTTGTCTGAACCACAAAGGTTTTCTTTTAATAAATGCTGTTGCAATTTGTTTTTTAAAATTAAATGTCCATGAGGGAAARCTGAGGTTGAGAAATGTCTGCTCTTCTAAATGAAAAACAGGCACTGGTTTTCTTTCTTTTTCCTCTTTTTTTTTTTTTTTTAGTAATGTCAAGCTACAGTGGTCTTTCTTGTAGTTTCTCAGAGAAACAACAAGCCATCCAATCTTTCCACAGGCAGCCTGCTTTCAGTTTTCTGTTCTTCCACCCTACTGGTTTTGCATGCTGGCTTCTTATTCTAGAATTTAATCAAAGCTGAATTTCTCAAGCTGATAATTTACTGAATACAAATATAGGAGTCGATACATTCAATACTTCTGGAGCACAAAAAGTCCTAGCCTTATGTTGAAGAGAGAAGTATTTCTTTGGCATCATAATAAATTAGCCTTTTTTACTTTTGGATTCACAGTCAATTCCCAATTTCATTTGTTAATTATTTTTTGCAGATGTGGGTTTAATTGCACCTGCACACTTGTTCAACATTGCTAACTCATCTAAAAATTTATTGTTCCAGTGAAAATGTAATTCTGAAGCTGTAGTGCTGAACTCAGCTTCTGTAGGATGTCTCGAGCACAAGTGGGTGATTCCACCCCTCCTTGTCCATGAATGGGCTGCAAGGTTTCTGCTCTGCAGTTTAAATCTCCAGACTGCTTTACAAGCATTAGATACTTAACTCTCAGAACAACACAGTGAATAGTTTTTTTCCTCTACACTATTTATTAAGAAATGGGATCACTAACCCAAGGCATTCCCAGTGTTGCAGAGCCTTGGGTTCCGGAGTGACTCGGTGTGTGAGAGCAAGGACTTCAGGCTCTGCTTCCCACACCCTGATGTGTGCACRTGAAGTAGGACTGTAGTAAATTCAGAGTATATAGATAGCCCCCAATATCAGACCATGCTGAGGACCAGAAGGCTGTAATACCAGTCTTTTGTGATGGCATTTACTGCAGCTGTTTCATTTTTAGAGTTCTAGTCAGCTTCCTATGAAATTGGTAGCCTTTACTGGGGGCGAGATTAAGTCATAAACTGTTTTGCCATGTGGGTCTTTTATGTCCTTTTTCTTGCTTCTGTTTGCTCTTCAGAAATATCAAGCGGTACTTGTTTTTGAATCAGCCATCAGTTATCAGCCTTTTCACTGAATTGAGTCTGACCTTTTTTCCCCTCCTTTGGTATTTTGAAAATGTTAATTATTTTAAATTGAAATCTGAGACTTATTGTTCTTCCCATAATTGGCTGTTTGTGCATTAATTACACAGTGCTGAGACTCTGAGGCGTGAACTTGAGAGAGAGAAAATGATGAAAAGACTCTTGATGACAGAATTATGAAATTCGCACTTCCGTCAGATGGAGAATGGATTGGGGCCTTTCATGTGCCTTCTGTCTGTTTACATTCCTCTGCTTCTGTGTACTCAACATAATGCATCAGGAAAATGTGTGATATTCCTGGCTCGCCTGGATTCACCACGGTTGGTTAAAATTAAGTCTCGGCTAGACTTTAACTTGAAGGAGTTCCTTTATTCATTTGCTGCTGGGAAATAAACCTTCAATCCTTTATCTCTCCTGAGATTTTATACTATTAACACAATTAATTTCAGGTTTGGTTTTGGTAAATCTAGGGCAAAAAGGATCAGCAAGGAGCATACTGATTTCTATTGAGAAACACTGTTCTGTACATATGTTAATAAGTGCACAGAAATTAATGTTATGCAGAATATTTTGATAGTAACATAGAAAATATGTCATTTTGTACAACTGAAAATTGCAACGAGCTACTGCTATTTGTTAAAGAACCATTTTTAAAGCAGAAGAATGATTATTACATCCTAACCCCAGGACTGTTAGTCTCCACAGAAAAATAAACGGCTGTCTTATTAAATTCCTAACCTTAACCTTTACTCAGAGATATAAATAGCTGCAAGGGGGAGAGACATCCCACCGTACAGGTACACACACCCAACACTCCCTATAGTTTGTCATCTTGACCTAAATCTTCAACTAAATCTTACTGTATTTCCATTAACGAAAAAATCAGTTGTTTAAAGTAATTTGCTACTGACTTTCTGGCTTGATACTGACTTTTTTTTAACTAGGTGAGAAGTTTTATCTTCTCCAGGTGGCCACCGCATTAGGGCTTGCCCACACTCGGACAGCTTCTGCGCCAGCGTTGAAGGTTGCAGAGCCTCAGCGGTGTGGATGTAGCTCACGCAGGGAGGATTTTTTCCTTCCTGGGTAGATAAACCACCTTCCTGACTGACATGAATTGACTGATCACTTTAAAGGATAATAACAATGATAGTTTATGGCATAGCTGTGTCTATACCCATTTTTTCACTCTACTAATCAGCACGTGTGTACTGGCAAACCTGTGGAGGGTAGCGCCTGGCTATACGTCCCGCTCACCTCTGGCACGCAAGCAGCCTCTACGTTCAGTGGAGCTATCGCAGGCATCAGGCGGGGTGGGTGGTCCAGCCCTAGCAGAACTGCAGCCCCAGAGAGGGTGTTTATGGTAAACAGGTAATGCTACCCACTATTTCCTAGGAAAAAAAAGAAGAAAGAAGTTTTCCATTTCCCCCTGTTCAGTAGTGCAGGGTCATCTAGAAAGCCACCAACAACTGACTGTCAGCTACAAGGTACCCTTCCAACAGGAAAGCTTTTGTGCGTTTTGTATGGCTGAAGATGTATATTTTTCTGTTACTCTGTACACTATGTTCTCTTGTTTGTATTAAGATAAAAGTTTGCCCTTAATTTGATACCGATTATGATGGCTTTATCTCAGCTTAAGCGGTTTGTTTGTGTGGAGGGTGGGAAGTGATTGCTGTGAGACTGGGTTTCCTTCAGAGTTAGCTTGTGCTCTTTTTCTGAAATGAGAAGTCTTGAGAGCATTGTAGGACTGTGGATTGTAATGTGGAGGTATAAAATGACTTGTCTATTTTATATTTACTGGGACAAGAAATTAGCATTAGGCTTCTCAGTTAAATCCACCAAACCCAAACCTTTCTGGTTGCCATAAAATGGGGCAAAAGAAATAGCACAAGTGTTAGTTAGAAAATCACAATACAAAATGTACTGAAGTAGCTCAACATGAGCAGTGGGCACAGGGAACGACAGAAACACACCTAGATTGCAGATTTCAGAGCGCTCAGGTGACTTTGCTGGGTAATCAGATACGACTTGTACACTGTCCACCTTCAGTTACAGTGCCAGGACACTTCTGTTCCTTATGTTTTAATGTACTGCTCCATCAATCCAAGGTTATTAAAAATGTATTAGGAACATTAAATCCCTGTGAAGAAATCAGAAAGGAGGGGAAAATGCAACAGACACAAAAGGCTGCATCTTCCATGTCCCGTTACTCTTTTCTCACCACTTCCCATGAGGTACTGGGGGAGGGAGAAGCGGCAGCACATTTTGTCTGCACCCAAGTGAAAGTGAGCACTGTGAAGACCAATAAAAGAAAATTGTAATTAGAGGTATTGTTCTGGGAGAGGAAAGCAAAGTAAGGTTGAGAACGGCACAGCACTGACTCTAGCTGAATCTGGTCTGCTGCCTGCTGTTAGGCAGCCCCCAGTTGTGTGTGAACTGGCGGCAGTTTCACAAAGTCATTACCAAGGAAAACCAGAAAAAACAGATCTGAACATACACTTCAGTCGTACTGATTGCCAGGGAGTGGACTTTGGGAACCCTGCAATATGCCTTCAGGTCTGGGGGCAAACAGATCCAATTACCTGCATTAGGGCAGTCTGGTCACATAAGCAAAAGCCTTTAGGAAAGCTGAATGCCTGACTCAGACCAGCCCATTGGATGTTCTGGCTCGTAAACAAGCTATTAGTTTATTATTTTTAATGCAACATTTTGCTCCCGTTGTATAAAAATTCTTCATCTGAAATATTCAGAAGTGGAAAACAAGAAACGTGAACCACGGTTACTTTACAGTGGCCAGGTCTTCACAGCTGAGGCGTGCTCTGGCGCAGCTGAGAAAGAGCAGGGACTCCTCCCTCCTTGGTTCCCCCCAGGAGAAGAGGGAAGGGCTCGTGTGGCCGCTTAGTTCCTGTGGGACATTTTCCACAGAGCAACCCCAAGTACGTTGCCTTGTCTTGTTTTAGTGTCTTATCCACTGGCTGCCACCGTTCCCTATTCTGCAGTCTGATGGAGCTTTATTAAAACTGTTTTACTGATCTCGAACTAAACTTTTAGCTGTGGAATGTCATCACCTTGTTCTTTCTTACTATGTACCTTCTTCAGCCATGCTTAAGCGTCTCAGTTTTCACATCCCCTGAATAAACACTCCTGCCTCACCTCTGGTTGGGAATTACAGTGTTAGAACACCTGTTACCCAAAACTACTGTAAGCAAGACAATGTCAACAGGAACATATGCTGAGGGGCAGACAGTCCAGATTTGCCCCTAGACTTTAACTTTACAGGTGTTAAAAGATACTCTGCCTGAGGGTATGTTTATATAATAGAGCAGAAGTATCTGAGCTAGCTTTAATGAGCTTGCATATGTAGTTGTGGCAGCATGAAGCTCAGCACAGGCTATCATTATCATGTACATTGACATGTGTAAAGATAACGCATTTGAACAGCAGCCTTCTGAAGCATGGTCTCCAGAGTTGGTGACACAAAAGGGTGGCTGAAAGGAGTTTGTCTCCTCAGCTCTCCTGGGAAAGGGTTCATCTCACCTAATGTTAATATGCCCAACTCTCACCTGACGAGAGATCAAAGGAACTGCCTTCTGGAGGTGCCTCTGACTTAAATGCCTACCTTTATATTGCTTAAAGTTAAGTGAGATGAATCCTGCTCTCCGTCCCTCTGGTTAGGTCTACATTGCAAACCCTTGCCGACACGGCTACATCATCCAGGGGTGCTTTGAGGTATGGTGTGTGATCGACGTAGCTCTGCCAGCAAAAGCCTTGCGCGTTAGGTGTAAATATACTACCAGAAACACCCTGTTGTCAGAACAGCTTTTATGCCTTATGGGGAGAACAGAGAGCTGGGGTAACTCACAGTGGCATAAGCACAGAGGCATCGTTATAGTTGTGCCTAGTCTGGGAGTAGCCGRTTGATGAAACCTCCTGCTATAGCCACGGTGGCAAAGCCTGCCAGGGGTGGCCCTGGCTTTTSATAGTGCCCCGAGTGATGCTCTGACCCGGTCAGCAGATCCCAGCTTTCCAGCGTGAAGTCTCTAAACGGCAGAATGCAATGTTGTCATGTTCGGGTGATTCCAGCAAAATTTATTGGCCATTTAAATAGCTATGCAAGGAGTTAAATATTTTCTCATATTGCAGTCTCTTATGGAAGCCAACCAATTGTGCTTTGTTTTTGTGTGGTTCAGCTGTTTCCACTATTTTGTTTTAAAAGGAATAACCGGGTTTTCTTTAGAAATGTTGTTTGAGATCCCACATCTCTCTCAGATCCCACAGTGTGTGCAGATTTTTCACGTTTCAAACGTACTTAGACCCTGAAAGTGCAATGTTTGAAAATTAACTCCTCCAAAGTTTCAGTTCGTGGCTTCACAACTCTCTTGCAACAGGATGCCTACGTGCCCATTTGAAACAGAGCTGGCAATGCASTGAAATGTTTCATTGGAGGCAGCATCATGTTTTGTTTGAATTATTTACAAATATCCTTTGTTTTCCTTTCTTTTTTTTTTTTCTGAATACATTTCTGGTTCATTGGCTACAAAAACCTACTCGTTATTATGCAATGGAATATTGTTTCTTTCTTTTTTCTTTTTTTTTTTTTAATGTCCTGATGTTCAAGGAGTTTGCAATAAATATATTGAGGCTGATCTGTAATTGCATGTAAGATCAGCCTCACAACTGTGTTTTGTAAAGTTAAGTGCCGTAAAAGAACCTGTGGATGACATGGAGAAGGAGGGAAGGGAGAGAGCAAGTGGAGGAGAAGGCTTCTTTGGCAGCTGCAGCTTTGACTGGCAGCTTTAAAGTAAGACTGCTCACACCATTTTGTTTCATCCGAGTAGCAGCGTGTATCATCAGACAGTGTATGATGGCATTTTGTTGAAAACATGCCTAGAGAGAAACTTTTACGGCTCAGCTGTTTACCTGTTCCTGTATTCATGCCTGCAATAAATGAGATGAAAAATAAATCACAGAGTCTGAGCAATTTGTAGTCAAATCAGTTATTTAGGAGGCATGGGGCAGTATGCCAATTAAAGGAAACATTTGGTTGCTAATAAAGTGGATCCACTTTCATAAAAAAGTACATCCTAAGGAAAAAACAGAGAATTTCTTCAAAAAGCCCACAGGGTTTTCTCCAGCTTAAAGTTACAGACCAGTGTTGTAGGGTGCCAGTCATCTGTTGGGTCATTAGTTGGGGCATGCTTTGCTGAATACCAGAGCTGGAAAAACGCTGGCAGGATCAAGGTAGAGAAACACAAAACATAGCGTGATGCTGGTCTTTCAGCTGGGGCTCAAAAGGTGGTGAAAAGCACTACTGGAATCGAGGGGTGGGGAGAAATCTTCCATTTCACACAGGCCTGAGAGACCCCAAGTTATTAAACTGATCCATGAAGGAAAATTAAAACAACCAAGCAAACAAAAAAGCCTGTTCATTGTAAATATTTTTTGTTTTAACACAATTAAAACACTTCACTCAGATTTTTGCCCTTGATTTTGCCATTCTTTAAATGAAAAGTTGCTTCAGAATGAAACATTTCCATTTTCGTTTGTTGAAAGATCTCTAAATCAGGACATTTTTGACATTAACTTTCCCAGTGCATTTATGAAATGAAATCCCAGTAACGTTCACCCCATTTTCTGAGGTTGCCGAAACCCTATATTCGGAAGGAATATGATCCCATCCCAATTTCTCCAACTGGGTATTCATCTATTTTTAATCTCTACGCAGGGAAAGCAGGGGGAGCAACAGATCAACGTTCTTCCATCAGTGCTCAATTTATACCAAGAAAATTGATTAGCTAGCCAGCAAACCTAGTTAATTAATTCCCCTTAATACATGTCTTTGCTAAAGAGAGAGTGTTCTGGGGCATAGGGGAATGAGACGCTACGTGCCAAAAAGTCGGCAAAGACTCTCGTGTAACTTGGCTGCAAGTCCTGCGTGAGGACTTCAGAGATGTAAATCTGAACAATTTTTTTGTTTATTATGAGATGACTGATCTATGGGACTGAGATAAATTCTGTTTCTCAGAGGACGTGCTTTCTAGAGCAGCAAGCAGACTTTGCGCGCAGGCAGTATTAACTCGGGGCGGGGGGAAGGTGAGGCCGTGGTTACCAGCCTGGCTGTGTGCACAGATCCTGCTGCAGCAGTGGGGCAGGAAGGCGCCCGTACAGGTGCAGACGCAGGCTGGTGGAACAAACCCCAGCCCTTGTGAAGGGTGATGGCCACGCTCTCACCAACCACCGTGAAGACTTTGGGGCTGGCTGGCACTGGGGTCCCCAAGCCCAAATGCAACTTGCCCTAAAGGGCAACCTTACAGCAAAGCCAGTGCTAGGGCTGGCTGTCACCAGACCTGCCGGAGGAGATGCCAGGGAATGAGCGAAATAAAAGATCAACCATTGCCCTCTCCCAGCCACCCCATGGCAGGCTCATGGGAGCATCCCCAGCTCCTGGTGTCTGATGAGGAGGGCGGGCTTGTCCTTTTTGTGAGAAACTGAGCACGGGATCCGCTTAGCTGTGGCATTGGATGTGTCTGACAACCCTCACCATTGCAGCTATGTCTTATGTACTGCCCGTAGCACATATGGTATCTGAGGTGTCTTCTCGCCAGGCTTTAGGGTCTGCCATGGTCAGGGAAGAAGGGAGGAAAACAACAGGGAGAAAGAGAGCGGCAAACCACCCACACCATCACCTGCAGGGTGGCCTGATGGCAAAGCACTGCCTAAAACAATGTTTGTCTTTGCAGTTTATTTTAAAACTACATATATAAAATTGCATCATTACCTAGGTAATATGCAATTGATACTAATTACATGGTTTTTTAATGACTATTTCTACAGTGTGTGTCATATACGATGCCAGTGACCACACAGCTCTGCCATCAGAGTATCTGGCACAGCAGTGAGGCATAAAAGCCACATGGATCTGGACTGTTTCATGCACTGATTATCTAGCTCTTCAAGCAGAAGAGACACTTACCCTTCTGCATCGTTCTTCCTCTGCCTTTCATTAGCAAACTCTTTTGGAAATCCAGGGAAAACACAGCACAAATTCTTTTCTTCAAAGATATTTAGTCAATGATGCTTAGCATCACAAAGCCCCGATGATGTGAAGAACTCGAGTATCTTTTTTTTTTTTTTTAATTATTTGACTTCCTGCTTTTGAAAACAACAACATAAAACTGATTTCTGTGCTAACAGCCTCCCGTTCTGCTCTGGCTGCTGGCCCCCTCCAGCAGTGCCAGGCTTGGCAAGGGCACAGGGTGGCTTGGCGGGAGGGGTCAAGGGTTGTTTTTTTTGGGTGGGGGATGGACTGCCAACACCCCCCAGCACTTCCTTCCCTCCTGCAGTACACTTCTTGCTGTGGCCGACACAACTCCTGTGTCCTCCGAGGTGGGACCTGCGCTGCCCTGCTGGGAGGTGGGGAGATGTTTGCAGCTCCAGGGTCACCCAGGGAGGGGTTGAGGCTGGTGGGTCTGAGAGCTGCAGTGCTTCTGTATGTAAGAGGCACGCTTAAGAGCTGGGGCTCTAGACATTTTGGAGGCTGCGTTGCTCCCGGGTTGTGCAGGCGTGAGGAGGTGCATGAGGCTCTGGGGACGGAGGTCAGCGCGAGCTGCCCTCTACCTGGGTATGTGAAATTAGGGATTTGATGGCAGGGGCATCACTGTGAGACTGGTCACTCCTCCCTCCTGCAAAGGAGTTTTGTAACTTGTGCCCTCCACAGCTGACTAAACCCCACGGGGCTGGTCTTTGCTGAAGGAGTAGGGGTCTGCGGCAGGGCTGCGGTCAGTACCTTCGGCAGTACTGAACAAGACCAGCAGCACCCTTGTCACATTGGCTCACGGCTCTTTTGAGGAAACACAGGGATGACAGCCACCAAGAAGCACCCCTGCCAAAACTGCCAGTGTATGAAGACAGGGAGGGGGAGTGCTGGAGCTGACTTAGTTTTGCAGCCCAAGAGCACTCCCATTTTCCATTTCCAGCCTGACAAGCCAAGGCTCTGTGTGGGTTTTGTTCAGCTCGACAACTTGCCCCGGTTATCGCAAGCCACCAGGAGCAGAAGGTGTCTCCTCGAACCACCTGCTCCCTAGCCCCTTCACGTCTCTCCATGCCATCCTGCCAATCCTCCTGCCTCCTCTGCTCAGCACTCACCTGCTGACTGGTTCACGGACGCCTGCTTCCTTCACCCCCGCGAGCATCCCTCCTCTCCCACACTAACACCTCTGGCTTTCTTTGCTTTCCAGAGGAAAATCTTTTGCATTCCTGAAGCCTCTTGCCAGCCCTTGCTTTCCCTGCCCCTCAGTAGGTGCTCCTCCATCCACACTTGTCTCCTACCCTTCCCCTGTGTCTCACTCATCTCTTCATCTCCCCTCTGTCTGTCCCACCTCTGCCCACATCACAGTTGCCTCCCTCTCCCCGGATGGCTCGGCTCACTGCCTGCTCATCACCATCAGGCCTCCAGCCTTCCCTGGGAGCAGCATCTGACAGGCATTACAGCACAACATTTTTTCTTGTCAGCCAGAAAACCCCCATGAGATGACCTCTCATGAGGGACCAGCTGCCTGGGAAGGGTCTGCCATCAGCCACGGCTGCCGGGGCTCTCCTCAGGTCCAGCTTAAATACCTGTGGGTGCAGTGCCTGGCCTTGGTGATGCTCCTACCTATTCCAGGGCACCAGGGGCAGGAAGGGCACGGAGGAGTATTTTTAAAAAGGGAATATTAGCATTTGCTCTGCCCTTAAAGTGAGTGATTTTGCTCTCACATTTTGGAGGGTTAGGCTCCGTTTTAACAACAAGGCATTAGTGAATGGAGGCACCCTGAAGAAACATGACCAAAAAGATACCCTTGCCTGCCTTCTTTCCTTCTTGCTTCAGGTAGCATGTTTCAGCAACCGCCCCCTCCTCCCCATGCTCCTGCAGGGTAGCCATGGCCACTCCTTCATCCCCCCTACAGATAGATGAGGTCTTCAGCTATGCTGCTCCATATTGCTGTGCCAGACTTCGAACCACTGGTTCGAAGAGATGGGGATGGGGTAGAAGAAGGAGAGGTCTCATCTCTTCATAACGCCAAACTGCCAACTCATTAATCCCCTTCAGGTGCTCTAATATAAGTGCTTTCTTCCCAAAGCAACACAGCTGGAATTAATCTTGCTACGTATTATGTGGTAATAAATCATGAGGGCAGCCCAAGCTGAGTGCTTTTCTTCTTTTCTTCTTTCCTCTTTTTTTTTTTTTTTTATGAGGGCAGCCCAAGCTGAGTGCTTTTCTTCTTTTCTTCTTTCCTCTTTTTTTTTTTTTTTTTTTAGGTGCACAACCTCTCACCTGCCAAACCCAAACTACTGCTCTGGCAATGAAATCAGTAACAAACTTTTGGGTTTGCCCACCTGGTCTCATAGGAGAAATATATCATTAAGTCTTGGGTTTTTTCCTTTGTGTGTGTGTGCTAAGAAAAACAAAACAAAACAAAAACCAGGCCTGACAGAGCAGCATCTAACAAACCAGAATTGTTAAATACCTTCCCGGAGGGGGAAAAAAACCTTCTTCTGACAGTCAGAAGGATGTTTCCAAGCAATTTGCACCCTTTCTCCACTTGTGGGATTTCCATGTCCCATCCTCCCCCAGTAACACAGTCTTGGTTCACCCTCTGTAAAAGCTGCATTAGCGCAGTGACTTGAACCCCTGCACTGYGGTCCCGTGTCCCATCCACGGTGGCTTGAAACAGGAACGGTGCTTGAAACCACAGGAGATGCTGGCTAAACAGCTAACCTTGAAAAATTCTGTTTTTACCAGCACCATGAATAGAGATCTTGAAATTGTGAAAATGTGAAAACTGCAGGTGGTTAACAGAATTTCTATTGGGTAAAATACCAGCAGGATATAAGGAACAGCATKCTGGTTCAGCTCTTGTGGTCTGGAGATAGCTCAGCTGCAGGGTGCCCGGACGCAGCCCCAGCAAGTGATGCGTAAGCCGGCTGCATTGGTGTTGAGGTGTTGGCGATCCTTCCAAAGGCGAAGGCTGGTGATTAACACGGGATCACTCACAAAACAGGCTGAAACCCAAAGCCAGCACAGCCCTATTGAATGGACTTCCCTTGCCTTTGGGCTCTTGAGAGGCAGGGAGAGGGCTCGCCACTGAAAAACACTCTAAAACGGACAGAAACTGTTGGTAGCACGGGTAACTGCAGGGGTACCCACAGTCTGCGTGAGGGCGAGGAGGTTACGTCCTGGCAGAGCTTCCTCGGCTGGACGGCTCCAGGGGGATGGAGACCAATGTAAATCCCTTTCCTGTGGGCACAACATAACACCCTGCAGTCAGCAGGCTTGTTCATGAGCTGAGGAGAGGAACAAAGTGTTGCCTCTGCTCTGAAGAAAGCCCGCCATTCAAAACTGAAAGAGCTCTCGCTTCTCCTGAGAAAGAAGACTTGAGGGTTGGCACTAGCCAGGGGAGGTTAGACACAGTGCAACCAGTGTGCTTCAGCAACGCTTAAAGGGGGAAACCAGTAGGATTCMTAAAACCCTAGGAAATAAAAGGACAGAATTAGGATGACTCCACTTACATAATCAAATGCTCATGCCCACACCTGGGAAGAAACCTATACGGTGTCAATGATGAACAAATAACTGGGTGTATTTGCTTTGGTGGCTTTCCAAACTTGCTGGAAAAGGCTTTATTCATAGTAACACCTGTATTCTCTAATTTATTGACTTCCTTTCCTTTCTGTCTGAAGTGTTTACCCTCAACCTGCTCTGCTTTGTACTGCACAGAGGTAGCCGGTGATGGTTCACTGGCATTTTTAAGCTTCGTTGAAGTTTTCTTTACAACGGCTGCATCTTATGTAGGGTAAATATGCAAGAAAATCGAGCCCTTTTGCGGGCAGAGCTACCTGCTCCACATAAAAGCCAGCAAGGTGAGGCTGCTCACCTGTCCCACTGTTGAGGGTTTACAGTTTGCTTTTCTCCAGAGATACCATGGTCTGCAAGGGCAAAGGCAGAAACGCAACAGGCAGAAAAGGCAGCCAGGAGACCTCAGGCACAAACAGTGATAAYGTCTACCTTGAGGTCAGGCTCAGGGGAAGACTTTGGGGAGCCCTTGGGGATAGAAAAGAATTTGGAAGAAACTGTCTTCCCATTTGACTTGTACTGTGACCATGGAGACAAAACTTTGCATACTGTGAGGGAGAGGGAGAGAAAACTTGAGAATGTCTACTACTACTTAGCTTAGAAAAAAACACACAAAACCATAATCTGTAAATGTACCATGCTCCTGTGTGGGTTGGACTTCAAACCTTTCAAAAGATAGGCAAGACTTTAAAAATATTCAGGTGAGTAAAACCCATCTTGTCATGCCAGGAAATACCATGAATGCCTACCTACATCTTTGACACCTAAATATTTTTTTATATATATATTAAAATAGCTCACACTGAGGTATAAACATCTATGGCAACTTCTGCTACCACTCCTAAGGTTTAAAGCTAATAAGAAGCAGGGATTTTTTTTTTTTTTAAATCATAAACCAGACTTTGAGTCAGCATAGCTTAAGCTGTGSTCAAGGAAAAAGAAAAAAAAGGTAGCAGACATAACTGGCTAAAAGGAAGAAGTACATGCATGAGTGTACACAAGAGCTGCTGAAATAAATTACCAGCCTGCTTTTAAACTTGCACTGAGACGCATGCAGTGTCCTAGGTAGGGCAGAGGGAGCAGCTCTCTCAGTGAACCAGGGGTGTGAGTGCTGGAAGAGGTCCAGCTGCAGAGGACAGTGTCATGCTGAGTTTGCTCTGATCTAGGCCTGTGATGCCACAGAAAGGACAGGTCCTTGCCTCGCCTGCCTCTGGCACTGTATTCCTGCTACACGCTTTGTACTGCTGGCAGGTTTGTGTCTCTGTACAATCAGGTGGGTCGGGGAGTTGATCTTCCTGAAAATTAATGCAGTAACAAAACAACTACCTTGTTCATCCACCTCACAACACCTGAAAACGCAAGTGTTGTTAGCTGAAAGAAGGTGGTGGGACTGCCGGGGCAGACAGCCACGTGGGATTGTCCCTCATGAGAACCAGACTGGCTTCAGTGAGTTACAAAACAACCCTCCATGGATGCATGGAGCCAGTTTATCTGCTTTTGGAGGTAACATCTCTTGGAGAGACTTGTGGTACAACTGAAAACACAGTTTGGTGTCTTAGAAAAATTTTATGTTGATTTTCCAGTGCTTCCCTTCTAACATTTCAGGTGGCTTTAATAAGATATAGCCATAATGGTATTGGTTGGAAGGAACCTCCAGAGGTCATCAGGTGTAACCTCAGTTGATTAAAGTATTAAGTATCAACACCTTTCAGTAGGTCAGTAGCTTCTGATCTTTTTTTATTATTCTGTGGGTTTCCCTCATGCCCCYGTATCAAATAGCAGTCAGAGCATTCAAGGATGCTCTTGGGAGGACTTCCAGCTTTGAACTGAAGTGCTCCTCTCCAGCTGAAAGTAAACATGCGTGGTATATTGCTATGCTGCTAGAGCACATCTCTTACCACCTCCTTCAACAAAGAAATGGAGATAAGTACATCGGCTCTTTTCAAACTGTCAAAAAGCTATTTGTCGTGTTTGCTTCCTGTGAAAAAGAAACGATGCCCAGAAGTATTCAGTGTCTCTGAAACATACACTCAGAGAAAAGGAAGAAATGTGCTAGTGAAATGGTTGTCCCACTGTGACCTGTGACAGTTTCTGGCAGCCTGGAGAACTGGTGAATTAAGCCGAGGGCATCCTGCAAGCTGTCCTGGCCAACAGGTGGAGAAACCAAGGCTGCTTCTACATGCTGGATGACCACTGTCTGCCTTTGTATGGTCTAATTCGAGCAAGGTCAAAACTATGGGTGATGGTAAGCCCAAAGGCACCAGCACAAGGTTGAAGGACAGACATAGAGCTCCACGGTAGCCAGAGCCTGCAGTAGGTGACCAAGAAGAACGGGCATCTGGGACACACAGACAGGCGACCTCTTCTCATCAAGCAAGGTTTATTTCATCTTGTCTTCTCAATGCTCTTGGAAAGGACTGTAATAAAATGAAAATGGGACCAGGAAAGGTGGAACGAAGGGAGACAGTCATTTAGAAGAAAAAATCTTTTCTTCTAGCATTTAGACATTGCCGAGCTAYCTAAAATGCCTGCACCCAATGGATTTAATACTGTTCTTCTCAGCATCTGCCGATCAGGTCACGTGCAGCATTTCATTTTGCACTGGTAAAAGAAATACAGATTCTAACAAGCCCTTATTTCATTATCAAAACCAACACCACAAGCAGCTCTGGGTTTCTCGTGCTGGCCCTTTAAAGTCCATTATAAGCACAACAAATGGGGCAAAGCTTGACAGGGGAGGGAGTGAGTCACGGCAATTGTGTGCCACAATACCATATCACAGCAACAAAATCGGATGAGTAATCTTGGAGCTCGCCTTCAGGCAGCTGTCTGGCTGATCTCACAGATCTCACTGCAACAAAATGTCAATGTTTTAGTACCTTTGACATTTCTTTAGCTTCAAGAGGCAATAATGAATCTTTCTTGGCTACTTGCTAAGAGGTGATTATATCAGCAGCTAATTCTTCTTATCTGAAGAGACAATACTGGAAATACTCTTTTTTTCATTGAATTTAAGAGTAACCAGCATCAAATAAAAGCCTGGTTAATTAACTAAAGTCATCGAACAACCCTCAAATGGATTTAGTTTCAAGTAGCAACTAAATAGATTTAATGCCTAGGAACCGTCCAAACACCTCAGGCGGATCCTGCCTTTTCTGTTCCTCCAGAAGTGTATGCTCAAGGAAAGGTTGTCTGTAACGCACAAAGCAGAACAAGGCAATGCTCAAGGCTTAGTAAGCAAGAGGGTACGGGCCAGATGCCTGCTGCCRTAAGCTGGCACAGCTCTATTCAGCTTGTGGCCTGCACAAGTACCTTCTAAGAAACAGGAGCAAATACAGCCTGGAATGTGGAAATCAGTGTATTTCATCAAGTTTCTGAAGGGCTAAGGTAGAGGACTAAGCTGCCAAGTAAAACAAGATGATGCCTGTGATTTAGACCTGCTTGGAAAAGATTACTTTAAGTTTGTAGATAGCTATGGTGATGCAGATGCTCCTTCCCTGCAAAAAGGAAGATGCTGCTCTGTACCCATACAGATCTGTAGGACAGGATATACACATAGAATATTTTTAGTGAGCTCCAGGGAGCAGCCTTGCTCTTTAAAGAGCCCTGGCAGGCAGCAACCTCAGAACGCAGTTGCCATCCAACATACGTTCTCCTGTCCAAACAGGGCAGCTACACCAGGGCAGAGTTAATGTGACTATTGCAAGACAGCAAAGCTGAAATCTTTGCCATTTGAAGCTAGCCTTGCAAAGCATGGTAGGGCTGAGAAGGATGCGGAAGAAACAGGCTGTATGGATGGGTGGTTGCATGGGGACATTCCACTTTATCAAGCAGATGCTTGGTTATGCTGCTGCTCCATCGCTGCTCAGTTCAGGTAAGGGAATGTTTGATCACCTTGGGCACCATGAGAAGGTAAGATGCACCTTGACATTGCACTGCTCAAGACATCACGGAGAACATGGGGCACTTTCAAAGCTATTTTTAGGTTTTCTGCAATCTGACAAAAGGCTTTTTGCAGAAGGTGACCAACCAAGTCCCAGGGTCAAAGCAATATAGCTGAGTTAGCACACGGCTGTGCTATAAACCAGATGTAGCACTGCACTGATGTATCTGATATATTGCCATATATGTCCCTTCTTCTGGATCTGCCAGTTTAGTCAGTATCGACTTGGGAAGGAAGATGGATTCACAGCAAAGGTGTTACCTAAAAGTCTGAGGAGTGCAAAGTAATAGGAGCTTGATGAGCAAATGACCCTGCAACCTCTTCAGGTCTAGTAACACCAGCAGGGTATGTCCTCAGCTTCACCACGGCTGTCCCACTGAACCGCTGCTCAGCTTGTGAGAAATGCTGTCTCACACTGGCAAAGCTCCATCAKATGGTGATATTTTCTCTGCCCAGGGTTAGGTTTCTTAGCTGGCAGGCTTAGCACTGCGTGGGAGGTTCAGTGAGGTTTCACGCATGCCCCATGTGCTGCTCTTCCTCTGTAAACATACAGGTCTGCAAATCTGCCTGAAAATAAAGTGAGCAGCAACCCTTGTCCTGCTAAGGACTGCCTGTTCCCATTCAGATGCCATGTTTCCATGTGAAGCATCCCTGCTGCGGCTGTTCTGTCAGGGCTTCTCTGGGCCTATTCATTTTTCTCTTGTTCTTCGTCATTGTGAGCTAAATAGTTGACGGCTATTTTGGAGGGAAGAGGGGAGCCTAGTGGCAGGCGGGACTTTGAGGCCCTAACTGAGGAAAGGAGGGAAGTGCGTTGGTAGTCATCCCTGGCTCCTGAAGCGTCGTCTTCCCTTTTTGGTGCTCACTTAAAGGCTTTGCCGAATACAAGTGCATGGTACTATTCTGGCTGCTTTGCTTTCTGCAGAATGGATAGGGTCCTTTTGGCGTGGTTTGCTTCCAACAGCATAAAAAAAAGAAAGTGTGCTTTATACATGAGCTAGCATTGTTTTCTACAKCATCTTTTGAGATCCTGGGAAATTTGTGAGAAGAAAAATTTTCCTTTTAGGTTGTCTCTCTATTACTTATGGTCAGAAAAGTAAACATTTGGGAAGCCAAAAAGTAGGTTTTCTACCTTTTTCATTGAAATATGAGCGCCACAGTTCACTCCAAATTAAAATGTGAGCAATGGAATAGATTAAATGAGTCTTCTCTCAATGATAACTTTTAATGATGACGTGATTCTCTGCAAGGAAAAATATTTTTACTGTTATTTTTAAAAAATTTCAAATAGAAAAATAGATTACATTTTGTATAACTTTCTCTTTAATGTGATTGAATAGGGGGATGTTTTTAATTAAGACAAAATCTCCATGTTAATAATTTTGATTAAAGGGGCTTTTAAATAGTTTATCTGCCTGGCTACATTCCATCCTAAAGCTCTGCAGCGGAAGATGTCTTTCATGTTGAATTTAAATGCTTATTATCCCTTTGAACTCTGCCAGTCCACTTATTTGAAATATTATTCTTTCCTTCTAGCCTGTGGAGTCAGCTCACCAAGAGATTTTGGTAATGTCACTCTCTGGGGAACTCCGCTGGCTTATTTGAACCTTGAGCTAGCAGCTGGGGGTAGTATTTCAAAGCTCGCTGTGACCTGCTGCCTCATTTCAGTGCCAGCCCTACAGCAGGGACCCGTGACATCAGTGTGGTGGCATCACCTGGAACAATGACACCTTGATCTCATCTGTGGGCCTCGTATGACAATAACCACCGGTAGCTTATAAATGGCAGTCTCGGTTCAAGACCACATTACCCCTGTGGTACCTACTGAGCAGAAATCCGAGGGAGGGGAAAGGGAGGCGGGAAGGGCAGGTTCCTGAAAAACCGCTGTTAGATGTGAATGTGAATAACAACCAGAAATGAGGTTTTTTATAAAGCCTCCCAGTYTTTTCCACTGATGGCTACCGTAAATGTTGTCCTAACTCACTTTCTGCTTTCTTCTATCCCATGCTGAAAGCAAGGCAGTGCACAACTGGCATCACTTTCAATGTCCTGTGGCCCTGCATACAATTGCATCCAGGAGTGCTTTCCTCTTTACCCACCTGCAATACAATTCAGGGATCTGACAACATTAGGATAGGTGAGCAGCTCACCTGAAGGATACACAGCTGTGCAAATACGGACCGCAGGTACTTGCGTTTGTTAGGAAACTAGCCAGCTTCCTCAGCCATCACCCCAGAGAAAGCGATGAACCTGGCCAGGGCTAATGAATGATATGGTCCTCTGTGACTGAACTGCTCCTCTGCTGCCCAGTCACGGGGGTTTGCGGGACTGACCTGTAAACAGGAGTTGACGTGAGCAAATAGGAATTGTTATTTCAGAGCGCACAAAGTCAAAAAGGTTCAGTCCCCTGCACACCCCCCGAGTGGTCATCATACCCACTCCTCCTGGGAAGTGGAGAAGTGAAAGCACTTGACGAATGGATCAAAATGCTCGTGCTCTTGCGAATGCAAGCATTACATAGCAGAGGTTTCGCTGCCCGTTTCTTATGCTAAAAGGTCGTATGCTTTGCTATTTCTGTTGGCGGAGCAGCACAGCCGATGAGCCGGAGCAGGCAGCCGGGTGAGCTGCTGCCTGTCACGGTCACGCGCAGCCAGAGGAAGAAGGTTTCCTTGGAGGGGGTGGGTGGGTTTGCAGGGGAGGAACAGCCAGGACTGAAGAGGAAATTCTGGGGTAGGAGAAGGTGCTGAGAGTTTACAGAGAGCACCCAGCAACCATCCAGGCCCTCTGCCAGCCCCTTCTTGGGGTCCGGTACCCATCAAACCCTCCCAGGATGGGAACGGTTAGAAGGAAAGCAGCACAAGGAGATGAGATCTCTGACGACAGAGGACAACCAGTGAAGAGAAGGGGAAGTGATGTGAGGGTCAATTGTTCAAATAAGGATCCAGGAAGCACCAGAAATGTTTATTTTTGCTGTCCTGCCTACACACTTGTTAAGCCAGCACTTGTCGGCACAGCCTGTGCTGTCCGTGTGAGCATCCCTCRGGCCCGTGGCCAGCTGTCCCGCTGAATGTTTTACGTGCAATACCTGTAACTGTGTTGCTTTGCAAAATGGGGCAGGATGACTGTCTCTATTAAAACTACGGTGCTGTGGAAGAGCTGGAAGAGCCCCCTTTTCCTCCCAAAGTTGAAATACCAACACAGCATGTCAAGCCTACACAGGTCTCCCAGTTCCCTTATGAGAAATGCAAAATGTTACTGGGTCCCTTCTTTCACATAATCAGAAAAGTAAAGCAAAATAGTCTTCTACTAAGAAATTGTGAGTTTGCTTAGCTGTAGTTCTGAAGGTTAATTTCGTAAGTGTGAGGCCACAGCTGGAACGATGCGTGCAAGTTTTTAGAAGTGGCTAAATATGCTTTTGACAGTTGCCCCCAAAGTAGAGCTCAAATAGAAAAGAGAAGATAAAAATAAACATTGCTCAACCCTTTCATTCATTGCAAGCTGTCAAATGGGACAGGTGCTGTGGAAAATGTCGTGTGTGATTGTGTCATTAGAAGTTGAGCCACCATGCGAGGGCAGGGAGCTGGGTGGAGGGGCAGGGGCTGCCTGCAACCTTAACTTCAGCACGGACGGATCTTCAGAGGAGAGCTGGTCAGAAGCAGGAGATTCTTGTGTTTTGAGAACTTCCTTCCAACTGGGAATGAAAAGCCAAAATTTCCCATGGATAGAACTAAACAAAGTATCCAAACCAGGTTTTCTGATGCTGCTAAACTCTTTGGATAATGGCAAACAAAATAAACATGAATATAATAAGAACAGTATTATGTCATGAGTTTGAGCAAAATACTAGAATCAAACAAGAACTCTGATTCCCTAAAGAAAATAAGAAAACCGAAACCCTTCTCCTGACATTCACTTTGAAAATATTATCAATATTGATACTTCCCTATACAAGAGTTTTGATGAGTTTGAGGGGTTTTTTTTTGCTTTGTGTTGTTTTAGCAAATGTGAATGCTTCTAAAACTACTCCAACTAAATGCTGAGATGTTTCATCAGAAGAAGCATTGTTTACTATGGATGGAAAAAGCTGTGCTGCTTCACAGGCACTAGTGCCACACAACTTCAACTCCACCCTTGAGGGGGTGCCTGGAGCTGGGAYTATAACAGCACCCAGTCCCTGCCTGACAGTTACCATTTCGCCTGGAGCCTGCACAATTAAATCATGGCACTCCTCAGCCAGTCGTACAGCACCAGTCACCTGGGACGTCTCTCTTCAGCATGTTGCCAGGGTCTAAAAGGGCTAAGGGAGTGGGCAAACTAACCTCTCTTGGAGATGTCCAGAAGAAAACTCAGATGGCAGATTTAAAGTGTCTACGTCATGCAGCAAATACCAGCTTAACGGCTTTTCTTGCGTTTCGGTTCAGGGTTTGTGCATGTCTACTCATATATAGAAAAAGAACCTCACCCCATCGTCGCCTGAGCTTGGCAAAGYTGTCAGGTGCCAGCACTGGAACGCTGCGTCTGCCTGTGAGGAGTGGCGAGAAAGCCTCAGCTTAGTGCTTTTTTCCTCTCCGCTGCTACATTTTGGGGGTGTTGACATATGCGAATATTTTACAGCGGCAGGGAGAGGGCTCTGTGCACATGGRGGAGAACTGGCCATCACAACAGGGGAGTTTGGCTTTTTCTCCAAGCATCAGACTGATGTCTGGATTTTTTCCCCATTTTCGTTTTTCTCCATTGATGGGCAGTGTTTTCAGTAAATGTTGTAAAGACTGTTTTCCTGTCTCAGATTGGCATAGCAACAGCATCAGAACAAAACTCAAAAGCATCGACCTAACAACATACTGAAATGGCTTCAAAATTCATAATCATTTGAAGTGTACAGGAAGGGGTTATTGCACAGCATACACCTTAGGCTGTTGGAAACCTTTCCTCCATGCACATGTTGACTGCCAAATGAAGATAAGCCAGTGAAATACCCGTTCTTTAATTAGGTTTATCCTTGTAAACATCTGTATGAAAAACATTGAAGTAACCTTAGGATATATTAYGTAGCTGCAGAGTAGAAACACGAAAACATAAGTTTAGTATTATTTATTGCTGGTGTCACATGAAGATCTTAAGGAGAAAATCACAACCATTTATCAACGCTCCAGTYTTTTTGGTTAGCAGAAACAAGAGATGTAACTGTGGTTAGAAATCCTCTCTCAAGGAGGCAACTTCTCCTTTAACAACCCTCAAATACGACATTTTTATCCCTATACTAACTGGTTTCTAAATCTTGGCTATTACACAATGTTTTGTTCTGTTCAGTAACACTCTGTTTTATAAAACATTCCTGTATTCTAGCATCTCTGGATAATTAAACCCTGTTGAATTCTGACTTCACTGGCATTGTGAGAAGTAAACCTGACTTTGCTAATTTAAATATTAGTAACAACTTCAGTAAATCAAAATATTAAAAATTTCTCTTTTTTTAACTTAGTTTACAAGCATTTCAAAACAATATATTCAAGCTTTCCAAAGTTGCTTGCTGCTATTATGCTGTTAGCAGCCCTATGGGATCTTTTCTACATCAAAGTAAATTGTTTTATGCTTCGTTCATCCCCGCATCCAAGGTTCAAAGACTCTATACACCTCCTGGATGTTAACAAAGCCTGCAGTGAGGCTTTTGAGAGGCTTAACTCTTCTCAATTAGCGTACCCCTTTGGTACCCAAAGCCTTCAGTATAACTCACTTTCACTTGTTTTAAATGCGAACAGGAGAACAGATTAAAGTCAGCGAAGCATTTGTGCACCTGACTCTGTCACCCAAGTGAGTGCAGATAACGAACATGGACGTGCCTTTAGATAATGATATGCAAAGAGAGAAGCTTGAGACAAAGGCCAGAATTTGGGCTGTAATTTCCCTTCAGTGCTGTGTAACTCACCCTACTGCCSGAGAAGTCTTTACCTGTCTACTGCTTAAATACAGAGAAGTCTGACTCTTGCAGTCCCGCAAATGCTTTTCAGTCATTTGGGTGCACATCTCGCTCAGTCCATTCCTCTAATGGCCGACAGCTTTCACAAATACACGTTTTTATATGTATTCACGTGTTTTAGCTGCATTCAGTTTATATGTATTCAGTGACTCTAAGAGGCAGGGATGCGCAGGGATGACTCCGGCTGCCTCAAGCTCCCCCAAACGAGCTGTGAGGGTTCATCTCTCGGGCTCCAGGCTCACCGTGGGTCCCTGGGCAGTGTCCCCTCGGTCCCCCCTCCTGCTGGCAGGCCTGGAAAAGCCCCATTTCTCGCCCGGTGGGCTCGGCGCCTTTCGGGGACCTTGCGGTACCCAGTGCCTTGGTGCCCCTCGGCGGCCGGCGGCTGCCATTGCCAAACCGGCCGCTGGCCGGGAAGCGGCGGGCCCGGCCGGGCGGGGGCTGCCGGCGGCGCGGCGGGGCCGGCCCGGCTCGCTGCGGGGAAGGTGCGGCGGCGGGGGCAGGGGGCCGGTTACAGCCCGGCGCAGCGGCCGGCCACCCTGCCCCGGCCGCACCGTCCTCGGCGTAGGCTGGGGCACGGGGTGTGCCCGGGGGAAACGCGCCTCTTTCCCCCCCATTTCTTCTCCCCCCTCCTCTGCTCCCCTTCCCGCTCCTCAGAAGAAAGAAGCTGTACTTGTAGCTGTAACGTAATGCGTTATCTCCTTTGCGGATGACAGGGAGAGCCCCTCTTGCAACCCAAGCCCAAAAAAGTGTGGAGGAGGCACTGGGGGTACCTGGGCAGGGCCCAGCAGGGCCGGGGGGCTCTGGGCTGCACCGTGCCGGAGGGCAGCGGGGGGGCGGCCGGGGTGCTCCAGCCCAAAGCCAGACTTGGAGCCTGTCCCTGGAGCCTGGGGGCTGCCCTGCGCCTGGCCTCCAACCCCCAACAACGGGAGAAAGAGCAAACTCCCCTAACCCACAAGTTTTTCCCTGGGCTGTTTGAAGCAAAGCATCCCCTCCTGTAGCTTTTACCCGGGAGGGGACAAGGTTGTCCCCCTGTTCCTTGGCAGGAGCTGCCTCAGTTAGGACGTACAGAAAGCAACTTCAGCTGCAGAGCAGCAAGCCAGAAGGAGCTCCTCTGCTGATTTCTCCTGCCTGCTTACATCCACCTGGAAGATAAGGGCATTATTATTATTATTATTATTATTATTATTATTTAGACTCAGAGCAGAGTCTGGGCTGGGGAAAGGCTGTTTTAAATGGCTGTTTTCCAACAGGCAGAACTTCTTACAAAACTTTTATCATAACTCTTCGGATGGAGTCTCATGAGGGAACGGGGTTCTCCCCTTTTTTTTTTTTTCTTATTTCTGAGTTCTTAACTAATTAGGTTGAAATGGCATTGTCACACACGGAATTAATTGAATTCTGCCAGTACTGCTTAAACTCTTTAAAACATTCCTACCTAAATGAGCTCTTTGCTAATACAAGCTGAATTTTTCAGCTCTCCGGGCCAATTTTTGCACAATAAGTAAATGGTATTTATGCACGGGGAGGCCTCAATGTAATGCCCTCTATTGCGAGTTCTAATAAAAGGCTGCTCTGTTTTGGCTCCTTATTAGAATAACACTATAAATAGTCTCTTTGTAATAAGGACTTTCTAAAAAACTATGAAAAGTTTCGCTTCAAAACCTCCTGGTGCACATTGTGCCACCATCTGGCAGATCTGGCTTTCAGAGTAGATTTACCTCCCAGCACTGTATTCACGCTGGGGTAGCAAAGAGTGCCAGAGAGGTAAAAAAAATGCTATCTTGGGAGAAAAGACATAAGCTGCCTGATGTAAACCAACACAAAATAAAAAGCTGCACAGTTTTAATATACCTTGGGAAGGGTCCATAGTGCTTATTGAAGCAAAACTCACACTGATCTATTGCCTAAGATTGCTGGACTTAGTCGTCAGATTGGTGTATGTTATGCTTTCGGAAAAGAACTTGGCGACACTGCTTTTTTCCTACATTAGATTAATTTTATAGAAAGAGTGTTGTTGTGAGCAGTATTGGCTGCAGAGGCACGATTGCCCTTGGAGCAAGACCAGATACATAACTCAGTGGAGGCAGAAAAAGAAAGATTTACCAGTGCTGGGCAAAAGATGATGTAATGCAGTTTTTATTTGGATGATAACATATTTAAAGTTTATATTTTCTTGCCTTTCTCCAGAAGACCTGAAGCAGTACCATGCCTCCAAAAAGCTCACTCATCGCTTTGTTTAGTAGCTTTCAGAAATAGCACACACCTTTTTCCTCCATAGTGTTTTGGTTTTTCTAAGGCGATCACTTAGTTTTTACTTTTCTGATAGGAGATATTCTTAATGAATTGGCATGTGACATTTTTTCCTTGTCAATCGGTTTTGTACAACATCGTGGAAAAGCTCTGCTTGCAAGAAATTCCTAGCATACTTTCTCCCATATCTTAGTCTAAGTAACTAACACAGCAAGCACATTTCTGTAGAGTCACAGGTAGTTAACTAGAGCACGGGATGAACAACTATTAATAAAATCAGGGTGATTTCTTGATTTCTAAAATTTGTATTGTTGTTTAATAAAGGAAAGCTCAAGATAAATTACTGCTAGAGTAGATACATTCATCATATTGAACAAGATTGTGGTAAGGGTTTGAGAAAACTGCGTTATGAATTACAAATTCTGGTTCAGGTTATTGCAGAGTTACTGCAAGAAAACTGCTGTCTTAGAAGCCATTTTCTTAGTCAGCACTGATGGATACATACTGATTTTTCAATACATGTCGATTTGATGGAAATAATCAGGAGCGCTAAGCTTGAAGGACCTGTTCCTGAGGCATGGATATGCTGAGGAAGGAGCTGGGAAGAGACAGGGCAGTATGAACTTGGCCAGCTTCGGCTTTTTGGGGTGAATTGCATGAGCAAGAACTCATCAAGAGCTGAGTAAGGAAGCTGAGCCTTTTCTAAGAGGCTCAAATAAAATGGAGAAAACCCGCTAGATCGTGCACAGAAGCAGAAAAGCAACTGGATCGGGCAGGATCCAGCCTAACTGGCCACAGGAGCGAGGGGTGGGGGAACTTGTTTGACACGGGCGGTCCCAAAGGAAGAGTGGGCACAAAGGATGCTGTATTAGGGGTTTCTGTAGCCTAATGGTCTGCCACCATCACTGGCCTTTCCCCACTCTTCATTAGTCAGGTCACGCTCCTATATGACTAGTGGGGTTTTACCCTATTCCCCCCGCCCCAGTAGGGGAGCTGCAGCCACTCTCTAATTTTCAGTTAGAGACTCTGGGACAAGATTTTTTTCTGAGTGTATCTGTTATATGTAAACTATGACTTATTCCTGAAGTTTTAATTTCTAGTCCAAATACCCCCAAACATGTGAGCCTCCAAACATGTGAGAAGAAAGGTGTACAGTGGGTGACAAAGAGAGCCAAGAGAGAAGGCAGGACAAGCCTCAAGGGGTGGCTGGGGATAATCCCAGTCTCCAGCTCTGGGAAGACACTGCTAGACTGGGCACTAGCACCAGAGAATTGCCCAAGCTAGGGAAAGCACTTTAATTGTGCGGGGAATTTGACTGCTGGATGCCCCTAAGGCAGGAGGTGATGGTGCAAGAAGTGGTGGAAATGACCACATCTCTAATTCACCAAAAGCAAGAGGACTTCTGCTGTCAGACGATGGCGATGCCTTCCAACACGTGGTTCATACACGAGGCAGCATGTGTACGTCCCATCTAAGAAAGGCATTACCAGCACGTGCAAGCCGTGAAATATGGCGTTCACAAAGTATAGGCGTTCGGGGATTAAGACTGCTCATGCAACTGCAGTTTGGACATCTTCTGCTAATGCTTTTTTTGATGGCAGTCTTAATTACTTGGTCAGATAAGGATCTTCCCTGCAGAACTGCTGCTGCACGGGCAGTGCTATTAGTTGCAATGCAGACCTTGCTGTCTGCTGAAAATTGAAAGTACTCATTAGTGCTCCAGCAGTCTCAATATGATGTTGCTTCCTATAAGCAACCCATTTTTGTGATAGGGACAATCTTCAGGCAAACACAAGGGGTTCTACTAGGGAAAAAAATGTGTCTGGAGTATTTTAATTTTAATTTTTAAGGATTTACTAGGACATGCAATAGGGTCAGTCTCTTAGCCATATCTTCACCTTAGAAAATCAGTGCAGCTCCACTGTAATCACAGACAGTTATCTTAGCTGTCAAATTTAAAACGATAGGTGTCATGTAGCTACATGGTAAATATCCTAAGTGTTTACTACTACTGCGAAGCATTGCCTGCATCACAATGCGCTAAAGCCTGTTTCCAGGGAGGAAAAACCAGCATGCAGCTGACAGCTGTTCCCTCGCTGAGCAAATGCTTCTTCACAGGCATCACAACCCCCGGCTAGCTATTTCAAAAAGGAGACGGGGGGCCTTCATCAGAGTTGATTATTGCCAGAAAGAATAAGCTGCAGCCTTATTTTCCTGTTAGCCTGATTTATAARGGTTTTTCTATTGCCGTTTGATTCTTTTCCACTGGCCTAGTAAAGTTTGCCAGGCTCAGCAAGGTGGGAAGAAGGGACTCAATATTTTGCACTTGAGCTTGGTGTTGCTCTCCCCTCACTTTTCCATATGCTACTATGGAACATGTTGAATTTGCATGCGATTGAAATTGCTTTTGCAACTTATTTTTTACCTCTATGCTGCTGTTTCTCTATCTGGAGTGAGAGACAGCATGTTACTCCACTGGTCTAAAGTGTGGAGACGTGAATTAACGTCCTCTACTCGATTCAGCTGAGCACACTCTGGTATTACAAGCAACCGCTCAGCCCAAGGGAATGAACTTATCCCTAACGCAGCCTCGGTCTCGGGCAGTCTTAGTGCCCCATCAAAAAGTAACTCAGTTCAGTCATTGATACTAAAAAAGAAAAGATTTAAATTGAGGGTTATTTTAATTTTCATAATATTGCTGACTGCTTTGTCTTCTTCTGTCTCCCTCCCTCTCCCCCCATGTTTTGCTGAATTTTCTTCCAAACTCTCAGAGGAGAGAGTGTAACCATGCATAGCAATATAAAAAAGAAATTATAGTTATAACCAGACGACGGCAATCCAAACCCAAGAAAAGAGCCACTTCAGAGAACATGGGGGACGAAAGGTCATTGCTCCTCCATGAGCCCGTAGACAGTATGGCACAGCGAGAACGCGAACGTCTCCTTAATGCCTAGCTGCAAGTCCAGCATCAGTCACAAGAGCCCAAGCAGACTTTGGGGGCACAAGCTGGGCTTTCTTTCAGTTCTGCCAGGTTTTCAGCATATTCGTATCGCTGCAGTTACATTGCATAAAATACAAAGCAAGAACACGCAATCAGATAGCGAACGCTCAGTAGCATGGGTTTTTACCTGAAACGAATGTTAAGTCGCGCTGGGCCTTCAGTCCCATCTCAGAAGTCATTAAAAATAAAAAATAAGAAAAGAGTAAGTTCGCCCAGCAATTACCGAGCAGGATTTATCACGTCCTCTTGAAGCACATGCTGGGAGGTTTTGGTGAATCGAGGCCACGGGGGCAGCCAGGGAGGGCCTGGTGCTGCCCCCCGAGACCTGTGCCCGCGGGAGAGGGCGTCCCAGCGGCGGGGTGGCTGCTGGCTGGGGTGGGCCGCGGGGTGCTCCCGGCGTGGGGCTGGGGGAGCGCGGGAAGCTGCCGAGCGGGGAAGGCCGCCGTGCGCCCCTTCAGCAGTGGCCCCCGCGGGAGGGCTCAGCGCTGCCAGGGCTTTGCCTGGGACAGGGCTGGGGGCGACACCGCACCGCCCACGCACACAGCGCCCACGCACACACCGCCCCTACACCTTCTCCCCCAACACCCTCCCGCACCGCCCCCTCACCCACCCCC
>JASVER010000105.1:693598-750706 GCA_030449065.1 Oceanodroma leucorhoa
GCCATGGCGGTGCGGAGCCGCGGCGCTTGGCGGCGGCTGCTGCTGCTGCTGCTCCTGGCCGGCTCCGCCGCCAGCCCGGCGGAGGAGAGCGGCGGGCGGCGGGAGGCGGGCGGCGGGGAGCACGGCGAGGAGGCGGCGCGGCCTCCCCACGACTCCTCGTACGGCACCTTCGCCAGCGAGTTCTACGACCTGCGCTACCTCTCCGAGGAGGGTGCGGAGGCCGGGGGCAGGCGGCGGGGCCAGGCGGGGCGCGGCGGCCGGCGAGGCTAGCCCGGCGCGGGGGAGGGAGGGCCGGGCAGGGCGGTTGGTGGCGGCCCGGCGGCGGCGGGCGGGCGGCGGCGGCGTTCAGCACGAAGGCCAGCGCCCGCCGCCATCTTCCGCCCGCCGCCGCTCGGGGGCCGGGACCGGCACCGCGGGGAGCCCCGGGCTCCCAGCCTGAAGTCCGGGCCCTTCGCTGGGCTGGCGCCTCGCTCCCCGCCGGGCTGCGGCGCAGCGAGGCCCCCGGGCCCGGGCATCTCCCGCAGGCGGCGGCCGGGGCAGCCCACGCCGGGCGGCAGAGCCGGGGGCCGCGGGGCCGCGGCAGGAGCCAGGGAGGGGGCCGGGGGTGCGGGCTCCGTCCCGCGGGGCGGGGCGGGCCGGCGGCGGCTCGCCTTCCAAGGTGCAAACCCTCTCGTGAAAAGCTTTCCGGGCTGCTAACTTAAAAGGAGTCCTGGTTTTTGTGGTTTTTGGAAATGCACTGTGATGTCTTAAGTGGTAAGAAATACAGTAGTCGCGTCTGGGTTTTGTGGCTTTTTTATTTTAAGTTACAAATGGCAGAATGTTAAAACTCCAATTTTGAGGCTAGGCTGCATTGAGAACCAGTTGTTCGATACATCTGAAAAAAAGAAGTGAGAGGAAGATAGGATGTCCTATGACCAGTCTTTCAGTGATGCTCCGCTGCAGGCTGCCGTGAAATTTTGCCAACTTTACACGTTTATGCTCAGTATTTTACCCAGGCCACTGATATGGTTAATGGAGGCTGTAATTTGCAGCCTGTAACTTTCTCTCTCCGTTGACATTGTCAGAAATCTAGGAAAGCGATTCGGGTCTCCCAAATGCCTAAAGTTGTGTAGGTTAAATGTTCGTCTGCAGACGCTGTAACTAACTGCAGTGTTTATTTCCGATTCGATGAAGCACTTTCAGAGGACTTTCTAGTTTAACAACTAGCACTTTGGTTTTCAGTTGGCTAAGTAAAAGAACATGCTATTAAAATATCTGCATTCATGCAATAGACACAAACTTGTACAAGCCAAGACAGGAAAGGTCTGTTTGCAAATGTTCGCACTTTCTCCTTGGTGTACTATCATACCGCAGACAGGGGATTGCTTGGAGTCATAACTCTCATTGTCCGGCTCTTCTGGGTCTTCCTTCACAAGTGATTGCAGGTCATAACTGCAGGCAATTCCCTGTTTTGATACTCTCTTACCTTTTATTGCAATGCATGTTTTATTTTACTTTACTTCTCAATGGAGGATGTATTATAAGGCCTTTCGGTATCCATTCCTGCAGCTCTGAATCTGGTGCCCTGCATTTATACTTAATGCTGTTATTTATAGCTAAGTAGAGTCAGATATAGTTCCCTTACGGATTTCCTGAGGGGACTAAGAGCGCACAAAGAGATAGCTGAGTGGAGATCCCTAATTGTTAGTTGACTGCACTACTCCGTGTTCCTGCTGCCTTAAGTTAACTTTTGCCCTCAGTGTAGCAAAGCCATGCTCCAGCATCCTTCTTCCTTCTTGACGAATGTAGGAAATCTGAGAAAATTTTTGTTTTCAGTTATCATTGTTACTTCGGCACCTGGACCCAGGACTGTCTGAGTAGGGGATTGTGTATGTGACAAAATAGTCCCTCATCTGAACAGCTCAGTTAGCAGACAAAGTAAATGCTATTGGAACCCTTTCTCTTTAGTATTATTGCTTTTTATTCCTTGTATTTTATTTAGTAATGATTTATTCCGATTATACAGGTTACCCTTTCCCTACTGCTCCTCCTGTGGATCCATTTGCAAAGATCAGAGTGGATGACTGTGGAAAAACCAAGGGATGCTTCAGGTCAGTCTGAGATAAGAGTGCAGATACCTTTATGTTTGCACATGCTGACTGATTGCATTGGAGACTTTTGTAAATGTTCCACATTCATTTTAATAAATGTTTACTATTTAAGAACATACTTTGTAGTTATGGACTATATTATTTGAGGAAACTATATGTCATAGTTATGGACCTACAGTTATTTCATGTTTCTTGTATATTCATGAAGCACTTACAAAACCGGGCTAGGAAGGTCAACAGAGTGATACTGTGTGTAATTAATTGCTTGCCATTCTGTTTAAATACTATACATTCTTACACTAGAAGAGTAATAATTGCAAACACTTAATTAATGGTACTTTGTGTATAGCATAATATATTATGTGTATAGCATAATACATTATACCAAAATGCATTCTTTTAGTTTTTTCTTGCAGAAATGTAATTAAGTTCCATAGCAGGAAATTGCAAGGAAAAGTTACTTATATTTCCAATGCCATTTAGGTACGGTAAACCTGGATGCAATGCGGAGACTTGTGACTACTTTCTAAGTTACCGTAGAATAGGAGCTGATGTTGAATTTGAGTTGAGTGCCGATACTGATGGCTGGGTGGCAGTGGGATTTTCCTCAGACAAGAAAATGGTAAGACATGTACAGTTCTTCATGTTGACAGTGTGCACACTTTTACATGCTAGGATATAAATGGTTTATATTTGATCTGTCAGAAACAGAGCATATAAGGAAAAACTGTCTTGCTGAAAACAAAGCACCGTTTAGTAGCCACCCTGGGAGCAGAAGCCAGGCCTACTGCCTCCCCAAAAACTGCCTCATCCTTCCTAACATGTCCTTTCCCTTCTTCTCTAAGAATTACAACAGTATTTTGGTTCAGCTCTGAATGTGATTAGCTTTTTGCCTTTTTATTAGAAAAGCCCTCAGGGATAAGCCAATTCACGTGGAAATGACCTGTCAAGTTTTATGTCAGTGTTACTTGGACAAAAGGCACATCAGAAATTAAATAGCAAATAATTTTATTCTTCAGAAAATCAGCTGACTTTCAGCAATGTAAATATGGCTTTCACCATTAAAATTTGGAAATCTTTTTGTTTCTTTCATACCTGTGTGTTGTTCCAGGGAAGCCACAAATGTGTGACAAAATAATTCCTGCTAATTTAAACATACATACTCTAGAAAGCAGTCTCGTTAAAATTTCTTCTTCTATCTCTCTTGGATTTTATTGGGTTTGGTTTTATGCTTATTCCTATGCTTACGTACTTTTTCATTCAAAAGCTTCACTTTTCATTGTGTTTCAATGAGCAAAACAGGAGCATGTACCGTGCGAACTTCAAAAAACCTGAACAATAGACGACTTATGCAAAGATGTTTTGTCTGTGATCCTTGGTAAAATGCTTAGGATTAAAATGCAGTTCATAATGTGTTTGTATACAGAAACACTCCTGAGTATATAAAACAATACTGGGCCTGCGTCCTAAATCACAAGTCAGAGGACAGGACTGTTTCTTGTACAGTTGTAAGCAGTAATCTGAAAAAAATACATAATTTAGACGTCCTGGGTTAGGACCCACAAAAACGAATRGAGGACTCGTGCTGACTTAACAACTTTTTTATCAGACCCAAAATGAGAAACTGAAAGAGAATGTGAGGGCAGGTGCTTTTCAGTCACCACTATATATGTTTTAATATGACTCTGTAAATAAACACAATAAAGATAGAAGTCTTGTGTCATAAAGAACAGTTCACGTCACAAGAAACAGTTCATGTTTTTAATGTTGTGAGGAACAGTTTTACAGCCAGATGTTGGAAAGAGTTGAGATGCCTGGAAATGCAGGTRCTCAACAGGGTTTTCAAAGCAGCTCGGCACGTTTAAGTATTTGGCCCCAAGCTATCAGAGATCGTGTTACCAGTTTGTAACTCTGATATACCTRTGGGCTGTGCCTTGGAGG
Source organism: Oceanodroma leucorhoa (assembly GCA_030449065.1). Lineage (NCBI taxonomy): Eukaryota > Metazoa > Chordata > Aves > Procellariiformes > Oceanodroma > Oceanodroma leucorhoa. The sequence goes on from JASVER010000105.1 coordinate 697,630, forward strand.
CCCTAATCAAAATGGTGTGGCCTGGATAGCTACAGAAGTTCAGGAAAAAAACCTATTTTGTGTCCTCAATATTTTTTTTTAAGTCCTGTGACCTATTTCTTTGTTTCAAATAACACTATGCTTTTCTACTTGCAGGCTTTTGTGCCTAGGTAGGATTTTGTAATGTCATTGTATTAATTGAGATTCAGAATGCTTTTTTCTTTCCTTTTTAATTTTTTATGTGAAAACAGTTTTACTTTTGCCTCTTTGTACTCAAGAATGAGGGATTTGTGCTCAGATGGATAAAAATTAAACTTGAAAAATAAGTTATGGAGAGCAAGGATAGGCTCAAGACAGAAGCTGGAAAGGTTGCCTACACCAGCACCGAGGTGCAGAAACTGTTCAAGCATGTGTTTTACCTAGTTGCCCCCTTTTCTCTCACTTTTGGCACATCTTTTACAAATCCACATAGCAATATTGCCCAAGAGCTGACCTGCACCTTTTTCTCTCCTTTCCCTATAAAAAAGAACTCAGAGATGATCACACTAGCAAGCATCGTGTCTATCATCAGCATGACATGTCAGAAAGATTAGTATTGGAGAAGTAGGACCTGTATTTAATATGGCACCGATACCTGTGGCAGTGGTGTTCAGTAAAATGCCATTCATCCAACTTGCACAGTGTTTTGATGGTTCTAGATAGTAATGCTTCTATGAGATAGTACTCCTAAAATTAATGCTAATCCCTGAGCGATGCAGTGCTCTACCACTTTGGCAGTGACCTTGCATAACTCTTCTAGCAACTGGTTTAATATTTCTATGAATGACGTCTACAAACAATTGTCTCACACTTCCTTCTGTCTGTTGTTTCTTTGCCTGGTTGTAATGCTTGATGGCTGTTTATACTATGTGAAGAAGCACATACTGATTACTCTCTTCTTTTATCTTACTGTGTTCTGTATTCTGTCGCTGCATGCTGAACAGTTTTCATTTTCTCTTAAGAGATATAAGAAGTGATGTTCCCTTAAGTGAATATGAGAAGAAATTAGAAAAAACAGATGGGAATTTATGCTATTATTTGCCCAGATTTAGGAGATTAATCTCCTCTATTTTACCAAATTTTATTGGATTTCTGTCCATGATTTGATGCAGTGGATTTTGCACACATCAAGGATTCAAGACCGCCAGTTTTTATGAAGCAGGATCCCAGAACTTCACAAATTACAAGAGAAAACAGCCTTCCACTGATCAATTAATTGTGTGATGTCAGGGTGATATCATGTCTTACAAATATGTTATGTATGTTAGGTAAAACAACCCTTAGAAAGATCCAAAAGAGAATTCAGAGATAGTGAGGGTAAGTAAATATTACTATCCACTTTGTGCTGTTCAATCTGATTGAAGACACATGGTTAGGGAAACAAATATTTGTGCATATGTAACTTAGAAAGAAGGAATGAGAGCCCCAGGCCTTGATTGGTTTTTAATAATTAAAATTGTATACATAAATGGGGAAATGCTTTCTGACACTTTTGTTTTCCTTCTACCAATATGTTTTTACCGTGTAGGGAGGAGATGATGTCATGGCTTGTGTTCATGATGATAACGGAAGAGTCCGAATACAACACTTCTATAATGTCGGTCAGTGGGCTAAAGAAATCCAGAGAAATCCTGCTAGAGATGAAGAAGGGGTTTTTGAAAACAATCGTGTAACGTGTCGATTCAAGCGTCCTGTATATGTTCCTCGAGAAGAAACCATTGTAGATCTGCACTTGAGTTGGTACTATCTGTTTGCTTGGGGTCCAGCAATTCAGGGTAAGCTGATTTCCATTCTTCTGACAGAACTGGGATGCCAAACTTGATAAATGTCTTTCAATTACACTATTTTTACTAGGCCCCCCTTTTTTAAATGAACTAAAATTCTGGCAGCATGAGGCTTAAAACAGACAGAAATAAATAATAGTCTTAGCTGTCGTGTTTTGTTCACTATGTGGTTATTATCCTCACTCCCCAAAGATGAATTTAGGTAAGGATAATTCATAACTAGAAGTTCTGAATTCCTTTGAAGGATGTTTATTGTTTACTTGAATTTCACTTGGTTTATTCAGAAGTTTAATTTCAGAAAGCAGAGAAATGACTCTACTCACTGACAATGTAATATTGCATGCCTCTCTAGATTTGAAAATTACTTGGCTTTCTACCTGTTTCTTTGGTAGATTTATAGAAAAAATTCATCTGATGTAATTTCTTTCTGCCCTTACCTATTAAAGGTTCTATAACTCGTCATGATATAGACTCACCGCCTGTATCAGAGCGTGTTGTCAGTATTTACAAGTATGAAGATATTTTCATGCCATCAGCTGCCTATCAGACCTTCTCTTCTCCGTTCTGCTTGCTCCTCATTGTGGCACTGACCTTCTATTTATTGATGGGAACCCCATGACTGATGGAAAACAGCAAGAATTTATCAGTGGAAGTTTCTCAGGATGGACTGCTATACGGATGGATGATGCATTTTTCTATTGGAATTTATATCACACCACCATCATCATCTAGCTGCTTTTGAACATAGTTAGCTTCTCAGAAGAATTAAATAACCATCTCCTTTGAGTGGCAGAGTGGTGACAAATCATTTAAGAATAATCAGTGAACGCATAGGAGAATATTTTCAGTGTTATGACTACTTGCTTAAAGAAAAGGAGACTTTTGTAAAATCAATGTGCGTGCGTATGTGTGTGCGTACGTGTGTTTGGGAGGTGTGTATGTGTGGTTTGGGAGGAGGCAAATTTAGTGATGGACATCTTATCAAATAACAAAATTGCCTTCCAAATTGCTCCCAAAAAGCGAATATGGGAAAACATCATAATGCTGTTTGGTAGTTCTGCTGCAGACAGCACAACTCCAAGTGCAGTTTCTGAACTTAAGATCAGGGTACCAACCCAGCAGTATAAAACCTGCCCTTCAGTAATGGACAGTTCTCCCAGATTTTTTTGTATTTATCAAGGTTTACTTGCTCTGGTACTTTCCAAAACTAAACTTGCATAATCAAGCATTAACGTGATTTTTTTAAATGGAAAAGAGGTGATGAATGTCTTTATAACAATAGTGTTTCAACAGCCTTCTTGAAAGAAATGGCTACTTCTTTTATGAGTGAGATATAAAGTTATTTAAACAAGGGGAAGGGAGAATACAGTAATGTAAATTCTCCATACATAGGAAAAACAGATGTAAAACATAGAGAATATAGAGTTCCCAACAAGCCATAGGATGTCCTCCCAATAGATTAAATCAATTTTTCTCTTTTTGTGAAAAAACAGTAATATTGCTGACATGTAAATATGTTTTTAAGCAGTTGTGTAGTAGTACGAAGTAATCTGTTTCTCTGTGTTGTATGCCTGTATATCCCATTCATGTTAAAGGTGAATGTGGGCAGCTGGTATTAACTTAGAAAGAAATGGAAATATAATTGAGATTATTTGTAAGGAAAGATAGGGATTAATAAGAAGAGCAGTAACTTTAGTGTCATCAAACCATTGCTAAAATGTAGTTACTGTGGAAAAAGATGAGCTAAAGAGGAAATACATCAGATTTTTTTAACACCAATAAATATTACAAAGGTGAGTGCTAAATATTACCAAAATGGAAAGTGTCAAAAGGTATTTGTGAGCCACAGAATATTATGAAAAACTTTGATTTCTTCTGGAGAATTTCTGTTCTTCACATAATAGGAAGTGTATGACACATATACATGTAGTAGTCAAATGTGCTTAGATAAGGTTGCTCATTCACTTCCCAACTTGCATTAAAATTCTATTTAAATAGAATTAAAATTTGAATTGTAGCAAAGTTCTAGCTAATGTGGTACGCTTGAGGACTCTGTAACATAGGATCTGGTAAAGTATGTGACGGATCTCATTTCTATTTTCACTGCTGCATAGAGTAAAAAGATTAACTAGCTTTGCTGGGTTTGCATCATTATTCACAGACTGAAGTTTGTAGACTAATTTTTTTTAGGCTCAGCATTCTTCAAATCTGTGCTTAAAGTATATGAATTAGGTTTTAAGAGGAATTTATCTCCATCACAAACACTTCATCCCTATTTCAAAAGAAAGATTGCTTAGTAATATATATTTTCATTGATGTCTTTAAGAATTTGTTCACTTAAAATTGCTGGACTAGAGTTCTGGAGGAGGAAGAGAAATTCGGAATGAAGTGAACTTTAAAAGTGCATATAGTAGCTTTATTTAGTATAAATTACTTCTCTCAGGTTGGATAACCTACTCATGATCTGATGAAATACATAACGGGGGCCAGCTAATAAGGAAGGTCTGCTTTGGTCCATGATGGCTGTAAAATTTAGCCTTAAGATTGGCTGAAGCAGACAGCTGAAGCCTTGGATAATGAGTTTTATATTCAGCAACCAGGTGAAGTGAAGAAATCATTAGGGGAAATTCTTTCTCCTTTGTGCTAATTTGTAGGCAGCTGAGATAGCCCAGTTTCTTCTCAGAGATCACAGCTATTTAAAATAGCCTCGGGGTTGGTTTAGTTTATGGCCTTGTATTTACTGTTTTAGTTCCAGGTATTTACCTGATTACCCACTAAAGGGCTAATCTAATAATTGAAAGGTACTGAAGTAGGATAGAAACCCATTTTGGTTCCTCATTTCTTTTTTAATACACTGCTGGATTTAGCATAGTCTGACTGGGCCCAGGCATAGAGGGTATGATAAAGATGACAATGATAATACCAAGGTAAACGTGCAACACCCATAAAGCTGCTTTCCACTTACATGGAGTCAGACGTGGTTTAAAGTTCAGGCTCTAAAACAACAGCAAATTCAGAGCAGAGGCAGAGCTGCTTAAGGATATATCTGTTGCAAAGTATAAACTGCTTCACTCTTCAGCTGTACCCATGTTCTCAATTAGGGTAAAAAAAATACATTTTTTTCTTCCTTTTTCAGTTTACTTGTCAGTGTGCTGTCTGGTGTTTTTGTCATTGTGTTTTTCTCTTGTTGAAGTATTAGCAGAAATGTGCACTTCTATAAAAACTTTCACCCAAGCTTCAAAGTACTTAATTAGCACTAATTGAGTATTTCTAATCAAATGGGAGGAAATAAAAGGCCACAACAAGCAGCAAAACAATCTGTTCTTTGGTATTTCAGCTGATGCTTGAGTTTAGCACTGAGTTTGTCTTCACAGTGGGGAAAAGCAAGAATGTGACATTCAAGTTGACAAACAAAGAAGGTACAAGTGTTTAGAAATTACTAGTTAGGAAGAAATATGAGAAGAAAAAGGCTGTAAGAGAAATTAAAAGGCTTTAACTCAGTGGTATTTACCTTTGTATGATACTTGGTAAGTCTTCACATTTGAGTGGGCATAGTAACTTGTTRTGGAAGGTATTTTGGTTTTCGTGTGGTTTTTTTTTTTCTTTAAAAGCAGGATTGATCCCTGTTACACAAAGTTACTACAAAGTAATTTTTTTCAAAGTAATTTTTCAGTGATTATGGCATTTCAAATAGTTTTTTGGATTTTTCTAGTTAACAGGTACCAACACAAACTAGAGGAAAAGGTCTCCTTTGGAAAAGGAGGCAGACATTTCCTTCTCCAAATCAAATCATTTTTAGTTTCTTTATGGTGACTACTAGCAAGCAGCTGTTAAGGAACACATTTCCAAAGCGCTTTTATTTTGAGAATTACTTGCCGTGGGGTGACCTAATACAGAGGCATAGAGTTTAGAAAGTGCATGTTTAGAGTATGGTGTCCTTTGGAAATTTAACTTTGATTATTAATTAGAAAGATAGGACTGGCGAAGACCATAAGGCATTAATTAATGTCCTTGAATATGTTCTTTCCACGCAGAACAAAATTCAGTTGTGACCATTGCTTGTTACATTGACCACATTATCACCCTCTGCTCACTCTGTCCATCTTATCTAGAATGTTTACACTTAAAGTTTGTAAGTTAGTTGGAAGAGAAATCAGCTGCTTATATTTGTGACAGTGCCTATTGCAAAGGGACCTTGTTTTTTGACTGTAGTGTCTGACTGGTACCCTGCTACAAATAATAAGCTAGGCCTGAAATGGCATTAATAGTAAGTAGGATAGGAAAGAGGGGAAAAAGAAGTGGAGAGGACRGACTTTTGGAAAGTCATTTTTTTCTTTGCTGGAATCAAATAACTATGTATATTTTTATGTCTAGGTGAGATACTCCTAGATGCTAATTGATCCCCCCCCCCAAAAAAAAAAAAAAAAAGCCTAGCTGATTTGGTAACGTCATTGGATACAGGGTGATGCTTTCTTCAAAATTCTATTATTATAAGGGAAATACTCTAGTTTTGAAAGAGACCATCTTGATGAGAAAAGTTTGAAATCCCTCTGTGGCCTTCTTGTCCTTCTTGGTTGGTTTTGCAATACTTGGGTAGCAAGAAAATCAACACTTGTGGTCTCCCTAATCTGAGGAAACCCCCAAATTGGGTTAAAAGTTGTCAAAGCTGTGTTTGGCATTGATTCTTCCACTCTTCAACACAGGGATTAGAGCATGGTGTACATCAGCAAACCCAGGCAGCGGTTTTGAAGCTCGCTTGGGGCAGCATATCCTGGGTCTGAACCAAGAAGAGCCCTGCAACTGCCTCCATGTACTCCATGGCTACTGTGAAACGGAAATAACAAACAGCACGACCCATCCCACACCAAATCCCTTAAATACGCATATCTTCTTTTGCCAAACTGTGGATGGTGTTCTTACTGTGAGTGTTCATGTCTAGTGTTCCTCCGAAAAGTACCATGCTCCTTGTCACTAGGCTATGTCCTGTCCCCGCTTCCACAGATGCCTGAGGCTATTTAGGGAGGTGATCCTGAGAAGCCTTAGCCCAGCTGTGAAGAGGAGTTAGTGGGTAAGGAGGACTGGCACACAGCTGTCTTCATGATTATCCAGGTCACAAATAGAAATCTGCGTAATTGATGATACCCCAGTTATCTGTGAGTAAATGACTGCTGTAAGTTTAAGGGAAGACCAGGTCTCCCTAATTTTTGTCTGTCTTCTCACTTTACTAACCATCCAATGCATCAGATATTTACAAAAAAGCAAATTATTCTCCCTTTAGAGAACAGACCCCCTGTCTGGCCTTTCTGATTTCTGCTGGGGCCACTGGAAGTTAGCGCCATGCTGTATTCTAGAGGCAGAATTAAAACTTATACACAAACTTTGTAACTTTTATTAGCATTTAAATTGTATTTTGTGATGCCTTTGTTTGCCACACTGATGTGTAGCAGGCATACTTTTTTTTTTTTAATATCTCCAAGTAGCTTCCCCAAAGAAAAGTACTCGGTAATAGCTTTAGGAGAAGGAAACATGTATCTCATGCAATTACAGAATTACGAAAGGTCTAATATCACTCATTTTCAGAGATAACTAATGTGAGAGTGCTAATATTTTATATGAAGAATGACTTGGTATAGACCCTTAGATTTATGATAGAAGTTGAAACAGGTTTAAATATTACAGTTGTTTCGGTCCTTCATGGAGCTGTGTATATGCATAACTTGCATGAATTGACATCCTCCGTTTCAACCCTGACTCCACAGCGTGTAATGAACGGACAAAGCAGTCTGCTTGAATGCTATACAGTGAGGCATAGGTGACCTCAAACAGTTTGGGATAGAAGAGTGAAGAGACTGGTAGTAAGGCTGAGTGACAAGGAAGGGCTAATGGTTTTGGCACACTTCCTATTTTTGCATGAGTTTACATGTGGCAGAGCACATCTGGCACTCTTAACCACAAGCGATGTGAATAGAAGGAGCAGAGTCTGACTTCAATGAGAATTTAGCTGTTATGCAGGCCCTAGCTGTGTAAGGGCTGATGTGGGCACAAGGTCAGACTATGCCGCAAGACGTGTACTCCCATCAAAGTCCAAGGTAAGAGCTAGAGGCTTGATCTTGCCTTTGGAAGTATGAAAACCTGTCAAGACCCTGTAGGCAGTAGTGGCAGTCAGCTGCTGCATGTCTACCTGCTCACTGGCCATTTTACAAACCACTGCTGCAGCAGTTGGAGTATCAAAAGATGGAGGCTCTACGTCTTTTCTTAATAGATTTCATTGTACACTGTCTATTTCCCTAATTAAAAATTCATTACCAGTATTTCTGTAGTGGTGTGTTAGGGTCTAATGCAGCTCTCCCACAGCCTGCCCAGCACACATATGGATCTAACTGGCAGGTTTAAAAAAAAAAATCTCAATTTCCTGAGTACAAAAATTTAATCAAAAGAAAATAATTTATTTTTAGTGACCATATGTCAACTTTTCACCACTTTTCTTTTTTCTTGTATCTAGTTATCTCTGTGCAATTTATATGTCGAGGTATCTGATTTTTGCAGATACAGAGTAAGATCTAGGTAAACCTTCATTTTCTAAACCTGTTTTATTAGTATGAAATAATCACTTAGGTAACTTCCATTTTWTTTTTTTTTTTTTATTTTTACATTGGGTTTGGTAAAATTACGTATGGTTATTTAACTTATCTAATTTGGGCTCAGATAGTGAGGCAAAACCAGTGTAATTTTGAAATGTCAAGGAGGACGCGTGCAGCTTGTGGAGCTGATAGGTGTGAAAAAGCAAACTGAAAAGACATTACTTTCTTTGAAAGTCTGTGATTTAAATTGGCAATAGCAATGCATCTGCCATAAGGAAAGGGGCAGATTTTTTTTTTTTCTTGGATTGCCAAGTAGTTTGAATTGCACTCATACTCATAGAATATCTCAGGTTGGAAGGGACCCATAAGGATCGAGTCCAACTCCCTGCTCCTTGCAGGACTACCTAAAACTAAACCACATGACTAAGAGCGTTGTCCAGACGCTCCTTGAACTCTAACAGGCTTGGTGCCGTGACCACTTCCCTGGAGAGCCTGTTCCGGTGACCAACCACCCTCTCAGTGGAGGAACTTTTCCTAATGTCCAGTCTGTACTTCCCCTGACACAGCTTCATAGTCATTCACAACTGTTGCTTTTGCCCTACTTCTGATTTTCTTATCTAAGTAGGAATGTTCTTGCAAACCGACATGAGGTTGGAATATGTGCAGGACTTCACAGTCCATATCTGCTCCGTATAGGCTAGTTTTCATTTTAGGAATGTCCTTACAAGGTAAACTTTTATATGGTGCTCTTAAGAAACTTTCTGTAAAGGTGGTGTGCTCTTTATGGACTAGAGTGTTACAGAATTACGTGGTAGCAGTACTCTTCTGAGCTGTTGCTAAATGATACTTACTCAAATTCATGTTTACATTTTTAAAGAAGTAATTGGATTTTTCAAAAGTACTGAGCAGCTGCAAATCTTTTATGGCTCCAATTGCCTACTCAGGGCAGTGAACATTTTATGGCAATTAGTGATTGCAGTGTGTTGCCTAATTTAGTTTCACATCTCTCTGAAGCTTGACATCATTCAGTTCAATTTCAGAAGATAGTATTAGTAGAAGACTAAATAAAGGAACAATTCACTTAGGTTGTGGTGTGCCAAGGAATAAAAATATTCTTGCTGATTTTTCACAACAGTGATCTGCAAAGTTTAGATCAATGAAAAAAATTCTTCCGAGATTTAATATTTAGGCAATGTAAATTTGCTGAAGGTATTTTTTTGTGTGTGTGTAAGTCTGAAAATTATACAAGAGAGTTTAAAAACAAAAAGGTAGACTCTGCTTTGGAGATAAAAGAAGACAAAACACAGAATCCTACATGTTCCCTGACTCCTAGCTGATTTTTTGGGGGGCAGAGTGATCCAGAAGAATATATAGATAATACCTGTAGGGTATTATGTTTGCAGTTTTTATATACTAATCTTTTGTCACCTTCTTCGGTACAAAAATTAGCCTCACATTAGTGTTTTCACAGTATTATTTACTTTTTTTTTCCCAAACAAGATAAAATAAGGATAAGTTCAATAAGTCAAGCAAATACTGTCGTACAGAGTATTAGGATAATAGGAAAGGAAGCACAGATGCCGTATTTAAATCTAGAAGGAAAATAATCTTATTATTTAAGTACAAAATATGATATCTGTTTCTGAAATATTGGACTGCTCACATATAAAGCAATGATTTCTTTTTCAGGTTTTCCAGGTTGGTGATATGAAACCAGTAATAAAAATTGAAATAGAAAAAACTACCACAGCAGATTTTCTCTAAAGCTGTGAGTATCATTCAAGTCTTGACACAGATAGTCAAAGATGAAATCCTAAACCTATTAACTAATTAGAAAAATGAAATGGTGGGACCCTGATATTTGTGTGTGATGTCCCCAGCCTTTATTTAGGCAGATATATTTTGTTAGCATATTTGAAGCATCATGAGTTCTGTTTAGGTTAAAACAGATGCCTGGTATGCCTTGGCATTTCTGATTAATATATCCTGAGGTCTGGTTTGCTTTAACCTCTTTGCAAGTAAGCAGGCTGTCATAACTATGTTAACTCTTGCCACTTCGTTTTGTATTACATGAAGTGTAATGGTTGAACCTGAAATGTCATCTCTACCTTTTGACTTTGTTCAGCGTTCTCAAGACTAATGCATAGATAAAACTTACASATAAGCAATTTGTAACTATAGTGCTAAGCGGTGTTCTGCATTCTTTATGCTAGGCTCTGTTCTGTATGCCAATACCCAGCATCCATATGAAGTCAATGAGCATTTGGTCGGGTAGGAGTGCAGAACTGGCGTTTTTTGGTCCAGAAGTAATCATCAAACTTCTTTGTATTCATGCACTAGTCTTTTCAGAAAAATAACACTGAATGAATACATAATAAAATTATGGTGACCTACGGGACTACTTTACAATCAGTGCATGCCCTAAAATACTGCTTTGTAACATCCGTTTTATACTAAATATTGGTGTTGAAGTGAGCCTTGTTAGCTATTTGACAGTGACAGACAACAATATTTATAAACCTGTTATAATAAATGCCTTTTTAGTCTAAGAAAATGTGTGATATGGCATTTATAAAAGGGGAAAAAAAAGGTCTCTGTGAGGCTAAAGAAGTCTCTGCTGCTGCCCTGTGTTAACAATTCGTTCCTGTGCCATGGGCTTGAATTTATTACCCTGAGTAATTCCATTTAAGTCAGTGAGACTGGTCACAGTAGCAAATTAACAGATGTGGGGGACTATTTTTTTTTCTTTTTCACTATCAGAATCACAGTGAAGCTGTAAATAAATGTAATCATCTGTATTTTAACAAAGTACTAACCCAGTTGTCACTTACTATAAGTAAGTAGAATGTAGCAGTTCCTGTGGTGACCTCTATTGCTGTGTTTTTGTAACCTATTTGATGCAACTACAATCAAGTTGCCAATATTACAAATTTGGGAGTTCTTTATCTACTGTCATCACTGTCCCATTGCTTTGCCAGACAGAGCAGCTCCTGAAGCAGTCAGAACAGGCTTTTGCAGAAAAGAGGAGGATGCAATAATATTAGAGATTGGGAACAGAGAGGAGGAACTCCCGTAATAGCAAGCAAAAGCTGCCGTAGAAGTCTCTCAAACAGGGATGCTTCAATTTCTGAGATCTCTCAGGTTTGAGCAGGTATTTTAGGTCCCTTGCCAGTGGACTGAGAAGAAGAGTTCGCTCAAGGCACCAAGAAATGTATCGCTTTTACACTGTGTGCTCTGTTTGTTGTGCTTTTATAGTATTGCTACCCTGTAGTTGCAGGCTGCAAGAAAGGATGGGTCTCGTGTGTGTCAGCTACTTGTGCACTATTCAAGTGATCATGATCAATAGAGGCCTTAAATATACTCAATAGAGGGTCCTAAATTCTATTCTGTTTGTGCTACGTAACATTTGATGGATTGGTAAGGCATTTTGTCACAAACCTGATGAGGCCAAAATATTCTTCTGTTACTCAGATCTCTCGATATCCAACTCTTGTTCCATACACACAGCTACCATGTGGGCTAACCCTGCAAGGTAGTGCTCTGGATTTTGTTCATCCCAAAGTCTTACTGGTGCCGTGTTTTGCATGCTGGCCCACTGAGTGAACCTCTTTGTGTTGGTGCTATTGACTGCTCTGCCTTACGACCACGCATTTCATTCTCTTTGTTAACTGAACAAGATTCATAGTCTTCTACGTGAATCATTCAAGTATAGCACTGCTGATAATACCATGTACTTCAACTGAGATATTGAACAAATTTGTTTCTGCGATAAAGTCGGTCACTGCTATAATCACTGGGTACAACCAGAGCCCATGTTCCCAAGAGCTGATTTTCATTTTCTTTTTACCACTATTTTGTAAATGACACTCTAATTTGGAGTCATCTCTTCTTAGCAATTGATCTGCATAAAAGATTGTTTCTTTAGCCCAAAATACCAAGGTATGTGCCGATGACCTGAAGATACAAAGCTTATATCTTAATGATGAACTTCAAAGATTACATATTTTTTTTCTTTGGTCCTGCTACTATTGAAACTATAGTAGTTTACATTGAGTATTTTTCATTCATCTGAAGAGGATATTACTTTGTTAAACTGAGGTGAACTAATGAAGTGAGATTAACCTCAACTGGATGTTCACAAGTATACAGTAACACAGGTTAAAACGAACAAAAAGTCAAGCAGGGATGAAGATTTATTTTCTAAATACGCAGGCCAGTGCTGACACCTTGTGGCTTCGTTACCGAGTTATTTCATAGTTTCATGTGGTTATTTCAGGTATAAATCATGATTAACCTGCTGCGGCCAGCGTTGTCCGCCTCTTCTGCTTCATGGCCACTTCAGTATCCAGTATTTTGGTACCACATGTAAGACAGCTTGTAACTTTGGGCTGTACTGCCTGCACATCGAGTAAGAACTGTGATTGACTGGGGTCTCTTGAAGGGGACTCAAAAAGCTTCAGTTCAGTGCACAAAATCATGAGTGCTAGTGCAGCAGCAGGCAGAAGTTGCAAGCTTCTCTCCTACTAGTTAATACCTCGTTTTATATTTTCCTCTACATAAGAGAGCACGGAGGACTACCAGTACTTACCACGTGTACTTTTAGGCATATACAAGTTCCCTACATTGACACAAAAGCATTCCTTTGCTGCCCTCTTCACCCTTGAAGAATTACTAATAGTAAAAACGCATCCAAAGGGACTGTTGGAGAATTTCCAGTATAGGAAATTCTATAGTGTAGGACCCTGAGGTGCATTACTTATCTATGGCCATAAAAATGCCTAAACCACAATGTATCAGTGCAATTTATACCTAAACGGGCATCTAATTGAAAACCACGTAACATTCAAATCTTAAACAAGCTGTTAAGGCTGCAGTTGCTGTTTGAAATCTGTTGTGGAATTAACTTTTCAGAGCTTGAGCTGTGTCTTGTGAAGATCATGCATCCTCCCCCAGCTGTCAACTCAGAGATTGTTTTCTGGTGTTTATAGTCATGTCCCTATTCTTAAGTGTTCATGTTGTGGTAATATATGTTAGAAGTCTTTATTTTATTGCATTGTGGGTTTGGTGGTTTTTTATTTTATTTCTGATATGCTTGTTTATAATGAATAGTGAAACATAGAATTGGAAAGGAAAGGTTTTCTACAGTAGGGACCAAATCTTCAGCTTATATAAATCAGTATTTATAGCTTCACTCAAGTCAAAGAGGTGACATTAATTTCCATTCCTGAAGAACATTACTGCCTGAGTCTGTTAAGAAAAATCAAAGGAATAAGGATGTGCCTATGAAGATTTGATTTGCTGGCATCTCTGTTTATCTAACATAAGGATTTGTGTTCTCAACTCCACCCCTCCCCTACCGTGTAAATCTTAATTGACACTTGCTAATTGAACTTTAATGCAATAAATGTATTGTAATGAGCCATTAGAGTCTCTTCTTGGCATGCTTCCTCCACTCTGCAGGAACTGAAGAGAAAAGTTCAGGTAGCAATGCGTACTTGTTACCTATTTCAACACCCTGCCAGGAGGCAGATCTTATCAAAGAGCAGCGAGTGTATGGTTTTAAGGTGCAATAAAAGCTTCTCATATGGACAACTGCTTGTAATGTCTTATCACCATCAGGATCAAATGAGGTACCTGTAGGTCTATAAATGCCTCCACTGCATGAAATCAAAGTGCTTTGTCGAACCTGCACGTGATCTGTTTAGCAACGGAAAACAAGGAGCTGCAGGAGCCAGGAGGGAACTCTATAAGCACTAACGGGTGTGTAACTGGCAGGAAAGGCTTTGCAGCATGGAGAAGTCCGGACTGCAATGCAAAGACTCTAAGAAACTGGCTGGACCCAGCCCCACCTATAGCTGTAGGATGCCACACGGTTACGGAAAGTGTGTGGAAAACCCTCTACCTTTCCTCCTTGGGATGACGATAGGGATAGGTCTCAGCTATAGTCTCTTGTCTATATTGCTCTGTCTTTAAAAGCTGGGCTATGAATGGTTGTATTCCCATTTTACAAGTTAAAAACAACTGTGCTCAGGGTAATTTCAGCTTTTAGACATCTGCATCATGCAAGAAACGTTCCACCAAAGCCCTGGTGGACACAAATCTACCATGAAGTTAAATAATGTTAAACTTGGATGTAAATCCTAAAAAGGAAAAAAAAAAAAAAAAGGAAAAAAATAATCAAATTCCAGTACCTATGCACTTTTCACATGTTCAGAGGTACATAACCTCTGTAATATGTTGTAGAAGAATATGCTGCATCTCTCATTCAGAAGAAAGAGGAAGATCCCTCTGGGGGTTTTATGGTAGTGTTACCGATAGCTTTAGAACCTGATGAAAGGTTGTGGTAAGCTGTGAAAAGAAAACTGTTTGAGTAGCACAGTGCCAGCACTGAGCTAGTTCAAATGTCGTGGATTTCAGCCCTCGGAAAACTTGCTCAAACCAAGCGTATTTATTATAGAAGCATTTTGACCAGCTGTAAAATGTTAGCTGTCACCCTCATGCGTGGACACGGAGATCTGGTGTATGCCAGATGCAGKAAATTAGCTCCTCCCGATGCAATGTAATGTCACAAATGTCAGGTCTAAAAAACCAGACAGAACAACTACTTTTTCAGTGGGCCTAATTCCCAGTAAAAGCGCAGATGCTTCCTTGTTAAATCATTTGATGCCAGAGCAGGTTCAGACAAGACAAAATTCTCCAGCTGGTCTAACCAGTCTTGCTCTCCACCTTGCAATGACACTGCAAATTTCCGAATATTTTCAGTTTCCAGAGACTAAAGCAGCAGTAAGGACGGAACAGCATTTAACGGAGCTGCGATAGGGCTGTGCTGCTGGGATGGGGATGAAGATGTGAAGCGTGCTACTGGGCTCTTTTAGGCTCCAGCCCTTGGAAGCCTTATTCAGCAAAAGTAACGAAGGCGCTAGGAAGTCTCGTCCCGCGCTCGGCGGGAACCGAAGCGGGAAGGACGGGATAAAGGAACTCCTGGACACCCCTCGCCGCTCCGGCAGGCCCTGCCGCGGGGGAGAGCGCGGCCGACGGCTCTCCCGGRGCGGAACTACATTTCCCAGCACCCTTCCCCGCCGACAACTCCCCTTCCCCGCCGGGCAGGGCGCACGCCCGTGCCCGGAGCCGCGCGGCGGCACTACAGCCCCCGACAGCCCCGGCCGCCTCTCCGCGCCCTCGCCTGTGGCGGCAGCGGCGCGTCGCCTCCTGCCAGCGGCGGCCGGAGCCGCGGCCGTGCCCGGCGCTGCGCGGGAAGGGGMGGGCGCCATGGCTGACAGCGGAGAGACCCCGGCGGCCCCGGCCGCGGCCCCTCCGGGCTCGCCGGCGCAGAAGCGGCGGCCGGGCGGCTCCCCCAGCGCGGGTGCCGCCGGGGCGGAGGGCGCGGCGGCGGCGGCCGTGTCGCGGCTGCCGCTGGGCGGCCCGGGCGGGGCGGCGGGGATGTCGCTGCCGCGGCTGGAGAAGCCGATTAAGCAGGCCTTCTACAACACCGGGGCGCTCCTGTTCGCGGGGCTGTGCTGCGGCGCTGCCGTCCTGGTCTACTTCATCCTGGAGGCCTTCCTGCGGCCGCTGCTCTGGGCTGTGCTCTGCGGCACCTTCCTGCACCCCTTCAAGAGCTCCCTGACGGCGCTGGGCCGCCGCTGGCTCGGCCGCCTGCACCGCTCCCGCACGCCCGTCCTGCTGGCCGCCCTCCTCCTCCCCATCTGCTTCGCCAACTACGGCGTGGAGGCGCTGGGCGAGCAGGTGCTGCGGCGGCGGCGGCTCCTGCTGCTCCTGGGCGCCGGGGGGCCGCTGCTCTACGGGCTCTACTGCCTGGGCAGCTCCCTGGGCGTGCAGGTGCTGCTGGCCCAAGCCGCCTGCCTCATCTGCCAGGGGCTGGACTACTTCAGCAGCCAGTGGGTGAGTGCCCGCCTCGGGCGGGAAGGGGCTTCGGGGGTGGCCGAGTTCCCCCGGGGGCGCGGCGGGCGCCAGTTCCCTTCCGTCCGCGCCTCGGCGGTGCGCGGCCCACTGGGGAGGGGAGGGATGTGGCCCTCGCCTCCCTCCCGCCTCCGGCGGGCCGCGGCGCTCGCCCTGCCTGCCTGCCTGCCTGCCTGGCGGCGGCCGTTGGGCTGCCCCGGGGCGCGGTTGCGGCGCGAGGGCTGGGCGCGGCGCCGGCCGCCATCTCACTTGTTGCGCGGCAGCGGCGGGGGGCGGGCGGGGGAGGTTTGCGGACCCCAACGTTTAAAATCGGTTGAAGTCGCCGCAGCCTTTCTTTTTTTTTTTTACGCTAAAAGACGCAGAAACTCTCCTCCCAGCACGTGGGTGTGACTGTCGCCGCGGCGTTGCGGGGCGCTGGTCGGGGGGCGCAGCAGCGCCAAGGGTGCCCGGGGCAAACCACCGGCATCGCGGCGGTGTAGGGCAAACCTCGCCTTCGCTGTAAAAACCGTATGTAAAATAGCTCTAAAAGCTCTCCCGAGTTGTACCCCACGGCGTGGAGAGGTGCTCTGGTATAACCAAGTGGGTGCAGCAGAAGCAGATACGCTTTCTCTATCAGTAGTTTAGTCGTGGCCCGGTTTTGAGGTGCTGTTAAGTCAAAGGTAATTCAGCTGAGGTCTTGGGCAAACATCGAC
This sequence comes from Oceanodroma leucorhoa, assembly GCA_030449065.1. Classification (NCBI taxonomy): domain Eukaryota; kingdom Metazoa; phylum Chordata; class Aves; order Procellariiformes; genus Oceanodroma; species Oceanodroma leucorhoa. The sequence goes on from JASVER010000105.1 coordinate 714,622, forward strand.
TCTGTCGAGCTGTGAGATGTGTAGTAAGTGTTGTGAAATAGCGGTTCAGCTCTGCACGTGAGGTGGGGGGGAAGGCATCGTAAGGCTCGTTTCTCAGTGTGCTGATTTTTTTTTTTTCTTAAAGTATCAAACGGTGCAAACTCAGTTTGAACGTTAAAAAGTAAAGCTGCTTATTTAACTTGCAGATTTTACTTATGGTAATAAAGATTCTGGGAGACTACTTTTCCCTGTGTTGTCTTCAGTAGGCAGACTAGTTAAAACCTCTGGCAGAACTCATTTTCTCTTTGTTAGTTATAAACACTGTATTGAAAGTGCAAAAAATACTACATGTCTGAAGTAAATGGATATGTTACAGCACAGAAGATCAGTAAGTTGTACTGTTATTAAATACTGATGTACGATTGGCATGCTCAGATTGCTTAGTGTCAAAGACTTCTTTGAAGCTACTCTATTTTTAAAAAAAAAACCAAAACAACACCACCACACCACACCCTCCCCCCCCTTGGGTGGGAAATGACATACCCAGTTGGTTAATGGGAATATATGTGGAGGTAAAACTGAAGAACTACCTAAAACTGATCTTACGTGGGCAAGAGAGAGAAACTACCAAGAAAAAAAGTACTCTAACAAGCTTGTCCAGGCTTCTGATTTTGAATTACACATGTTCTTTGAATGCTAGTTTTATTCCTTTGGTGGAGCCAGTGCATGCTGGTATCTCAAACACAACATTGGAGGTGTATACCGGGAACAAAAAAGTAATAGTTCTCCTGAATGTACTGACAAAGGGTATTTTGAGCTATTTCTACTCTGAATAGATAGGATGGACTGGAGAATGTGTTTTGTCTCTCGAAGGTAAACATTGGAAGAAGATACTTTCTTGGCTTTCTATTCTGAAGTGGTGTCATATGCTGGAAGATGTCAGGGGAGATGTGTTTCTGGTCTGTTTTGTCCTCCAAAGTATAATTAAGACTGAGTAGATAGACGGACAGAGACAATCTCTTTTTGTAAAGAGGCAAGATAAAACCATCTTTACCTTCAGCTGAGTCGTGGAAGAATCTAAGCATGGCTTGGTACTGATGGGAAGTTTTGATTAGTTGCCACACAATTTACTTGATAAGCTTAAGATTTTCCTTTGCATTGGCCGATGTGCTTTATTTTTAACAAATCAACGATATTGCTACACTAACTGACTTGGCTAAGTCCAGTCCTTTATTTAAACTTGGTTAATTAAGCTATACTTACACTGGGTAAGTATAAGGGTACTAAAGGAAGTTGCACTGATTTATTAACCACATAACTATGGTTGTAATGTACTGCTGGATGTCTGTGCATTCTCAGTGTAATTTTGTTTAGCAGTGTCTGATACTTTTGTTTTGCACCAGTGTTTCTGATATGACACTTGTGTTCATTGATGTGCTGTAGGATTTTAACTGGGCAAAAGATAGTAAGCTCCCAGAACTCTTCTGATTTGAGTTCCCTGGGAAGATTCTGGGTTCATGTCAAAATAACTGACCATGGACTTCCTTAAGCAAACCAGTTGCTCTGGCTTTCTAAGCAAGCTGCCTATGTCTCTTTCTGGGGCCCTATATGAGAAAGAAGCTGTGGGCTTCTCTTTGTAAATAATCTCAACTCAGCCTGGCATCGTCTATACACTTTACAGTGTTTACCTATTCAATTTTTTTTTAATTTTGCTGTTAACTGATTTATATTATCTCAGAGCTGTAGCAGGGTAACTTAATTTTATCCATGCTGCTGAGGAGCCTTGAGCTGGATCAGTTAATAGTATCTGCTTTAACTTCAGTTAAGTGTTTTAAAGCCATTTAATTGCCATGTTATATTGCAGGGCTCTTTTTGCTTGTGTACATTCTGCTTATTGGCTGCACAGGAATTTTGGATATTATGAGTAATTTTGCTCCATTGTACTGTTCCTCTCTGGGATCTGAATCCTTCAGGGTTCCTTCTGTATGTTATCTTGCATGAAGATTACAACTATTTTTGTTTGTAGATACTCTATGTGATAAGCAAAAGTAATGGTAATTTCATTTCTTGCACTGTTTCTTTTAGCAGCCCACTAAGCCAATCTGGAATTCTGTGTTTTGAAATATTTTGATACAGAATAATTTAATTAACATAAAATAAGTATATTTTCCGCTTAGACGGCAAGGAATACTTTCTTGCCAAGAATATGATATATAAATCATATATTAAAAGCATAAAAGAGACGAGCAAGCATGGCTTGTTTTAGGTGGACCAGTATCTGACTAGCATAGTACATTTGTTTCTGGTAATTTTCATCTTGTGAACTATGAATGTCTGTGCTTCAGCCACCAACGACTCTGCCTTAGGCTGCAAAGGTGTACAGTGTATTTATTCTTATTTGGAGCTTTGCCCCACCTGGGTGGTGCTGCTGCTTACAGAGAGGAAGAACATGCACGGTTGTCTTCTCCCTTTCTGATTCCCTCTGTTGTACTAGAGAAGTAAGAGGATGCCTATCATTAGAATTTGATTGAGAACAATTCTGGGGTTTTGGGTTACCAGTTTGATGTTCTCTAACTAGAGATACTTTTATGGTATCTACTAGGCCATGATACAGAGACAGAAATTCTCTTCAGTTCCAGAAGAAAAGTGTTCTCCAAATGCAGCAATTGCATGTGATAATGACATAGTAAACTGTATCTTGGCACCAGTATGTTACAGAGCTTTCTTGTACTGTTGTCCTCAAATCTGGGAAAGCCATTCATGGTGAAGATGAGTGAAGATTTAGAAATTACTATATTCCTGTCTGTGGTTCTTAAGTCACACCTGCAATTTAGGAATTAGGAATCCTAGATACCTCCATGATAGAAACGTTTGATAGCTGATTGCAAAACACTGCATTTGAAGAACAAGTCCAAGATCTTAGACTAGTCTGCAAGCATCTTGTTCCCACTGTCTCCTTTTCTTCCTCTTCATGCTTTGCAGTTCCTGCATCATCTTTGAAGAAGCTTGCTCAAGAAAGGTAATAGGCCACTGAGCCTTAAAGCTAGGAGCTGGTTGTACATTCCAGATGGGTTCCTTGCTCTGACTCCAGCCTTCTCCATGGGTTGTTTGCGGAAGTCTTACATAGACAACATGTACTCTACATGAACTTCAGTTACATATAATAGGGAAGGGGAATGTTTATCTTTTTTTTTTTTCATGAAAAGGAAGGGAGTTTGTCCCATAGCGGACTGAATATACCCTTACACGTTTATATGCTATGGCAATTTCAGCATGGTTACCCGAGCAGTTAGCATACCTTCTGAAGACTAATCTTGGACTGCCTTGTAGTCCTAGTTTTGTATAGGATGTATGCTTGCATCCAGCACTGTATCTAAGGTACAGGAAATTCTACTGCTTTGTGGCAAGAGTTCAAACTGCTTTAGCCTGACATTTTAGACTTACGGTAATATACAGGAAATGCCAGCTATTGGTTGTATTTTTATTTTTTTTTCCAGCAGGGTTCACATACTCATATTTATTTAGAAAAGAGTTAGTTTGTACATCCCAGCAGATGATATGAATTACACAGCTGCTGTACATGGACTCTGAAGTTCATCTTAGTAAATTAAATGTGATATAATTGTAAGGGGCAGAATTCGCTGGAGTGAACTTGGTTACAGGGCTATCAAAATCTTTCTCCGATGGCCTGTCTGTCTTCCTTGGTTTGTCACAAGTTATTGGTCAGGGTCAGAACTGTGTAGTCATATGTGTGTGTGTCACATGTTGTTCTAGCGGTCAGCATTCAGTTAGAGGACCTGATCAATCCTTTCCTCACTGCAGTGCTGGGCAAATCTGGAAACACGGTTTGCCATGACCACTACATTGGAATATTGTCAAAGTAGGTGTTGTCTGTTTTGGCTGGTCGACTGTCTGCTCCCTGTCAGGGAAGCTATCAAAGACATCCGCTAGGGACATCTCCATTTGTGTTGGCCTTAGATGTCAGCAGTCCCTAAAGTAACCCTTACAGACTGAAATTCTTAAACATGCTTATTGGCAAACATTTTGGGTCACAGGTTCCAAGGTGCTTGACTTCCACAGTGCTGTTTCACCTGTGGAGGCAAAAAACCATCAGGTGAACCTGACAAAAGGTAGATGCGGCAATTTCTCTTCTAGCAAAGGAAAGGGTTAAGTTTGACTATAATGTTGGAATAACTATAAATGAGAAAAACACAGTTCTGATTTTTGAGGTGCATATAATTAATATTTTCTGAGTGTTTCAAGTAGGGTTTTTTTTTGTTTTTTTCCCTTTCTTCTTAGAGCAGGCTTGCAGGTTTCTAAAACTTGCCCAGCATAAAAAAAAAAAAAAACAAACAAAAACCCACACCTGAAAAAGCCCTTAAGTATTCTTTCTGTTGCTAATAATGATCCTTTCATTATTTGGTATCATGACTTACAAATCATACAGCCAGGTACTGACTGTAAACACATCTTACCAAAACCACAGTTTTTGATTTGTTTTCACAACTTGGTAGAGATCAACTGTGTAGAGACCACATGTGGCCTATTTAAAAGCAGGATGGGGAAGGGCAGGGGAAGACTGAGGTGTTGGTAGCATTTTCTTTTCCACCTTTGTTTTTCCCTTCCACACCCACTCTCAGTTTTGGGAGAACCTGCTGTGAGGTACCTTTCTTGAAAAGGCTTAGGAGCTTGTTTAGATTTATATGCATGAACTGCAGCCCCAGGCACTAAACTGACGCTAGCCTTGAGCCTAATGATATGTGCTACATAAAGTTAGTTATTTTTTGATATTTGTGTGTGTTATTTGAACACAATTATATTTCTTTTTCTACCACTTCTGAAAGGAATGATTGTTATGGAACAGTCCAGCAAAATTTTAATTGTGCTCTCTATAATAAAGCAAGAAGGTGAAGATGTTGTGTATGTTGAGGAGCCGTCTTTTGTGAGAGTGTCATCCTGAAGCACGTCAGACGAGTGGTGCTCTGTCTGCAGGGAATTTGATGTGTTCTGAAAAACCTCTTTTCACAAGTGAATCTTGAAAAGTTTGATTTCTGAATAACATTTTATTAGCGGAGTTTCTCATAAATAACTTTCAGTTCACTTTTCCTGTCTTAATACAAAGGAGGAGCATTTTCAACATCCGTAGCTTCAGTCTTCTGGATATCTTGGATGTAATGGATTTCCTTAAATTCACAGTAGGAAATGTTGCAGGACACATTGCAAATACTTTTAACCTGTGTGTGGCAGTGTTGATTTTGATGATCAGTTCCCCCCTGCCCCAGGATTCTAGTTATAAGTTCATAATTTTGTCCCTTCAAAAAGGGGTAGTCTCACTAAACACCAGGCTTCTGTTTCACATGGTTTAGCAGTCTGTGTGTGTTAATGCCAAACATATCTGCATGGGTATATGTCACAGTTGGGGGTTCTAGAAGAAACAGAACTAGTACACTGTTCTAGTCCTTTGGGCTTAGGACAAGGAATAACCCAGTCTGCTAGGTTTTTGCTTACTTGTGTTCACTTAGGAAAAAAAATCAGGATGTCATTTACCTGCTTAGGCAAATGGCAGCTTCCTTAGTGAAGGGAAGAGGTGGTTGAGTTTGCTCTGAGGTGGGCAATAGTATTATATGTGTGATTAGTTGGTTTTGTATCTGTTTGACAAAGACCGTCTCCATGCTAAATGAAGGGCAGTTACACTTTCTTCATTCTGCCGAACTCTGCACATTGTGGGATATTTCCTCTTGTGTACTGTGGAGTATACAGTAAAGCCACATGGAATTAATTTTGGTTCTGAAAACTGGAATCAAAATTACATTTTAATAATTCCTCACTTGCCTCCTTATTATCTTTTTTATTGTTTAGAAAACCACTTCTAAATGAACAGACAGGTAAAGAAAACACTGTGATGTTCATAATGGCAAACACAGTTTGGCTTTTAGTGATGCATTTAATGCATTGTGTTACTTCATTTTTCAAGTCCAACGCTATTCTGTTCAGTTTTCGTGGTAGGTTCATTTTCCTTCGCCAGCCTGCATCGCCACTGAGGAGGAAGAGGTAGGAATAATGAACTGCTGTCATAAGATCACTTCTTCAGCCAGCTTCACTCATTGCAGCACTGTTTTAAAAGTTTGCAAAAGTGCCGTGTGAATGTTTGGTCAGTATTTTTAAGGATTTCCTATTTTAAGAAAAACTAATGAAAATCTCTATTTCCAAAAGAAAATTTTATTTTTAAATGTTAAAGGGAAGTGGTGAGATAGGATTTTTTTTTTTTTTTTCCCCCTAACTCTGAAACAAACTGGAGGAGACTGTTTGAATTGGATCCATAGTTTTATCAAACAGCTTTAAATTTAAATCTCAATTAAAAAAAACCCAAACCAAAACAAACCCTAAAAAACTTTGCCATATGATTTCCAAGTGGAAAAGAGCAGCCTGGAAAAAAACAACACTTTGAAATGACAAAGGGAGGGGGTAGAGCTACAACTAGAAAATGAAAGGATTCAAACATGCCATTTGGTAGGTCCTGACTTGTTAAAAACTGGAAACTTTTGGAAGGTTGGCAGGGCATATATCAAAAGAAGTAACTTGGTTATTCTACTCAGTCTTCACTGTTGTGTTTACCATGGGGTGGTTTACATGAAGCAGGTAGGAAATGTGTTTACTGCTGGATGTTGAGTTGTTGGGGCAACATTCTGGGGAAGGCTGAGTCGTTCAGACAGCTGTGCTGCCAGTGAGGAGCTGTTCTTGCTTGTCCCACTTCTGACATACGCTTCAGTTGCCCTGTTGTCAGTGCCTGTCTTAGCTCTGTGAGCCTGTTTAGCTATAACTGAATTAGATTATAAACTCTTGGGGTTTTTTTCAGGAGAGTTTTTTATCAGCATAGGGAGCTTGAGCTGGCTGGCTGAACATCGAAGCTGGTGTGCAATAGAGGTGGGACTGCCTGACTGGCAGTGGCAAAGAATGAACTGCCACTTTCAGTAGCAGTGAGCTATTAAATGAGCTCATCTGTAAAAACTTCTCCCTTAGATATTAACTTGCTGATAGGGGGGGAAAAAAAGGGGTGAACTGTGTAAATAAAGAATTTTACTCTTCAATAGAAATCAATATAAATGTTGTCAAGAGTTGAGTAGTAAGAAAGAGGTTGTTCTCATTGAAAAATGATGCCAAAGCCAAAAGAGTGTCACAGATTTTCAAATTCTCTCAACTTTAACTGGAACTAGAAACAGACTTTCAGTAACATTGGTGATACGGTCATGCTGATAAATTCTAGACTTCCCAGCACTGAAATTTAAAAGAAATATCAAAACACTGAAGCAGATGCGTGAGCTTAACATAAAAGCTGCATCTTTTTATGGTGTAATTTTGCTTCCAATTGGCAATTTAAGGAGAACTGAAGCCCTTCAGACTTTCCTAGATGTCTCTAAATCTGGCCTTTTAAATTTACCACTGTAACTCAAAAGTTGATGCTGAAATCCAAGAAGTTGCACTGCAGTCTTACAGCTGGCTGTTCTGGGAAGCAGGCAGTTTTACTTTTGTATGTCTAAAGGCAAAACAACATTTTGTTCAATTTGGGGGAGGTGCTACAAAAGGCAAAGGATATGTGAGAAATGAGGTCTTTGCTGTCCAGACAGTGAAGTGAGGGAAAGAAGGAGGAGGAAAGCTTACAGGGTTAAACCATCCTAAAATTCTGATATATGGGAGTTGTGCATGTCTGTAAATATTAATTGTGATTGAATAGGCCTTTAAAATCTCAGAGTGATGAAAGTTAGTCATCTGCAACTGACTTCAGCTTGATAAATAAGTAGTTTATGGTAGCTCATGCATTCTGCAATATCTGAAGTGTGTGTATTAGTTACCTGGTTAGCTGTATACCCTTACAAATCAAATTTATAGGCATTTTGTTTTAGCATGGAATTTGTATCCATTCTAGTTTCAGTGCAATAATTACAGTAGCTTAATTTTAATGAAAGTAGGCAGTATCTTTTATTCTTCATTTCCATGGTGTCAGTTATTGAGATGGACATGTAACAGTAAAGAGGCTATTAATATTCTCACGCTCTTGTAGCCAAAACCTTTGGAGACCATTCAGAAAAACAGTGGGAAAGGTTAAATAACATGCATTTAAAGGTTTAAGTGGGGGGGAGGGGGAAAGTAGGCTGTTGCCAAGTTACTATGGGATGAAATCCTAGTCCATGTCATTTTAAGTTAATTTGCTTTGTCAGTCGCTTTCAGCTGTGAATTGTTGGAAGTAGGCTGCCCTAGTTCCCATGCAGTGTATTTCTTGCAGCGGAGGGAAGTGCATGGCTGTAACATTTAACCGATGAGGAACTGATAACTCCATGATATCGCTGAAATTAAACCTCTTGCACCAGTCAATTGACTACATAGTTTTTGGTTTTTTTATAGGGCTTCAGAATTGTTATTGCTTCATCTTCAAAAGAAGATAACTTTTTTATTTTATTTTAAGCTATTGCTCTCTTTTCAATAGAAAGAAGAAATACTTTTACTTGGGTCATTTGCTAAGCTTTTAGAAATGAGAATTGATGAATTATTGTAACTTACAACACAAAAAATTGTTGAATCCTAAACTCTGAAATGCTATCTTTTAGCTCAGCTACATGCATGGCTAAATGCAGTGCAACATGTTTTGCTTTGTTGGCTGTTAAACATAGTCTTATGCCCTGTTAGCTTCCTACATTTGGCATATTTTTAATCAGAAAGTTTAATTCATTGAACTTACCGAGTCTCCTATTTGTAATTTATCATTAAACTTAAAAGCTAAAGAGAAAAAATTCCAGCATCAAGGCAAATTTATCATACAAAAATGCTGTGTGGCTCGAGTTAGGGAGTAGGATACCATCTTCATGCTGACTTACCTCTTGCAATTACAGTTGTGCTGTAGTATGCCTTGTGAGTGAATTTATGTTAAAGGAATGCTGCCTTGCATGTCAGACCAAATTTTTATTTTTTGTTTTGTTTATTACTTCAGTCTTAATGTCTGAGAGTTGTGTTAGTTTTAAGACATTTGTCTTGAGTCCACATTTGGCCATAAGCATTATGCAGCTCTGTTGATGTAAAACTAGAGATAGATAACAGTGAAAAGTTGGGCTGATCAGCTTTGATGAGAAAGATTAGTATGAAAAGGGTACACATTTGTTCACATTTTTTAAGCGATTTTAAATTAACTTGTGTGTATGAGCGTTCCCTCTGAAGTTAATGGGGTCCATCACTGCTTGTCTGCTGAATTCAGTACAATTAAGATTTCCTCTATACCCATTAGGTACATGGGAGCAGTCACACAAACCTGCTTTTCACACGGACTGTTGCCCCTTCAGTGTGAGTCATAAAGTGCAGAGTAAAGAGGTGAAAGCTCTTTTGGTGTGTTCTGTCTAATTGCTGCTTCTGTGTCTCTGCCAGTGCATTCTTACTTCTTACAGTGATGTCTGGTTCAGCAAATGCTGTTAATAGAAGTTCTGTTTAAACTTTGTTAGAATTTATGGATTTATAAGTGTAAATTTGAAGGTGTCCTTATGGATAGGGAATGTTTGTTGACTTTGGGCCAGAAATGTCAGATTTTTTTTTTTCGTTTATTTTAAGACTGCAACACTGAGTTTTTATTTTTACAGGTTTTCAGACCTCTTTTATTTCACATATTCTGCTGAGTAGCAGCTTTTCACCTCCTGTTGCCTCTTCTGGTTTCTGCTTTCTTCTTTTTAGCATTTTCAAGCTCGAATTCTTCATCTCAAGATTCTTAACTAGAATTTGCTATTGTGATTTATCAGGTGAGCAGAGCTGTAGAAGGCAGTTAGAAGCAGCAAAACCAAAATGACCACATCTGCCTCTTGATATGTTGTCACAGACATTTTTCTGTCTCTTTAGTGTTTTTAGTTAAATGTTTGATAAAATTACATGTCACAGTCATTTAAAGGCATGACTGTTTTGTGGACCAACACTGCTGCGGCACAGCAGTTTTTGTTGTGCTTCCTAATGGCTATCTTTGGCTTAAAACCCCCTTTGTCTCTTTGGACTGGAACACAGGAGCTGGCAAGCTGCTCTGTGCTGGAATGAGTGGGGTGCTCTGCTGGCTCTGTCTCCCTGTGGCCCCACTGGTGCCGCTGGTGGCCCTGTTTCATTTAGGTTCTCGCCTTTCAGTAGTAGTTCCAGAGTGATTGCTTGGTCTCAGCTGCAAAAACATCTTCCTTCAGGGTTTGCATCCAGCAAAGTGTGTATACCCCGTCACATTAGAACCATACTGAAGGCAGGCCAAAGGCATGTCTAGCCTGTCCTTACACTTCGCATAAACTTTACATTTCTCTTACATGGAGCAAAAACTCCTGTAATTAATTGACGGTTCTGAAATGAAGGCTTCTTAAAGAATTAGAAGCTAACTTCAGTTCTCTCGATGTGGCAGTTAGGGTGTGTGCATGTATGTGTATACACACACATCAAAATATAGCTGTGTTGTACTTGTGTATGTATACATACCTGTGTGTATCTCTTTCTTAAAGATATGGACCTTGGTAGTTGGTTACCTGCTGATGGTTTCATTCAAGTGGAATATAAGCACTGAACGTTACTTAAAAGCAATCTCTGTCCCTGTCTGGATTATGCTGCTCTTTCACTTAGGTGAGTAACAAGAAGTTATTATTCTAATGAGTCTGCTGGGATTCTGTTGTCTTGCAAACAAAGCTACTCACTCGCCCTTCCGCTATATCTTTCTAATGGAGTCTTAGCTGAGATGCAGGCTGTTTTCTCTGCTCAGTAATTCTGGCTGCAGGTGGCCAGCAGGGAGCATTGCAGTAGGGAATGGGAAGGTATCAAGACACATGTGTCTTCCACTACTCCTGCCCAGTTTGTACTTCCCATGGTTTTCCCTTATTTGGCTCACAGACCTGGTACTGACTCCTTGACAGTGGAGGAGGGCTGGGGTCACGTGTGGGTGGATTTAGACTTTCACTTGCGATGTTTTTTAATATTATTATTTTCTCGAGAGCCTGCCTTTAACCAAGGCTGAAGCCGTAAAATGCATTTAATAGTAGTAATAGAAGCAAAAAAAAATTCTATCAGTAGTCAACAAGCATGTCGATATGATACCAACAATATCAAATAAATTTACCAGTAATCTATATAATCTGTTAATACAAATATAAAATTATAGTAATCTATTAGTATTAGTTTTATTTTACATATTTAATATAAGACTACCAGATTATATTATCATACCAGAGTTTATGGTGGAAGTATCATGCAAATAATAGAAGACTATTATGATGGAAGGTTTCACAGCGTACTTCATGATTTACTTTGCTTTAGCAGCTGGTTTCAAGGGTTATTCTGACCATTTGGGGACACTTTCCTGAGGTTTTAAGCTACACATAATGGCTTTGCATTTGCTTACATTTTGACAGTCTTGTATTTGGTGGAAGTACTAGCTGAAGAACCAAACCCCAAGAAGGCACTGCTTGATGCCACTCCGAGGAGATCTAACAGAAATATAGGTTTTTTGGGGGAGCTTGATTTGCCTCTCATATCTAAAATGTTCTTATTTTGTGTGTATTTTCATGTAATTTTGCATGTTGTTTTAAAAATTGTTCTCTAAAGTATATCAGCATATTTTAAAGTCCTGAAGTTAGGAATGGTAACAACTTGGTTTATTAATTGAGAAACTTGTTCACCTGTTTTTTTCTATTCTTCCTTTCCATGTAGAAAGGAAGACTTGTTTGCTTTATGACACTTTTCGTTTCTACCCAGATTGTTCTTGGTTGATGTGGTGCCTTTCTTGGTTTTGCTAAATGTAGAGTTTATTAATGGCATAATTTTTCTTATAAAAAAATCCAACCCTGTCTCTTTCAGCTTCTGTGGCAGGTTCCTGGAAAATTCCTGTGTTTCTGGTTATAGTTGTTCTCATGACTGTAGGCATGTTGCACGAACAGCAGAATGGAAAGCAATCTTCTGGTAAGAAACGAGTCACTATTTCTTTTATTGTTGGAGGCAGAAGTTCTGTAAAGTCAAGTGAAAGAATCTGGACCATATTACTGTAAATTCAATATCATATGCATTGCAAGAATTTACCATAAGATTTTTAGTATGTTTGTTTCAAAGTGGTTCACACATGCTGACGTGAATCTTTGATTCTTTACAGAAAATCTTTGCAATGGACTGGTGTTTGTTTTCCATAGCAAAGTAGTGACTCTCATTATCAAACTTGATTACTTAAGTTTACAGAATCCTGTATGTAATTTCAAGCATAAAGCAAGCTCAGGAGTTTGAAATCAGAGGCTAATTTTGAAAGAAATGAGCAATATGGATTTAGTAGCTCCTATAATACTGAGTATGAGAGAAACTGAGACAACTCCATACAGCAAGTTTCTTACATCCAGTCATTTGTTTTTAAAATACCAGTTTCTTAAAACTACGGTTTGTGTTTAGACTTTGAGAAAATTAGGTTTTGCCTGTATGAGTCAATTTTGCATAAAAGGAAATGTCAGATGTTCCTTTCTAGTGCTAGCTGTATGATTATTTTAGGAAATTTTTTTTCCTGTCTTGTTGTTTTAATTTTCTTGAAAGTCATCATAGTCTTTGTTAGTAAAATCGGTTATCTGGTATAGAGATTTTTAGATAAATCAGACTGCCAGCAGCTGTGAATGGCTTGGTCGGTTACAGTTCATTAGCAAGGAGAGTGCTAAGCAAATAACTGGTTTTGTGTTTTGGCTCCAGGTGTACTGTAATACTAAAATTAATAGCACTTACTCCTGTTTGATCATATTGACTATATATAATACATATTAAAAATTAACAGTGTCTATCCATACTGTTGCTTGGCAGCTTCAGTGGATATCAAGCAACAAATAAAATGTTTCAAGACTTAAGCTTTTTTTTTGTTTCCATACACCTATATATTTTATAGGGGCAGAGCTTCCTGGTCAGATGATCTCCATTGCTGCTTCAACAATTGCCATGGCAATTTCAATGACGGAAGATGAGTCCAATAATGAACGTTCCTCACAACCCTCAGGTGACTGAGTACTCTGTAAGAAAACATTTGAATTTGCTCTAAAGGCATGAAATTGGAGGGAATTAAGAACAAATTTCAAAATAGTCCCTCTCCTCTGCATCCTGTCCAAAACAGCACATTTACACTTACCTGTGAAACAGGTTTATCTGTTTTTAAAAATGTTAAGAAGACAATAATACAAAAGCTATCTTTCAAATGATAGTTTACGTGGCTGTCTGTACATTTAGAAGGCCTGACTAGAAGAATTATTTTTTTTTTCTCTCCTTCAGAATGAGGGCGTGGTTTTTTCCCATTCTTTATTCTTTATTTTTTTATTTTCCCTAGCCTTCTTTTGATTTGTTGGCAGTTACAAGATATAACTGGATTTCTAGACCAGGTACAGACCAGCTAGAATAATTTCGGTATACAACACAGTGACAAAAAAAACTTTGTTCTTTGTTTAACTATGGCATGCTCGAAGTCTTTCCTGTAGTAAGTTTACTTGACATTGTAGCTTGAGTCATGATAGTTTCACTTGCAATAACACAACTAGAAATCTGTAAGAAATGGCTTGAAAGAGTTGCAAAGAAGGTGTTTAGATGTCCATCACTGGTTTTGAACTTTACCATCATTTTTCCGGGTAGGCCTTTGATGGCATGCAATACTAGAAAAATAAGCTATTACAGAGATCTCTGGAAATTGAAAGGTTTCATCCATTTCCCGCAAGTAGACAAAACAAGTCATTCAACTTGACAGAATGTGAACTTCCAAAATTTCATTTTGGAATTGGCTGTCTGAGAGTCGTCTACTTCAAGACAGTATGTTCTTAATATTGTCTGTAATGTGTAAATCGTGCTCCAGAGGAGGAAACATAGTGRTTGTGCAGGAGAATGCTTTGAGCATGTGGCATTAAAAACTTCTGTCTAAACACCACCATTCGTGAAACTAAAAAGTTACTTCAGCCACCAGGTGAAATGGTATAGAACAAGCTCTTCAGAAATCTTTGAAGTGTAACCACACTTACTAATTTTAAATCTGTCAGTGTAAGCTGTACTTACAAAAATGGAAACATGCTTCATTTTTAAATATAAAAAGGGCAGCTTTAGACAACTTACTCTTTTCTTATCTTTTTTCCTACATTTTACATGACTATCATCAAAATAAATATAAAACCCTATGGACATATGTCCTGAAATTTGAGAATGGAGCATCATGGTGACAGTTCTCTTATATTGCTGTCTCTAATCTTTAATTTTGGAAATGAGGTTGTTTGTTTTTAGCTGGATTTTGAACATCTGGTCAAGCAACAGTCTCCCACAAATGTGCTATGTAAGTGGTTGTGTTCTTTGTTGCTTGTGGTTTGTTTTTTTTTTTTTTTAACTTAGCCACCAGTTTTAACATTTTCTCCCTTCTTTAAGACAATTTTTTTTCTCTTTTCAAGTTGTAACCTCTCTTGGCTATAAGAAAACTACAGTGGTTTTACAAAGGTGTCTTTTATACTGAATGGTTTTTGACTTATTTTCTTGAGACAGTTAACCAGATTATTTTTGTCTTGCAAATTCTGCTGCTGTTTTTCTTCACAGCAGGAAAAGAACAAATATGGAGTTTCTTGTTTACTCCTAACAATAGTTCAAATAATTTTCCAACAATCCGTTGGGAATTAGCATTATATTCTGTGATACATGCTAAGCGTCCTTTTTGTCATCTTTTGTTTGGATCTTCTGTGTGAATGGTGATGAAACATTATTCTTGTACAGCAGAAAGGTTACCTGCAGGGTTAAGAAACTGCAACTCTTCTGGTTTTCCTCTGCAGTGATTTTTGAGTTTTGTTATCTTGCTTTGGAACTCCTAATGTAACACACATCTATTTTATGAGAAGTTTAAGATTTCAAAAGTTTTCATATCTTCAGCCAGGTGGATAGCAGACTTCAGGAGGAGATCTTCCTTATATCTATTCTAAATGTGTCAGTGGTTGTCAAGGTTGATTGTCAGTAGCAATAACAATGCTTATACTGTATTAAAGCAATTATAGAACAATCAATGCTTCATGTTTTTACTGTCCTTCTTATGCTTCAATTTGTTCATGAAAAAAACAGGAGGGACAATAAGCTGTATTGATTTTATAGGTTTTTCTGGACACTCATGTTTTTCCTTATTTTGTTCTTGAATACTGGTATTTAGTGTTGGGGTTGAGGAATTTAATGATACCAGTGAAGGTGGTCTAGCTTGTCCTTCCTGGTGTCCCAAGAATTTCCAGACTATACAGCAAATGGGAAGTCTGCAACTTAAGAAGCAGATATCACTCCAATATTTTGTTAGCTGCCTTGTAGGCAAGATTCTATTGTGTTGTTGGTTTTAAATATGATAGATACTGAAATCCTTAAATGTAGTCATGCCTCTTATGCTCCCTTCCCCCCCCCCCCCCCCTATTTGTTTTCTTAAAAAAAAAATAAATTATCTAGAAATTACAGAAAGATGTGGTTATTCATGAAGGGGTACCTTCATCCTGGTGTTCTGAAAGACTTTTTCATTAATAATAATAAAATCACTGTTTCATCTAACTCTGAAGATTTTATTCTGATACCCTGTTCCATAGAGATACAGACACTTGCCTTCCTGTTTGTGCTGCTATTCCTTTTCCTTTTATTTAGGGAAGGGGAGGAGAATAATTCAAAATGCTATGCCAGCAAGAAGTTGACTTGACAGAGAACATATTGTGTAAAGAAAAGAACATGTCTTAAGACAGCCTGGAAAATTGACTTTTTGTTGTTTTTATTATATTCAAATAAGTACCATACGTTCTGATTTTGCTAGAATTCTTTACTGGGTATTAGGTTAGCCATTTGGAAGGACTGTCATACTTTCATTATTTGGAAGATAGAAAGGTGTTTTTCAGGTTTCATCTCTAAAATATCACGAAGCACGCTAAATGGGGTTTTACAGAACCTGAAGTTACTCTTAAGTCAGTATTCTGATAGTAGTTTTTTTCCTATTTGTGTTGACAAGGCACTCATACCTCGGTTTGCAGAGCATCTCTTGCCAACAAAATGTGACTTTTTTCGTTTGCAAAGTTTGGTGGGTTTTTTGGGTGGATCAACTTTGTGAACTGACTTATGATACAGTCATCTGAATGGCAGTTCTGATTCTAAGGAGTCTGTGTGTTTGTCATGGGGAGAATACTGGGTCATTGGCAGTGCCAATTTAGTTTGCTTAAAGTGCTGTGGAATTGCACTCTGAAAAAGCTTTCTTGTCTTGGGATCCTCTAGGAGTTTTTAGTCTTTTTTTTTTTTTTTTCCTTTTTTTTTTTACTTTTTTTCTCTCTGTCAGCTCTTTCCCATCTGTGTTTTGCATTCTGTGTAGAGTCTGCTCAAGTTAATAGGGAAACTGTAAGAGAATGAGGCAGTTTAATTGGTACTACTCTTAACATTACTGTTGCTGTTATTTAATTAAGGTTTTCTTCATTGCAAGAATACGTTGATCAAATTTTTCATTACCAAAAGAAGGAATATTCTTTTTTCTTTCATAAAAGTGACTCTACTAAGGGCTTTGGGGGCAAAAGTCTCAGGTAACTTTAATCTTGAGGCATAGACTTCAGCATATTAAATTTCTTTGTTTTTTCTATTTTGGCTTTTAGCACTTCCTTCCCTTTTGAAAAATATTTGAGTTTCTGCTTGTTGTCCTGTTACTTCTTCTGTTTATTATATTAATTTTGGAGCAAAAAAGTAAAAAGAAAAGTGTTAAGTAAGTTGAATTGATAGGGGAGAATTCTCCATTACGGATATACTGCTTTCAAATTTGTGTTCCTTTAGTGCATTGTAAGCTGGATCCATTTGTTTCTATTAGTACCCTTCTGTTTCATTAAAAATAGACTGAGAAGCACAGGGGAATGATAGACCCTCTGTTTCTTATGACAAAACCACTCTGTCTTTTTAGGAAAGCTTCTGTTTACAGGTAACTGTCTTTCCCCTTATGAAAAATTAACTCACATCTTTTTCTCCAAAGTGTAGTTTGTATATGATAGGATTGGCCTTCATTCCTTTGAGACATGAACTGATTTTCCAAGAAGCACTCCACCTGAAGCTTCTGCTCTGTTTAGCTGCTTGCAGAGTTTGGTCTTTTGGGCTGCATGCTGTAATTCTTTTGGGAATATTCTGAAGTTCCACCAAATATGTTACCAGCAACCATCTGATGTTTCTGTCAGTTCTGTAAGAGTCAATAGAGCTACCTTATTGTATTAGTGTGGTGGGGAAGTGCTTATAAGCTCTAAAAACAGTTCCCCTTACTTGTAGAATATCAGTGCAGATTTCTACAACAAAAGAAGAGTGTTCATCTAGTGTGTGAGGCTGCAGAATTTGTCACTTACCACTACTATACACGTATGACAAATCTGTCTTGTCTTTTTGTACATTCTAGCTGTCATGCTTTAGGCTAGGAATGGCTTTAGTGACACAGTGCAGCTAAAACCGCATGTGTGGAACATGAGTTGTTTGACTGATATGCATGTAGTATATTGTATACAGTTTTTACAGAAGTTTTTCTTTGTGGGAGGAAAGTGGTTGGTGTTGATGTGACACAAGTCCAGTGAAAATGTTGTGTTCATTGCTTACCTGCTGCAGTATGTACCAACACAACAAATTGCCTTTTATTCTTCAGCATAGACTAACTTTTCAGGTTTTCTTGTGTGTGCATTCTTTCACCATGGCTGCAAATTTTTCTCAAGTAATGGTGTGTGGGAAGTGTGTGCATTTCGCCACCAGCATGGGGCCTCAGTAAAAGTTAATACTGGTGTTCTCAGGGTGGGAGTCTACATACAACGACTGAAGATGGATTTGGTGTCACCCATACTAGACAGATTTACCAACTAAAAAGTTAAATATATAAATAAATTACTATGTTCTCTATATAAGAATTTTAATTTGGACATAATATTTTTGCCTGAAATGACTATTTACTGTTTATTTCTATGTGACTTTAACACATCAGTTCACATTTTTGAATTGAATTTCATGTTTACTAGCTTACGAATGAGGGAATGGCAACATTTGTTACCCACTAATTTATGCTTGCTGTTGTTACTAAAAAATGTTACACAAGCAAGTGATTCAGGATCACAGTGTGAGTGCTATGTTTGCAATGTGAGTGTTCAGGAAAAGAAAAAGTGTAGTAAATTTGAAAGATACAAGCTTTCTCTTCAATGTATGCTGGTTTTTTTTTTGTTTTGTTTAAATGAGCTTTGAGCAAATCTAAGATTTTTTTTTTGAGTACTTGAAGTAAAGAGAAAGATTTCTTTTAAGACTTTAGATTTCTTTTAGAAGTGAATTACACTTTGTTTTTCAGGGTTTTATGGTTCTTCAATAAAATACATTTGGCTTGTAATTTGCCTGCTGTGACAGGAGGCCTCTTAGAGGCTGTAGCATCTTTTCTTCTCTCCTCCTCCCAGCACTGTTTGGCATGGTGTTGCATGATGTGGGAGAGCTTACACAGCCCTGTTCTAGCTCTTCAAAATTCAGATCAGTGCCAAAGCTGTCTCTGTCTTTTAGAGAAATTACAGAAAAACCTGAAACAAAAAACAAACAAACAAAAAAGGTTAATTTTGGACTAGGGAGCATATTCTGTTCTGTGGTGAACGTTAATGTGATAATTCCCACTTCTTTGTTTGCATTTGTTTGTTTTAGGAGCAACAGAAGGTGATCAGCCTCCACATGCTTCATCATCTTTCTCTTCCTCTTCATCCTCTTCCGGGAGCAGACAAAGACCTGAGGTTGGATCTTTTCTTAGAAAGAAGAAAACTAGTGATATATACTTTGTTACACTTGTGTGGGCCTTTGTCATTGTCCAGATCTGGCTAAATTTCTGGATTGTGCAGCTATTGCCAGTGCCTTTTGCAGGTAATAATCCAATTGTTAGAAATGTAAATTAAATGATGACTTTGGATAGCCTTAGGCTTTGTGTTAAATAAAATAGAAGGAACGGCTTGTAGGCTTGTATGAGTTTTAATTTAAAACTTTTTCAAGACTTTTTGTTAAGACAAGATGAATTGTAGCTTCAGATAGGAAGATTGATGTGCACTGTTACCATGTAGTGGACAACTCAGTCAACAGACAAAGCAGTTTTACAATTGTAGTTACCTGGAATGATTTAGTGTCATACCTTACATTGTAAGAATACTTCTGGTTTAAAGTATTTTGTTTTTCTTCCTCTTGATGTTACGTCTTTCATGTTTTTGCACCTATAGATAATATTTTAGCTGTTATTCAGTAGTGAAGTACAGCTCATGCTAACTTTTCCATTAAAAATGGGTTGCTAGGCTCTGTGGACAAGTCACAAGATAAATTTGATTCTAATTCTAGCTCTGAGGTTAATTAGCTTTGTTGCTTCACATCTACATGCATCTGTTCTCTTATATATCAAGGAAGAATGGAGTAGTTATGATAGCCATCTAAAGAGTTTTTTTTAAAATGAATGCCACTTTTTCCAATACTCTTTTGGGGGGTGAATAGGGAAAATGGGAACTCTGGAAATATGCATGAGCTACTATGAATCTGAAGGCATTTCCTGCCATCCCCCTAGTGTAAACAAAGTGAGTTTCCTAATTTGCTTGGGTTTTCTCTAAACTTCAGGTAAAATGCTAATTTTCAGCACTTCTAGATGTATTTATCACTTAAATGTAGCTATTTTCCCTTTTACCAAGTGTGGTGGGTTGGCCCCAGCTAGCGGCTGAGTACCCACGGAGCCAATCACTCTTTTCCTGTCTTCCAGTGTGGGCTTATCCATGAGCTGCAGTCCCTGTGGGGAGGTACCAGCTCAGGCCTCTCCCCATCCCTAGAGATGTACCGCATGGGTCCTCCATAGGCCACCGTCCCTCTGAGTGGTGTGCCTGCTCCGCCATGGAGCACTTCTACTCCCCTGGCCTTTTTATTCCCTCTCTTCCTTCTTCCTCTCTATTCACTTGTTCTCTCTGTGTTCCCTCCTCTTCTCCCTCTCTAGTGTTTTCTGCCCTTTCTTAACTATATTTTCACAGAGGCACCACACCTGTGCCTCATGGGCTCAGCTTTGGCCTGTGGTGGGTCTGTTGTGGAGCCACCTGGAACCGACTGTGTCTGGCACAAGGCAGCCCCCGGTCTCTCCCCGTGGAGGCCACCCCAGGGGCCACCCTGCTACCAAAACCTTGCGATTTACACCCAATACACAAAGCCATTACAAACCGTCTAGTTGCGCATCTGGAAATCGTGACTGTGGGGGCATGGTTACAGGTTTGAGGGCCTGTGGACTCTTGAGAGGCATGGCAAAGGAGAGACATGGTGAAAGGAACAGCTGCACGTTTGGCTGTGGCACTGTAGCAGCAGCTAAAGGGTAATGTGACGGTTAGGCATATAAATAGCTGAATACAGAGTAAGAGGAGAGAGGGGTTTGATCTTCATTGCATTCTGGTGTCATTGCTACGGAAGAAACTGCCCAGTTTATGTCTCTGAGCATCATGGGAAATGGAGATGGCAGGCTGGATGTAGCTCATAAATAAATAATAAAAATGATAAAGGGATTAGAAAATAATTTTAGACTTACTAGAAGCAGAGGTTACATGGCTTAATTTATTGAAGAGAAAAGTCAAGGAGTGACTTAACCAACTGTTTAGAAATACCTACTTGGGTGGGAGGAAAAATGGATGCAATAGTTTTGCAGTTAGGCAGGCAACAATGAATAGTTTTAAGCTTGAGCCAGACAAACCTAGATCAAAGTGCACATCTATAAATGAAATGGATGAATACTGCTGCTGCCAGTCATTAGGTCTAAAATAGCTACCCAAACAATAAACTCATGCCAAAATAGAAATTAATTTTGAGAATATTTGTGACTTGTTGCCTTAGCAGTGACACTGGGCCATTAAGTGCTTTTTCTTGGCATATAACTGAATATAACTAGAACACCACAAAAATATTACGAAAAGGCAGTGTAATGATGAACAGAGCCAAATTTAGAACAATGGATCACATTAAGTGTTAGAATGTGAATGATGGATTGTTAAAAGAGAGGTGGTATTAAAAATACGTAGTAATGGAAAACAGGAAGGCTTATAAAGCAATTTTCCTTGCAACTGTTCAAGTTTAAGGAGACTAATAACTTTAAGCACTTTTGAGAACTTAAGGAGAATGCTTCTAATATGTTAAAAAAAAAAAAAAATAAATAACCCCCCCCAAACCTTAAATAGAAAGGTGTTAATTTCACCAGAGTTCCCTATATTGGTAAGCAGGACTTAAATGAAGTAGCATTTAGATTATTAGAAATATCTTGGTACCATTAACATTTTTCCTTGAATGCATTTGTGCTTCGGTAGAATGAGATGCTTTTTTAAAATTGCTTGATATAGAGGGTGGAAAAACTATATCATAATTATACCATAAAATGAAAAGGTGAAAAAATGACCTTTGAATTCAAAAGAAGCAATAAATCAGGTTGTGGAACACTTGTAGCATTTAGTTCAGTGATGTGAGCCTTGGAATCCTGGTATTGTCTCTTTTTAAGATCTTTCATTTACTTCCTCGCTTGTTCTGTTGCATCCTTTTTTTAATTCTGTTTTTTCTTCAGGTCATTTTCTGCTTCCTGGAGATGTTTGGAATTTCTTGTTATGTAGCCTTTCTCTTCTTTTGCTTACAACTTTCTAGTAACAGTTGTCTTTTAGCTTTTTCTCTTTTGCTTTTTTTTAACCTAATATAATTACAGCTGTGTGATTGACTGTAGCACCTCCTGACATCACCTTTGCAATGACCGTACACTAAGTTATTTTAGAAGATATTATTTAAACACTTATTTTTAAATAATAGCATAAGGTTAGAATGCCCTTTCAGGTATGTTGTTCACCTTGTAAAATGCAAGCTTGCCCTGTTTTGCTGAGCAGCAGTTTGTGTACTTACCATGAGTTACATTTCATCATACAAAACTGCAGCCTTTAAGTTAGGTGCTGGCACTCGCACTGTATTTTCTCCTTTTTTGTATCTTTGCCACATGATCTTTAGTAGAAAGTTTAGTAGATTATTCTATTTCTTCAAGAGAATAAATCCCATATATGCCACATGGTGGTGCCAGAGGGTCAGCAAATTGTTGAATGAGCTCTCCATGAACAAGAACGTAAACTATTAGTCAACCTTTTCGGCTATGTATGTCATTTTACACATCTCCAAGTAGAAGCATGATGTGAATTTTTGAGGATGAGGGAATTACTGTGGTGTTGATGTATGGCAGTAGGTAATGAATCTAGTTTCAACAATAGTCTTTCATAACAAAAAAAACTTTATTAGAAGCGCACTTGAATGTAATGGTGGGGAGTTCAGCATCAAATGTTGCTATAAATATGATATAAATGAAGGACTACTACTAGCATTTTCACAGAAAGTTGTTTTACTGTGTAAGTAGAATATTTAACACCGACTCCAATTTCTGATCTACATGTGACGTTTACAGTTACTAAATTCTGGTTTAAAAAAAATTAGGGAGAAATTAGGAGAATTACGTGATTCTGTTGCTAATAGTTTCACTTTGTTTTCCTTTAGAACCATAGTTTTCAGTATTTGGGGATGCAGCATAATTTTGTTTAGAGATTTGTATATCAGTAGTTCATGGCAGGACTAGGTTGTGACATCTTCCAGTCTGTTACTGCTACATATAATAGTTATGATCCTTTAAGTTGATGTATCTTGTAATGATGTTTTAGTGACTGGTATGTTTGCATTAATACTCCAGTAAAATCAGTTGTCATACGAATCTTTGTTTATAATGTGAATTAATTAACTCATCTGTTCTGATGTTAAATCTGCTAGTGGCTTTGGAAGATTACTCGCTTTTCTTCTTTTCAGTGATGAGAAGATAGATAATTTGAGTGGTGTAACATTTTGTTGAACAAAAAAGGAATATGGCAAATATTTCATGACTATTAAAGGTCTGTTAGCTTCCAAGGAAAGTTTCATATGTATCATGCTTTTTTGCTTTTACATTCCTGATTGTGATGATTCACGAGTTTTTCACCTATAGTCAGTAAGTGAGGGAGAGCAGTGCCATCGCAGAATAGGAACCATAAGCCTTATGCAAAAGTCTCTGGGCTTTATTTCATGGCAAGTAAAGGGACATGAGCTTTTATTTCTGTAACTGTAATGCTCGACATTTCTAGTGGTGTTGAGAAGCTCTTTGTTTTACAGTGGATATATGTTAGGAGTGTTGGAGAAAAGCTGT
The DNA here is from genome assembly GCA_030449065.1 of Oceanodroma leucorhoa. Lineage (NCBI taxonomy): Eukaryota > Metazoa > Chordata > Aves > Procellariiformes > Oceanodroma > Oceanodroma leucorhoa. The sequence continues at coordinate 737,810 of JASVER010000105.1, forward strand.
TTGTGGTAGCAAAATGCTTCTTTTTTGGGGGAAACACAGTTGTAAATATTTCTTCTGTTGTGTGGTTTTGAGGAGCAGTATGGATTTTTCTGAAGTTTTGTGTGATCTTCAAGATAAAAAGCTGATGTCAAAATAATGTTTTTAATGTTTAAAAGCAAAATTAATCAGTAGTTGTATTTCACTTGAAGACTTAAATGAACACTTCTTTACTGTGAAATTACGCATGATCTGCTGTCAGTTCTTAAAGGAAAGATACAATATAGAAGGCCTAAAACTTAAGAATCGAGGCTGAAAATTTTCTTTTCATGTAACATACTGTTAAGTTCTGAATGTGGTATTTTATGTGTAGTCATCTGGCGTGCTGTATGTGTGAAGATGTGATAAATCCACTGTACTGGAATCATGGAATGGCACCTGCTTATCCCAGGCCTTGCTCAAGTCTGTTAGCTGCGTAATCGGGTAGTGCACAGGAACCTTTCTTCTGCTGCCATCTAAATTCCATGTGGATGAGCACGGCTATAAAGCAAGTGAGGAGATTAGTACTAAAACCACTTGAAAATTCGGAAAGTGGTTTCTAATGGGAAATAAAACTCAAGAAGCTTTTCCTTTCTTTTTCATAGGTCTTTCAGAATGGAAAAGATGTGTAGTCTTGTGGTGCTCCTCTGAAATCTCTAATACTTAATTTCCTTCTTGTGGTTACAGTTTGGGCACTTAAAAAACTCGTGGTTCATTTTGGAGTTTTGACCTTCATGGCAAACCATTGCAAAAGTTGGTGGCAACTTGTTGAAAATTTTGTGAAGGAACGTCAGGAAGCTCTTGCTCCACGGCCCATCAGAGGGCTCGGAAGAGTCATGCTAAAGCTTGACAGTAAGGTATTTCTACTTATTTCCTTAAGCAACCTGAAAGTTTGTTTTATTCTCTGTTCACTGTATGCTGAGATGCTTTAATTCTAAAATAAATGTCTGTCACTAATGGACATGTCTCTCGTGTAAAACTATCTGTTTTATGGTGTATTTTAAAGCGTGTCTCTTCTGTCACTATTTACACTTAAGTACACATTTAAACTTTGTTAAATGATTACATGCAAAGCTTGACAGAAGTCACTTTTTAAATGTTGAGTTAGCTTTAGAAGATTCCTTATCTGAGTAAGGCAAACTTCTCATGGTTCAGTCACCTTACCTGATTACAAAGATTTTGAAGTTAAACTTAATAAGCTTTAATCTGAAGGATGAGACGTTCCTACTTCTGTTGTGAAAACTTAATTTAAAAAGCAACCCATTTTATTCTGTAAGTAGGGCCAGAGCTAGTTCAAACATATTTGTTTATACTGGGTGGAAGTATAGTTGTTGAACACAGTGGCATGGTGGAAGAGAGGTTTTCCTCTATAAGAGAAGCCATATGTGGTATAAGGTATTTGGGAAGTGCCATAGAATAAGGCTTCTGCGTTTCTCTCCCTTTTCCCCCACTCAAAATGCACCCACATTTGCATTGCAAATTACAGAGTTGGAAAGCTCCATAAAATTTATGAAGGCTCCTCCATTCCAAATTGTAAGTTTTGACTTAACCTGATAGATTATTTTGTTTGTAATGGCTATGCCAGTGTGTAAGAGTGTGCTTTCTGTAACTGTGTCGTCGAAGTATTCTCTGCTTTAGAAAAGGCTGTTACCTCAGAGTTTCCATAACTGATGAGCTGAACCCTGTAAGTACATTTGTCAGGGCATCTGTACCTCAGCAGATCCGTCTGCAGTTTATAGCTCTGAATTCCTACAGGAAAAGGAAGAGCTTAAGCCCAGATCTAATGGGTAAATGGATGTCAAAAGGTCAACAGCCATTAAAACGGCTGTAGAAAATAAGTAACCATTTCAGAGTTCATTGAGGAAGAATTTGAAAAAGGAAAAGCCTTTCAGAATACAGCTATGAACAAGATAAAGGGGGTTTCCAAAGGTAGTGGAGGATATTAACATGTTAGCATAAAAGCATACATTATACAAAGCTTTTCATTAAAACCTTTGTTTTGTAAGTAAGAAGACTCTCTAGACACAATATCATATGTGTTGTATTTCATGAGTTGTCAAGTTCTGTATCCTTGTATTGCATAACTATATGATATAGTATCCTTCCTAATTCCACTAAGTCTTTTCTCCATGAAGAAGGTAGGGCTTTTGTCATAATGTGCAGCAGAACTTCCCACTCTTCAACTTAAATGTATTTAAGGTCAGTTTATATTCATGTTGTGCTTGTCTAAGCAAAAGAACAGTGTTGGCACAACTCATTTCTCCATCTCCCCTCTCCCCCCCCATTTTTTAGATGACGGTCATATTTCTTTGAGTCTATGCTGCGTGTATTAAAGCAATTCAAGCTCTTCTAGCCGTTGTAAGAAGGACACTTGATACTCTGCATGATTCTGTTGACCTCATCTGTGCCTATTCTAATTACAGTTCACCTGGCTTTATCATGGGTGGCTGGAATTATATGTGGTCTTCCAATGCTTACCACACTAATGCTTTCATATCTTTTAAGTTCTACTGGATATGCTTATTCTGTGCATTGTAGGATCATGGATGCATCTTATCTCCGAGAATTTGGGAAGCAATGCCATAGGATATTGGCAACTGTGATTTTTGTGGGGACAGGGGAAGAAAAGGAATGAAAAGTTGGATTACCACGTTTTGGCTTCAGTAGGCGCTGCTGAAGAGGAAGTAAAAATATGCAAACACAAAATAGAAATTCATGGAGTAAATTGTTACAGCTTACCTTTTATTGTGTGTGTGTGAGGAAACCAAGACTGAAGGATCATTTCCTTTGCAATTAGATGTTTATTTTTTTAATATTTTATTTGTCCTTTCTTTTCCTGGGAGCTGAAGCTGCTTAGGGATTTTTGTTTGGTTTTTGTATACTGAGTTAATTGGAGGCTGAGTGTCAGCATCAGGAGGTATTGGGGCTCTTAGCTAAGTACAACAAGCCATTGGCAAGGTCTGTTTCACACAAATATCTAGTGGTAGTACTTGGTCTTTTTAAAGTGGTATGCCCGGTTAGGAAATAGTTCCAGTTCTGAGTAAAAGGTAGTGAAGACGAAGAGGACATCTTAGAGTGGCATGTCTTTTTCTCCCAAATGAAGTTTAGGAGGCTAGTGTAGATGGTCTGGAAAATAGCTCATTGTGAGAAATCATGGGAGAGTACTGCTCATGCATGCAAATCTTTGAGCTTTACTGATTATGTCTTTCTTAAATAAAAGCAGTAAGAAAAGAACTCTTCTTCTTTCCCACTGCTCATCAACCTCTGGTTATCTTGGAAATGCAGACAAATTAGAACTGAAGAGAAGTTCTGATCAAGAGGAAAAAAAGTAGGGCATTGCTTTTCATTTTCTTTATAAACAGTAAGTCAAGCTGTGCCTGTATGTGCAGGCCTGCTTTAAATATGAACTACAGAAATAGGATGTACTTACTGTATTCTCTAGTCCCTGGTTGTGCATTTGCCCCATGGAGCCAAGAAACGCAGCAGTTCGAACATAAGAGACTTTCTGGAGGAAAGAATAGGGAGGTTTCTGTTGTCATCCATCAAGTCATCTTAAAACTTAAGAACATGCATGATACCGTATCTATTATCAACAGTCAAGAACTAATAATTTGCTTCACTGATAATTTTTTTTAAAAGAAGACAACTGTTGTCTTTTAATATGGTGACTGTAGTTTTATTTTGATTAGAGTTTGCGAGGGAGTTCAGCAGCATAGGCAGTTGCTCAACTGAATGCACTAGACATTAATTAGAATGTGCTAGTATTTTGTATGCATGCTTTCTGGTAAACTTCAGTGAATCATGTAGTTGTTATATGCTTTTTCTAGGTATAGCATACTAGAATTTTATATATGGAAGACTGTAATAGATTGTTTGGACTTTGGGTAAAGTCAAGATTTGGTTCTTCTGGTACCAAGTTTAGCATGTAGTTAAAGTAAGCACAGAAAATGGGCAGAATCTCTACCAATGCATACATTATTCTAGGAAATACTTCCATAGACATGCGAGATCTTATATAAATAGTTTTCCAATAAAATACTGGAAAAGCGGCTGTAGCCTTATTAGTTTTAGATGACCTGAAGATTAGAATTAAGCTGTAGCCTATTTTTAAATACAGATTGATTATATTTGTAGAACTACTTAAACATCAGTATTGGTAAGATAGTAGGCAGGTAGAGCCTCCCAGACATTAATAAAAAATGTTATTTTTGAGGTATAATATTATTTCCCAGTTATTGTATTCATCATCCAATTCCAGGAGGCTGAAATTATAGAAAAATACCAAAGACTTCCTTTCACATTCTGCTAAAATCTTGGGCTAACAATAGAACTCTAGCTTTTGTTGTATTGGAGTTGCAAAGTGGAGAAATACAGCCATGAGATCTATGTTTTTTCCAAACTGAACCTAATGGGTAGTGTGTTTTAATATGCAGAAGTAAAGTTAAAGGCAAAAAAGCATGTTGTTGAATCAGTAAACAACTTTGCCTTTTTTCACTGATAAATTATTCCATAGGTGAAGAGGTAAAATAGAAACAAATTCTACAGTGTCAATTTGAGGCTTTTGAAGCTTTGTCATTGCTTTCCATTACTGTGATTCTTTCCATGAGTAGTAAAAGCTAGCAAAAGTGGGTGCTTTGTGACATACTTTATTTTCATGTTTCCTGATGTTCATGTTTCTTTGTAAATCTGCTCTTGCTTCTGATATAACTTAATTAACATTCTGAGATTTTTTTTAAATTTGAAATGTTCTTACATTTTGTTTTCATTGGGAGCTAATATTTCTGGCAGCTGGTGAAAACACTAGATTTATTGAGCATTCAATGATGTTGTTTTCAGGGAGAAACAAACTTCACTTACTTGATTTTAACCTCTAGCACAGATGAATAATAACATTAAACTTTTCACTGTTATGATTATGCTGCTGATTACTAATGGCTAGAATTAAGAGTGTAGTCCTACATAAACTAGGTCCTAAAATGGGTGTACTTGAGCAGTATGGATGAGAATTAGTAAGGAAAAATAACTGTAGTACAAAAGGAGAAATTGACTGTTGAGAAGTGCAAAGAGCCCTCTGCACAACCAATAAAATTAAATGAAATCCATACATTTATTTGATGTTGTGTGTATATCAGATTTAATTATGTATTTGATGTTGTGCCATTGAATGTCAATGTTGTAATATGAATGTGGTACTAAAAAAAAATACAAAATTTGTTTAAGAGTAGTTGACATAATAGGAGTGTTTTGAAATACATAGGAAACTGCCTGAATGGGAATATTAATGCAATAAACAAGTATCTCATGTTAAGTTTTGGTGTTTCAGTAAAGTGCCCTTCTCAGAGTACTTTTACAAGTCCTGCTCTGAAATCTGAAATGTTAGCTCTCAGTATAATTAAACTGGGATTGCCCAGATTATGCTGATAGCTCTGTTAATAGCGTTAAAGTTGTTCTTAATTGTTATATCCCTCTTTGTTTCAAAAAGTGCATGTTAATAGTAAAATCTAGATTATTGCATTAGCAGTTGTTATGATCTTTTCTTCCTATTGCAATTTACCTTTGTGTCTGGAACAATTTCATTTTCATTCTGTGGATGACTTTGCCTGCCTCTCATTGCTTTTTTTTCCCTCTCTATTACTGCATTTTTCAATAATTTTCCACTGTGTTCTTGTCTTTTTTTCCCTTTTCTTCCATCTCCCCCTGCCACTGACAAGCTGTGGCACTGGCTTAATAAGAAGGTAAATGGAAAAATTGTGATTCCAACTAATGGATTCTGTGGTTTTGGGGAGTGTGGTTTTTGGTTTTCTGTGTTTTGTTGTTTTTTGGTTTTTTTTTTTCCCCACCCAGCATGAACACTCCTTAACATGCCTTGCTTCTTAGTTTTCTCTCCCAAGTGCCTCTTTTCCAGCTCTTGATATAAGCTACTGAAGGTCATATAAGTCTACCTGATCTCATCTTCTACTAAAATGAATGCACACAACTAAATGTTTTGTACAGCAGAATATTGCATTATCCTTTCAAGTGGTAGTTTGATTTAGTGGCACTTTTATTTAAGAACAGTTGATCTCCACTTGGTCCTCACTTGTATGCATAACAAAACCAGTTCTCTCCTGGACTGGAGAGCTGTTCTCTGCTCAGAGAAAGCATCAGTTAACTGAATTAACATGGGAGTGGTGAGGGTGAAGCACAGTTGCAAAGCTATGAATGTAAGTGCTTGCAAATAGTGCATTGACTGGCTTCAGTCAGTGCTGTTCACTTTTACTTACAAGCGTCAAACTGGCCTGTATACTCAGTGGTACTCAGTGCAGCAGGAGTGAAATGAGAATACTCATGGTCTTAGAACTGCTGAATCTAATGGCAGTCTTAAGGGAAGTGAGGGCTAGTAAAAAAAATTTTAAAAAAATAATTAAAGCAGTTGGTATAGCTAAAATATTTTTTCTTTTGTTTGGCTTTTAAAAGCATGTGATGTGTTTTGTAAGAAATGTAATCCTCGGTTCCCATGGTTCATCTTAGTTAACTAGGATTGACTATTGTTCTTTGGGGAACTGTCATCCTGAGAGAAGGTTAAAACTGATTCAGTCCATGTTTGTCCTCATGTGTGACTGAAATCTGGACAACAGCTCAATGTAGTGATAGCTCTCTGGGACGTGGGCAGTGTCATTGCTTCAGACAAGCACAGAGCTGGAGAGGGATGCCTGTCGCATATGTACATCTGCAGGACCTCAGAGTTTTAAAGGTGAAAATCTAGTATGTGATAAAATATATGAAAACCAAGTAATTAAGTGAAAGAGAAAAAAATCAAATACTGTGTCTGGAAATAGGTTGCGCTTCCAGCAGCAATTTTTATCCTCACTTACCAGTTCACTAGTAGTGGGAGAGTCAGAATGGTTACTATGGTTTTATAAACAACAACCCATCCTTTCACTGTCGCTCTGAATGCTGTTGAAAACAAGCAGAACAGAATAGAGCATGGAGGCCATGGGGGTACTGGCACAACTCTCTAAAAGGTTCTTGTAAACAATGAAGTGGGGCTGCACAGCTGGTATCTGCTGTGGGTGGCAGATGGGGAATAATGCTGCGTATAGTGTGCAGGCTGAGCAGCTATAATGAATTTAGAAAGTTTGATCTTCAGTATTTAAACAGTGAACTCAGGGTTATATGATGGGGAGCTTTCTGTGTTTCTGAACAAGAGGGTAGAGTTGCTTGCTTTATGATTCAATTATAATTGTCCACTAAGAGCAGAACTTTTGAATGTTCTTTTGCCCTTGAATATAGTTTGGTTGTTTTAAAATTACATTCTTATTTCCTGACTTTAAAAGGTTTGTGTCATGTGAGTGACTTACAATTAGTAAATATGTGCAACCATAACCCTTCATAAAAGGTTTTTGATTGGGTATTGGTTTGTTAGCACAGTTTAGGTGAAGAGCTGGGTTCAGAGAGCCACAGGTGAAAGTTTAGTCTCAACTACTTTTTTTTTCTGGCTCTGAGTTTGTCTTTTGCTTGTTCGAAAATTCATGTATGTAGATCAATTTTTTCCTTAATATTGATAAGTTGCAAAAAACAATTTCACTGGAAATGCTTTGAACTCTAAAATGTCTGGATTTTATTTTTAGTTTAGAGATTTGCATTATTGGGCAAAACCCCATGGATATAGTTTCTTAACAGAGGGTTTTTTCAGCTCCTAGGAGCTATTTTTGAAAACTACTGTTATACTCTACAGTTTCACAGGAAGAGATCCTGAAAGTCCTATAGTGTTACATGCAGTGCTGACTCCTGTGCATGAGCAAGTAGCAATAATATTATAATCAAGATTTAAAAAAAGGTAAAAAAATACTGTGCAAACTGTATCAGGTTCTTGCGGGTTTGTTTTGTTGGGTTGGGTTTTTTTTGTTTTTTTTTCTGGTTTTTTTTACATTAAAAAAAAATAAACCATACTCTACCAGAAGCAAAGAAAGGAGGAGATTTGTAATATAGAACACTGGATGCAGGTAAAAGGTTGCTTCCTTTGCACCTTTCTCCTTCTTGCCTGCCTTTGAAGGGGAAGTACTTGTGAGAACACCCAAGATAAATTTTTGATAATCCATCGAGAAACTAAAAATACACCACCTAGAGACAGCAGAGTTTGAAATGATGGTTGATTATGGCTGCTAGTGATAAACCTTATTTTTTTTCTTCCTGTTCAAAGAGCTTCTGTCAAAAAGCTGCTTGAAACTCTTTTTTATTTTTTTTTTTTTTTGCAAACAAGGATAGTATATAATCACATAGTTTAACATGGTATATGTAGCCCAAAATATAGAATAGGTTCACTTGGGCTAGCATGATTTGTTCTTTATAACATCGTCTGTGGCAGGAGTCTTTAGAAAGAATTGCTAAATTCTGCTGTTGCTGTTGGAGGGACACTGGCGTAAGTAGACCTGAGACCTCATATAGGCTATTCTCTATCTTTTCTAACTTAACTACTCATCTGACTCATTTCAACATAACCCCGAAATGTGTCCTGATTACAGGCTTCCCCTTATTCTCATCAGATTATATTAATAAGATGATATCCTCAAATATTAACTGAACTAAAGGGAAATGTCAACAAGTCTAAGAAATGTCTTGGAAAAAATCCTGATAGATAGTGAAGCTGCTTTAAAGAAAAAAAAAATAGTCCTTTTTGGTAATTTAATGTAGATTTAATTGAAAATGAAGGAGGTGTCCAGATATGCTTCACTGTGTGGGTAATTCAGTAAATAAAACATACTAGAAAAACTAGTGTTCTGATGGCTGTGCAGTGTGAAATAAGAATTCATAGATGATGTGTCATACTGCATAATATGGAGAACCTGTCTAGATAGTAGAATTCCTGATTGTTAAGCATGAACTGTAGTTCTGTTACAGCTCAGTGTAATATGGTTTGTATCATCACCCAAAAGTTGAAAGCAGAGAATACTTGCAAATTATTGAGAAGCGTTTTAACGGTATGCAGCTCATCCTAAAAACTTTTTTACAGTGAGCTAAATTTAAAAAAAACTTAGGAAGTTGATACTTTTCCCTTCAAAACTGTGACAATTAAGGATAGTTTTTTGTGGACAGTCTATCACAAATCAGTGACGTTTCAGTTTGGTTTTGCAAGTGTGACCTTCTGTAGCTTAGGAGCCTGGCTTTCCTTTACCTCTGCGTAATTTTGGATGTTGTGGCAGCATCAGCTTCCTGCTGTTGACTAACCTTTAGCTTAGAAGCTTGGAACTGAATTTAAAACTTCATGGTCTTTGACTAATGACTAGTGTTTAGTCAGTATATGTTTGTCTTTGTGTGCATGCCCATGGTTTACAGGAAGGATGTAAAGGGAGGTCTGGCAGGGCTGGGGTAAGAACGAAGTCTGGACCTGATCTAGTGGTAAGTACAAGTGCTCAGGGATTTAACAGTCTAGCTTACCTGCAGTAACGTAACACCTATACATTATTTAGCATGAGTGTGCAAAGGTGAGTGCTTCCTAAGGAAGTATTGTGTGTAAATGTAGAGGAAGGAAGGGAGGTTTAATAGCAAGCAAACTAAAGGAGAAGGAGTGAATATAGCCCTAAATGAATGTTGTGCATCTGCTTTTACTTCTACAATACTCAATCCAATTCAGTCGTCTCCTGTGATATGTCTGTACCAGTTGTATAACTTGGATCTCCTTAAGACCATGGTGGGAGATGTAATTGCAGTACCTGTAGGCATACCAGAGGTGGATTTCATCTAGCTTGCTTGGGCTACCTGCCCAACTAAATAAACACAAGGTGGGCTTGCATGGCTGAGGCTGCTGCCTGTACTGGTGCAACATCAGTGCTGCCATTACTTTACTAACTAGATTAAAGGTAGTTCAGGCTTTACCTGTGCTGCAGCCGTACCTCAATAGCAGTGTAGGCATACTCCGACCCACAGTAAGGAGTGTCAAGAAAAGATTTCCTGTTCGTCATGTTCCAGTTCAGAGAGACTCCTCATCCTGATCTTTTGGAGCTTGATCTTCCAGTAGTTGCTACCATGGTGAAACATCTGAGGCATCCAGCTTCAGCTGCACTGAGATTTCATCAATTGGATACTACTCACACAATCATTGAGGTTAGCGTTTTTGGAAGTCTCTGACAGTACCTCCAATTTCTTGGATTCAGTGAGTCTGATTAAGCTGCTATATGTAAGACTAGCTACAGGATTTCTTTTATCTCTAACTTAGAAAGTAAATAGCAATTAGTTTGAACTTCGTTAACTAAGAAATAACAAGGGCAGTTTTAATTTTTAAAAGCTTCATTTTGAAGCCCATCCTATAAAATGTCTATCCCTTGGCCATCCACTGTTTTTCAGTGATATTTTTGATTTCTGACCTTTAAAACAGGGACTCTTGCTTCTCTTGCGTAATCCTTAGATGTGTATGAGGCTTGGAAGGGCACAGCAAATCCCATTTTCAGTCTTATTTCCAAAGAGGTAACAGCCCCATGTAGAGGCTACTCAGAGTTTTTTGGAAAGCTGCAGTACTGCTGCAGGCAGGTAACCTCCCTCTAGCACTGGCAAGGCATTTCTGATGGCTGAAATATTTCAGCAATGCTGAAAAATGTTAAAAGTATCTAAGACAAAAGATTTTGCAGATTCCTTCAGGTTCTCTGAATTCTTTTCTGCAGATCATAATATAGTGCAGATTTTATTACAAAAAATGGCTGGCTCAACACCTTGTTTCTTTTAGAAGGATTTTGCTTTCTTCCATTTTTGTCATTTTGAACAGCAGTTCAATGCTGAATATAATCCTTGTGTTAATTTAGATCAAAGAACTTGAAGTTTAAAAATAATTGCTTAATGTACATTTAACTGCTCAGATGCTATGAGCACCATGGATGAGCACCAGAAAAAATCCTTACTTTTTTTTCAAATAGGAGACGTAACTTCAGTGTTAACCAATTCGATCATCACACAGCAGTCTGTAGAAGTTAGCTGTTCCAGGGCCAATTTCACGTGTAGGGATAGGGTAAATAATGAAGAAAGAACTAATGTAAACCATCAGCAAGCACATTAGTAGTTTTAGAAGATCTCTAACTAAAAAGTTACCATCCTAATTGCTGAATATATAACTTGTACTCACTTGGAAATACTTTCATCTACTGCAGATTGGCTTTGACCTCAGTTCTCTTAAAGCACAAATTTTACAGCTGTCCTTCTTCTGCTGTCCTTTTTCCTGCCGTAATGCCAGATGGAGTAGAAATAGCCTTAGTATTTGAACCGTAGAAGCTAGAAAAATGTATTTAGTCATACTTGCATGGGCTTTCACAGCTTTTTATGTAAACAGTCAATTTGTGTATGAGGTGAAGCTCAGCTTGGTCTATTCTAGAGCACTCTGCGTAGTTGTGTGGCTGAGCAGTTTTATTGTTTTGAATGACATTATCAGAATTTCTCTAATCTTAAAGTGGTATCACTGTTTGCTAGTGGACATGTATAGAATGGACCTTTCCATAAACCAAGAGAACAACATACATGTCTGTTTCCTCTGTCAGTAGGTTTAGCTGATGCATGTTTAATGCTGATCATCCTTTCGAGCTTGAAAGTGGATAGAAGTAGTCGGTGCTGAATAATTGGCCCATTTCAGTTCAGAAGGTGATGAGCAGCTTTAAAAATTTGGGTACTTACAGAGATACCTCATTTGTTGTTTAGATGGCTGTTAGCTATTCAAATTTGAAAGTCATAGTTGTACTGTACAGTATACCTTGATAGCTTCCAAGTCCTGTGCAGGTAGTATCTGTAAGTTTTCAAGTTGCTGAAGGACAAGAAACAAAGACAAATTTCTAGGTTCATAGCTGACATGAATGCTAGCTTCTTTAGGTCTAGTAAGTAAATGTTGAATTATTGCTTGCTTTGCAGAGAGCTTGCTGTGTCTTGTGGTAATGTGTAAATGTCGTTTGCAAAATCACATGTTGTACCATGACTTTAATCATGCTAACATCGCTTGTTAATTGTTCATCTCCAAGCTTGGGCATAAATGCTGTTTGATTAGAGCCTCATTTTGCACTGTGATTGTAAATAAAGATAACAGTACTGCCGTATAGCATTGCTTTCATTAAAGATTGATCTATATGCTATGATTTGTTTTTTCTTTTTTTCTGCACAGATAATCGTGTGGTTGGAGAAAATGCTAGATAAAATAATCAGCATTTTCATCATATTTTTGCTGGTGATAGGAACCCTCCTGCTAGCCCTGCTCCTTACTGCAAAGGTACAATGCGCTAAGGAATGTAATCATAGAGCTCATTTTAAATGCTGAATGAAAGTTACTGATATTTATGCAAAATTGTGTAGCTTAAAGAATTTTTTTGAAAAATTTATCAACTAAATGCTCTGTAGTTGAACTTGTTACCATTCCAAGACTTCTTATATATAAAAATCTATATATTTAGATTTATTTGTATTTATATGTATGTTTACATATATGACAAAATTAATATATAGACATTTGGAAATACAAAATTTATTCTAGTAAAAGAATTACTAGCTTATGTATTACAGGAACAGATTTGTTTTGCATCTTGTTACACTTTCCTTGTCAACAGCAGAGCCACTTAGAATTTTTTCTTTTCAGTTTACCATGCATCAGAAACATATTTGCAAAACACTTAAGGTGTATTTGTCAATTTGTTAATGTAATTGCCTGTAATAATCTCATGGTATCCTGTTCTGAGTTTAAATGTAATGAGATTCATGTTCAGATGTTCTCTGAAATTGATTTTTTGGTTGTGGTTGGGGTTTTTTTTGCTCACCAGAAGGGGTCACTCGTACTTTTTTTTCCTTTTTTTTTTTAATGGAGCTATGTTCATACTTGAAACAGTCAATGGAGATTGAATGTTTGACTTGAATACAGTTACGGAACAAAAATCAATGGGT